>CANSZD010003782.1:0-522500 GCA_947648045.1 Beta corolliflora | reverse complement strand
AATGTAGTAGTGACATAAACCTCGTTCCATTCGATTTCAGGACAAATTTTTGCACTCGACTTTCGTTCAACTTTCCAATGAATCCACACACAAACTTCTCAAAAACTCTCTCAAACACTATATATATATATATTCCTCCACACTTTAATTTCCATCAATTTCAATCCAAGCTTCAAGAATGATCCTCCTGTAGATCGTTATTCAAGACCCAGGCGAGAAAGGTATACTACTGAGGGTCCATAATATTTAAATTTCTATTTTCATTACTTGAAGATACTAACCAGTTTTTCATGATGTAGATCCCTAAATAAATCATGTCTTCTTGTACCTTCTAATCTCTAATCTTTCTATGTTTATATTTTTCTATAATTATATCATATGCATGTCGTATTTAATGTTTTTATCACCTCACATGTTTTTTTTTTTGCTAATCAAACACCTAAACAAAGTTTTCAACATTAAAGTCAGATAGTTTGGACAATTAGATTAGGTTCCTAGTAATTTGATTGCTTAATGAACATATCACAAAAAATAGTTTTTGCTTGTTTAATAAACCAACATAGATTAATTTTTAGAATGCTTAAACATATTGCTTGGTTGTTTAATTGCGTAGAACTAGAACATGAATCGTATTAGGTAGAGGCCAACAATGAGAAAATTTGATTCATGATCATATTCGTACCTTCACCCTCGAACTCTATCTTTGGTTCATTGACCAATTATGATGTCATGATAAGGAAATCTACATTGAATAAGTTCCTAACATGTCCCTATGGTTTTCCAAAAATTCAATTAGCTTTATGAGTCTTCCTTTAAAGAATTGTTGACGACTTCTTTTTCAAAACAATTTCAAAACTAAAACCCTTTGCAATAAAGTAGTCAAATCCGCCTCATCCCGCGTAGGTATAAAAATATGCCTACAACTACATGGAACCATACGCGCAAAAATTGATTTTTTTTTCGAATGTGTCTAGTCTTCTCCACACGCACCACACTATTTCATGTAACCAGTTACAGAATTACTAAAATAATGTACCTGAATTGAGGAGAACGAGTTAGATTTGTAGCATTGGCATGGTTGCACAAGACCATGTAAGTTGATTTAGGAGTTTGCGACGAAACCTACTCTAATGCCTAAGTATGCTTATGAAAGAAAAAGCTTGGGAAACATTGTAAAGAGATGTGTAAGTGGGCGATACTTGATGTATCTTTCTCTTTCCTAGGTGTTATTCCCTCTACGTTTGCCTCCATACTAAAACTAATTTACCTAGGAGATCACAACTTTAATCTCATTGTTATGGCCGTATTTTATATGACGCCGATAACCAAAGTTCGACGCCGACAAGTGACACCCAACGCAACTGAACTGGCCTGATGATGTCAAGGGGCAGTAGACCAAGTCAAGGTTGTTGTAACAACCCCTATTGTCAAGCAAGATGTTACTAGTGCCTCCTGAAATTGAACATATGGTTTCTAACAACATAGAGAAGTAGTTTGAATGTATATACATCTCAAATCAGTCCACATTCATTGCAAGACCAAGTCGTGGGAGTTGCAACCACTTCCCGCATTTTAGGGGAGACTCCTAGTAGTGTGCACCTTTTGCTAACTAATTTTGGGAGTTACTTGAAGCTCTATAAAAGGAGGCCCACTCCACGGTATTCCCAGAGATACTGAGTTACAATCTCATCCTCCACTGCTATATATTATTTCACCAAACATATGAGAGGCATCAAACACAGTCGTCATAGTTCTTAAATCCCTACGTTTCATTTCTACCATTAACCTCCATCTTGATATTCCACTAAAAGCCTAAAGAAAACTATTATTGTTAATTCTCACCTTGTTCATTCTAGCTACTGGATTTTAAGCACAACCAAACCAAATACCCTTTACTCCTTTACCATCTAGTAATTCATTTACACTCTCCACAATTAGGAAACCAAACTATTATATTTTATTTACCTATAAATCAAATCCTACTGCCATATATATTACCAATATCACTCGGGTTATGCCGAAACGTCATCACTTGTCTATTTGGGCAATTATCTCTCACTATCTTCCCTTGTTAGCGTATACATTTATCTATGTTGTTATACTATTATCTTGTTAATTATGAAATACCACATACTTGTAATTACCGATTTCATGCCCATCTTATAGTGGATTGGTGGACTCATAGCCACCCGCGATTTTTACCCCTTTTCCATGGGTTTTCCGCGTCACCATATTTTGTGTCTCTTCTCCTTTTATTTTCGTCGCTTTACTTTCTCATTTTAGTCTAGTTATCGGTATCCCAACCAAAGATTGCCACTTAAGCGATTTTTGGCATAAACAATTTGGCGTCCACCGTGGGGCCGATAGCTAAGTCCTATCCCAATACACATTTCCACAAAAATCATTCCAATAACACAAATTCAGTCAATCATCATATAGCCTTATCCAAAACATCGATGTCGGAGAAATAATTTGTCACCTTCTTTTCGTCATGACACTGTGCCTAGCAATCAGAATATGTATTGTCGTCAACGCACAGATTGACGTAGGAAAGCTCAGCGATATCAAAGCACAGAGCTGCATCAAATAGTACGTGAAGACTGGCGTTAGAAAGCATGTCGGCGTCAGAGCAAGAGGCGGTGTCAGAAAGTATATCAACATCAAAGTAAGAGTTGGCGTCAGGAAGCGCACCGACGTCAATGTACAAGCTGGCGTCAAAACTAACATTGAATGACACCAGAGCGTGCAATGACATCAGGTTCAGAACTGGAAACAAGTCACAGTACGAATCAGCGCCAACTGACATGTGTTACATCCAACAAACGTGACGTTCACCAGAAAGAGCAAAACGACGTCCAATTTAGCCAAAACGATGTTAAGAGATAAGTAATATGATTTCTTACGTTTTATACTAACTTCTTTACTGGGTCTATGAAAGAATAGCATGTCTCAATACCGATAATTCACCTGTATGGAGCAGACATCAAGCATATTACAAGGATGCTCTGGTTGACGCCACCATGACGTTATAGTACTAACAACGACCACCGAAATGCACTATGAAAGAAAGTTGTTTATCAACATCAGAATGTCGAGGGACACTAGATGAACTCAACAAGAGTGAAGATTGTATTTACCTAAGCTAACATATATAGGACGTCAACATCATCCCTTGATGACATCAAAATTGTATAATAATTCACTAGTAGAATAATTGCTTATTGCTGCGGTTTTACTCATACGCAGCAATAAACCACGTCAAAAGAAAAGGAAAAATCGAAAATCAACCTATTGCTGCGGTTATGAGCAGAAACCGCAGCAACAGATGTCAACGGGAGATTTTCATAATTGTTTGACCGGTTTGACCAGATTTATTGATGCGGATATTTAAAGAAATCGCAGCAATAGAAAGGTTAGAAAACCCAAAATCTAGTCCGCGCCTCCCTCACTCTCACTTCTCCCTCTCTCTCGTGTAACCTCACCATCTCCTTCGCCACCGACATCGTGGGCTGGGTCTCCTTCTTCTCTCTTCCTCTCTCCTCAATCGTGGGTCGTGGCTCGTGGGTCTCTCACTCTTTCCATCTCACTTCGACATCAAAGTAATGCCGGAGATTGAAAGAAACGCCATGGCAGATCCGTTGAATTTCTCGTAGTTGGTTCCTTCGAATTCTGAGTACTAGAATAACCAGAGAGCAAGAGGAGAGAGAAAACTATGGCCGCTACTTCAGCTATGGAAAGCGTTCCAGCCACCGCTAGAGATGGGCAAGGGTCGGGTCCACTGACCCCTGGACCCGACACTACTTTTTTTTGCGGACCTGGACCGAACCCTAAGGGTGCAGGAAAAGTGGGCCGGACCCGGGCCCCCAGGGTCGTAGAGGCCCAGGGTCCCGGTCCCAGGGTCCAAGCCTATTTCTTTATTTTTGCCAAATTTTCAGCATTATTAATATTTCAAGACAAAAAATGATCAACTAGAAAAAAGACCCATAAATAAAAAAAATTACCTGAAAATACACAAATAAACTGAAAATACACAAAGAGAAAATAAATATTATTCATCTAGAAAAGAGACCCACAAAAGGAAAGGGAGCCGTACTTGCATCCTAACACCACGAGCTTATCCTCAACTGTGAGAACCTTTGGTCTCTGCAATGGGAATAATCTAAAACAAAATAAAATCATGAGCATTACTGTACATCTTTCCTAACCCTTAAAAGTCAAAATCTAAAACATCTTTCCTAACCCTCAAAAGTCAAAATCTAAAAATCCTTAACCACGTCCTGCAAATCCAAACACAGCATATATCTTCCTTCTTAGACTCATAATTCGACACTAGAGTTGCGCGAGTCCAACGACTGTGAAAATCCAAACACAGCATGTTCTGAAGTCTCTCTCTTGGTCACTCTCATTGAGTCGGCTGCTGTAGTGCTGTGGCTAGGGTTTTCAAAGTGAATGGATTAGTGTTTTAGTTTAGGAAATAAGTTTTCAAAGTGAATGGATTGGTGTTTTAGTTTAGGAAATCATTTTGTTTTATAAATAAAAAGTTAAAATTTATATATTAAATATTTTTAGGGTCTAAGGGTCGGGTCTGGGTCTAAAATATCTAGACCCGGACCCTAAAAAATTTAATTGGACCCAGACCCGAACCCATACCCTTAGGGTCTGAAAAAGTTGGACCCATACCCTTAAATTAGGGTCGGGTCCAGTAGGGTCCTAGACCTATCCCCATCCCAAGCCACCGCACTTCGCTCAGTTCTCCATCGAGTCGCGGAAGCTGCTCGATGTCGGCATTGTTCGTCTTCTTACACGTCGCCCAACAGACCTCGCACATCGTCGTCGCTCAAACTCTTCGCTCGACCTCGACCTCGCACGTCGTCATCGCTCAAACTCTTCGCACGTCGTCCTCGCTCTATAGGCTTGCTCTTCTTGGTTCCGTCTTTTTGTATTTTTTTTTTCATTTTTATTTAGATATGATGTTTAGGTCTTGTATTTTTCCGTTTTTATTTTTTGTAATAAATTATGTTAAGAGTTCATATTTTAGTTTAATATCCAGTTTAATTTTGGAATGAATGTGAAATTTTGGTTTTTCATGTTGGTTTCATTTTCAGATCTGGTTTGCTTTTCATAGTTTTGTTTGCCTATGAAGCTCCGTTCGCTTGTTTGCTTTCTTTTTTGTTCTTCATCTGGAACAAAGATCTCAGTTAGAGAGATTTGTTTCTATAGTTTTTCATCTGGAATGCATACTGTTCTTGATTTCTCTTTTTTTTGTTCTTTTTATTTTTTTTTTCCTTTCAAATTTGATGGCAAAGAGTTAAAAAAAATATATTTTTTTACTTGTACCAGTACCTATTGCTGCGGGTCCTACCCAAAACCGCAGCAATAGACTTCATTTTTTCATTAAAAAACATACCTATTGCTGCGGTTTTGTGTAGGAACCGCAGCAATAGGTTGCTCTATTGATGCGGTTCAAAACCGCAGCAATAGTTAATCACCTATTGCTGCGCCCTTAATTGCGGCGCGACTAAAACCGCAGCAATAGGCCACTTAATGACCGCCGCATTTAGCTTTTATTCTACTAGTGATTTTAATTATGATTTAATGCGACTAACTGTTTTCCTTGGTGTCATGAAGCTTTGACAAGGTTACTTCCAGTGATTGTCCTTAATGGAAAAAGAAGGGTCATTTTACATTCGTTGTCGAGCACATCATTAACAATTGTGGTGTGACGTCACCTGTATGCCGACATAGCACTAGATTTGCGATACGTGACGCAGATTCCAGATGCGATACCGGTTGCAGACACGACACCGGGTCATGACGCGATGCCGTTTCTAGACGCGACACTGATTGCAAACGCGACACCAGATCATGATGTGACGCCGGTTCCAGACCGTTGTGACAGTTTATCAGTCATAACATAAGACGGTTGTGACGTCAGAATCCACCAAAGCACGACAATAAGTTATTGGTCTGATAACACCAGATTTTGTGGCTGACTGATCAATCCAAGTATCAAGTGCTAAACTTTACAATTGTTTTTAAGCCGCCACAAGGGGACAAGATAGTATACTTTGATTATTGTTATATTTATTGCATAAATATGAATTTATACAATTTTACAAGCGATTGACAATAAGGTTGTATCTGAGACTTTGATCGCAGGTATGATGTTTCCTATGTCCCTGACGTTGGGGGCTTGACGCCTTCACCAACAACTTAATTCAAATGTATGACTGATCAAGAAAAGGTCATCAAAATGACGCCAAACTTGATGGCATCCAAAATACAACAAATGAAAAAGGCGACGCAATGCATGTCATTGACGCTCATGTAAATTTACTCCGAAACCAACTGCCAAACGTCACATTTAAGGATCAAAAGGAGGAAACTCATTATATTGAATTAAGGTATGTGTATATCTACTGTTGCAAACTAACATTTCTTTGATTTGAGAGAATAGGTTCAAAACAACAAACGAACAGTCCCACAAAGTGTTCAGACATCAAATGTGGGACATTATGTAAATGTACGACGATGACTTATTCAAGAAGTTGAAGAAAGTTGTTAATGACATGAAACAAATGAGTTGTTGACGTCATACGAGATCATGTCAAAATAAAACTAGCCGTCATGTGCAGTACGACGTCAACACAATACTGACGTCGCTTGGAGGTATTCAAGTAGCGACGTCGTCGAAGTGTTGGCCAACGACGGCGACGCCTCAGTGCTGGTAGTGAGCAGCGACGTCACCTTAGCGTCTGTTGCCAGCAACGACGTCACCTTAGTGTCCGTCGTTAAAAAGCAACGACGGCAAGATGACACACGAACCTAGATCTAACCCATTCGACATCACACCCGGACGTCATAACTTTCAACAAGTGCCCTAACGTCACAAGCAATTATCGACACCACCAAAGTACAACAAGTAACGCCACATGGATTAGATTATTCAATGAGCTACTTGGTGACCATAATATGTCTAACATCAAGCACAAGACAAAGAAGATTCCAAGAAAACAACTGAGGCAACATTAGGGGCTGACACCAACTCGACAAGATTTATTCAATGAACTGTCCTCGACCATAAATGACGAATAGTAAGTTACAGACTATTATCGTTGACAACAACACCTAGGTATGTTTTATAATTCTTTCTACACATTACTTCTTTTGTTGTCATCGTAGCCTAAATGTTGTGTTAAGAGTACATATGATCAAAACCTTTCATTGCACCTTGATGACAAAATGTTTAGTTGTCGACTCTTCAATATTAACGAATAACCAATCGATTAATGTTACTTTTCATAAACTAACGTCAATGGCAGATAAGTTTTTCTATAAAGTATAGATAGAAGACAACTGGACGGACTAACGACACGTCACGACGTAGCTGACATCTGGAGCAGCGATAACAACCTTGCCGACGTCAGAAGAAGTGACACCAGTATTGACGTCTAAGCCATGGGTGGTGACGACATGCGTGATGACAATCATATGACAGAAAAGAAAGGGTGGACGACGAGATGTCCCGTAACGATAAAGACGACAACAATAAGTGTCAAGTAATGATCCAGCTGCTATCAAGTGTTGTGACGTAGAATCGAGCAGCTAGAGCACTCGACGTTAATACTTTGTAATGAGAAATTCAACTAAACGCGACGACAAAGTACTATAGACACTACATTATCTATAAGTGACTTCTAACCTTCTTGATTGTTAATTTCATTTGCTACCTATCTTCAACGTCACTTATGATTCAACAATTGAAATTGTCTCTTTATGCATAATACAAATTTAACCATGATGTATAATATATTACATACTTCCTCCGTTTCAAAATAAGTGAAACACTTCTCTCATTTATGTGAGAGCTTTTTGAGCCAAGTGTTTCACTTATTTTGGAACGGAGGAAGTATATAGTTACAACATTGTCGAAGTTCTATCTCGCGGGAAATACCCGAGCATGCGACACAAGTAAGTTGTATATATGTCTCTTGACCTAAGACGTCAAGCATCAGTTATCATCCGTCAACCGTCAGCTGTCAGTCGTCAAGCGTCAATCGTCAACAACCAGTCGTCAGTTGTCAGACGTCAAAGTTCAGGTGCCCGATATCAATGACGTCAACGTGCAGGTGTCAAATATCAAACTTTATGTTCCTGAAGTCAAGGTCCAGGTGTCAGACGCCAACACAGTCAAAGTTCAAACGTCAACGACGGCGATGACGTGCAGGTGTCAGACGTTGAAATCTACGTGTCAGATATCCATGTTCATGTGTCATACGTCAAACATCCGATGTCAGACGTCAAAAGTCGAGTCTTGCCTCTAAGTTTGGAGCACAAGGGTAAACTTTAAGTTAGATGTTCTCAAACTTCAATCGTTTTTATTCACTGCATTCTACTCTTATTCATTTCATTTAATAGTTTTTATTTACATCATATAACTTACATATACATCTCATATTGATTTTAATCATATTTAATGTATGATTTATGCTTTGTTATTGTACTAACTTAAGTATCGAAGGGTCGTTGGTGACGCCAACAGCCGCCTCGTCTTTTGTTGTTATGCAGAATAAGCAAGTAAGATATCAAGAGATGTCACCACATTCATACAAACATAAGGGTCCTACATTTGACAACATATCGTAGATGAAAACGTTTAGTTTTAAAACTGAACCTCTTGTCACGATGGAAAAGTCATATACATCCGTACGTACTTACAAACATAGATTTGCATAACGTACAACAAAGACATGCAACGACTCTGATACAGAATGACATTTACCATATGATATCACGTCAATAGTTTAACGACACACACAATTAGGCACTTCGAATGGTCTTTCTGTCAAAAACTCCATGCTTTGACATCACAAACGGCCTTGTTGACGTGAAAACGTTCTCTAACATCTCATGATGGCCCTAACGCTAGAACGATGGACTCAGACGACAAAACTAAACAACCTGCCGTCATAACTCTAACGTCAGAACCCCGACGTCAAGGCTCCGACATCAGGGCTCTGACATCAGGGCTCCGACATCAGGGCTCCGACGTCAAGACCCAGGCAATTGAACTCGACCTCGGGACAAGCCGTCGTGACTCAAAATTTCAAACTTAGGCGTCAATCGTCAACGACTTTACCATCAGGGATTAATCAATCATACAACGACATTAGCAGACGACATCAAAGATGACAACGGACATGGAGTCAGACTTGAAGATTATTTTCCTAGTCTTCGGCAAGCTCCAACTAGAAAAATGGAGGCTATTGTTATGGTAATATTTTATATAACGCCAACGGCCAACGTTCGACGCAGACAAGCGACACCCGATGCAACTGAACTGCCCTGATGATGTCAGGGGGCAGTAGACCAAGTCAAGGTTGTTGTAACAACCCCTATTGTCAAACAAGATGTTATCAGTGCCTCCTGAAATTGAGCAGATGGTTTCTAACAGCATAGAGAAGTAGTTTGAATGTATATACATCTCAAATCAGTCCACATTCATTGCAAGACCAAGTCGTGGGAGTTGCAACCACTTCCCACATTTTAGGGGAGACTCCTAGTAGTGTGCAACTTTTCCTAAGTAATTTTGGGAGTTATTTGAAGATCTATAAAAGGAGGCCCACTCCATGGTATTCCCAGAGATACCGAGTTACAATCTCATCCTCCACTACTATATATTATTTCACCCAACCTATGAGAGGCATTAAACATAGCCTTCATAGTTCTTAAATCCCTATGTCTCATTTCTACCATTAATCTCCATCTAGATATTCCACTAAAAGCCTAAAGAATACTACTATTGTTAACTCTCACCTTGTTCATCCCGGCTACTGGTTGTTAAGCACAACCAAACCAAATACCCTTTACTCCTTTACCATCTAGTAAATTCACCTAAACTCTCCACTATTAGGAAACCAAACTATTATATTCTATTTACCTATAAACACCATCAAATCATACGGCCATATATATTACCAATATCACTCGGGTTATGCCGCAACGTCATCACTTGTCTATTTGGGTAATTATCTCTCACTATCTTCCCTTGTTAGCTTATACATTTATCTACGTTGTTATACTATTGTCTTGTTAATTATGAAATACCATATACTTGTAATTACCGTTTCATGCCTATCTTATAGTGGATTGGTGGACTCATAGCCACCCGCGGTTTTTACCCCTTTTTCATGGGTTTTCTGCGTCACCATATTTTATGTCTCTTTTCCTTTTATTTTCTCATTTTAGTCTAGTTATCGATGTCCCAACCAAAGATTGTCACCTAAGCGATTTTTGACATAAACACTTATCTCACCAAAAAAAAAAATTTTAATCTCATTTGGTCTCCCTATTTTTGTCTTTTATGAAATCCACCCAACCAAAAATTAAAATAGTGAATAAAATTACGTTTATTTGGGCAAACAAAAAAGGACCGAGTAGCTATTACATGCCCTCACATAGGGGTGCTTATCGAGCGAGCCGAGCCCGAATAGCACTGGGCTCGGCTCGAGCTCGTTTAACTTTTCATGGGCTCGGCTCGGCTCGTGAGCTCGCTGAGCTTGGGGGAGCCGAGCTCGGCTCATGCTTGTGATTAGAATTTGCGGCTCGAGCTCGGCTCGTGAGCTCGTTTAGGCTCGGATTGTGAGCTCGAATAGGCTCAGGCTCGGCTCGTGAGCTCGAATAGGCTCAGGCTCGGCTCGTGAGCTCAATTGTGGCTCGAGCTCGATTGTGGCTTGTGAGCTCGTTTAATTGCTTTTACCTTTTCTTTTTATCTTTCTTCTAATATATACTTTAGTTAGTATCTTAAAAGAAATACTTAATATAATTTTTAATATATATAAATAATTTTTTAATATAAAATATTTTTTTTAATATAAAATATTTTTTTAGTATAAAATAATAATCGAACTGTTCACGAGCTTTACGAGCACTCAGCTTTTCGCTTGGCTCGGCTCGGCTCGTTTAAGTCTCGAAAGAGCAACAAGCCGAAATTTGATCGAGCCTGAGCCTGGCAAGCTCGCCGCGAGCTTGTCAGGCTCATTATCACCTCTACCCTCACATATTTGTAGTAATCATGCAACTGTAGAGCTCAATCATCGTCTGTTTGGCCCTTCTCTTGGAGACCTTTACTTATCTTCATTCGGACAATATTATGCTAGGCCCAAAGGGATGACTGCACCCAAGGACATTGTAAGTAATGTTAGGCTTAGAGTATGGACCTGGGCCATCATGAGATAACACAAACCCAATTACCCAAAGAACACCTTCCTTAAAAAAAAAGTAATAGTAAAAAGGAAAATTTATCCAAACAGACTTTTTATATCACTTTTTGCGATCGAGAAACAATATTTTGTAATTTTTCTAGCAACTTAACACCTTAGAATTTTTTTTTTACGATACTAACATGACATAACTTCATCTCTTATATGCCAAGGTCTAACCCATCTGACCACTTCCTTCAAAGGTAATAATCTTATCATCATGTTATAGCTCTTATCATAAAGAAATTCCAACACTATATTCTGCTTTATTAAAAAAATATAAGTATATATTACAATTTTTTTATTGAAGTTATCTTATACCAAAATGTTGTAGGAAATTAGTTATTAAAGAAAAAATGTTGTAATGAGGGTATGTTAAAAGTAGCTGTTGCTGTACCTATTAGTTGTAGAAGTAGGTGTCAGCTATTGTACTAATTGTCATCTATCAGATATTAGTTGTTAGAGTATGACTGTGAAAATAGATTTCATGACAATTAGTGTTCGGTAAAACTAGCTGTTAGCTTAAAAAAATAACAAAAATAAACTATATTCAATCTTTTTTTTTTTTTCATAAACAACTATATTCAATCTTTAAAAGCTACTCCAAAAGGTAATATTAATAGCTTTTCCAAAATACTAGTTCAAACACCAAAAGTTACTCCAAACACTATTTCACCAAACACAACTTTTCACCATTATTAGAGTTTTGCCTTAGTTCAAACATTAAAAACTAGCTTAAAAACTATTGCCAAACATGCCCTCAACTACCTTTTGCCGGATTTCTCCGCCAACCACCTTTTTAAGCGTTCACTTTTTCTTTTTTAAGGAAGTTTTAACCTCCTAAAGAAGTTCCACTTTCCCGTTTTCATGTATTTCAAGCCAACCAAGCATCAAGTCAATTATGCAAAACTAACCAACTTGCTTTGGAGGTGGTGCGGGAACTTACCTTGTGACTTTGAGATCACAAGTTCGAATCTCACTACCTACTTGTTTTTGGGAGTAGGGATTCCCTTATATCCCCCCTACTCTCAAGCATTGACATGTGAAGCTGGGCTAACTGATCTACGAGAGGTGCTGGTCGAGTGGGGTCCTTCTTCTTACCAAGGCGTTCCCTAGTTGGGGGCCCAAAAAAAAAGTCAATTATGCAAAACTATATGTGAAGACTGAAGTCTACTTTTGTGTACACCCAAACCAAACATGATAATTGATCTTGAAAGATACCGCCTACTTTTTAATATAAAATTAGGCAGCAAACTACTTTTCTATATATAGTGACTAATTTAATCTATTCTGTGACCAATTCAATCTAATTAGTAACCAGTATAATCCATTTAATAATCAAATTCTTTAATCTATTAATGACTAGTTTAATCCATTAGGTAAGACTGACAAATTATTTTATAAAATTGTCTGTTGTAGTTCGAGATTTAAAGGGAAACAGAGGAAGGACAAGAGAGGGGACGACTAGGTTGGTGCAAGATGTTTAGGGATAGTGTTGAGTTAGAGTGAAATGAAATGCACTTGTTAGGAGAACATAGGCTTGGGTGTGCCTAATTTTATGTTAAATTAGACTGTCTATCCTATGTCAGAATTTTACTTCTTTTCACCAGTTATTAATAATATTTGACATCCATTTGAGATTTTTTGTTTGAAGAAATCAGTAAATTAAATTAAAGGGTTGGAAGAGAGATTTTATGAGTAGATTTTAAAATATATCAAGGAGATTACGACAAAATTGAAAAAAAAACTAGAATCCAACTACAATAAGTACTCACATGGCTAATTGGGCTCTTCCTTTTTTTTGACGGTGCTTGGGCTCTACTTGTTTAATAAAGATATTTAAAAAAAAAAAAAAAAAACCTAAGTTTCGCTTTTGTTTATTTAAAGGCACATGTTAAACTGGTGTATTGGAAATACTAGGCCTAACATATTTAAAGTTTAGAGAAATTCTATGTGATAATTTCCTGTTTTGGAATTTTCTATGTGGTGGAAAGAAAAAAAATTGGTATTCTCTCAAGTAACCCTCTGTTATTGTTTTATACAAAAAGTGACATTAATGAGGATATCCCATCCAATATTCCGTTAATTATTTATTTTAAAAATTAAAAATATTTTCTTTTAACTAATTAAAGATTTGAAATATTGATACTTATTTCGACTGAATTCTTGGATTCGCGTCCTATAAGAGCGGTCAGTGGAGTCCGTTTTTCATAAAAAAAACGTGATTTTCGAGGTCAAAAGCTCCTTTTGGTCCGGCTCGGGATGCTTACCTTGAAAATTGGCATATTTGTACTTATTTCGACCGGATTTCGTAATTTGTGTACAATAAGGGTGGTCAGCGGAGTCCCTTTTTGCAAAAAATGTCATTTTCGAGGTTAGGAACACCTTTTTGTCTGGCTCGGGATGCTTATCGTGAAAATTGGCATATATGTACTTATTTTGACTGGATTCTCGTGATTTGTGCCGCAAAAAGGCGGTTGGCGGAATCCATTTTCGCAAAAAATGTCACTTTCAAGATCAATAACGCATTTTTGTCCAGTTTTGGATGCTTGCCGTAAAAATTAAAATTTATGTACTTATTTCGATCGGATTCTTGTGATTTGCCCAAAAAAGACGGTTGGCAGAGTTGAGAATTTTTTGAGAAAAAAGATTTTTCTTTTTAAGCAATAGAAAGCTGGATGGAAAAACTCATTAATGTCACTTTTTTTAAATAAAACAATAGTGTCAATTTATAAAATGAGAATTTTGCCTTCCCACCACGTAGAAAATTCCAAAATAGAGGTCACATAGTAGAATTTCCCTAAAGCTTAACCCCCCCGCCCCGTCCCTCCCCATCCCTCCCCATCACAAGTTCACAACCCTCACTCCTTGAGCAAAGGATCAAAGGTTACCAATCATTAAGCTATAGCTGAATTCACAGACTGGCCGATGTCAAAACTTCAATACAGTATTCTGATTTCTGATCGACTTTTTCTGTGCTCACACTTAACATGCAAGTAATTCACATTTGATTCATTCACCTACGATGTAAACATGGACATACCAACATTGATTTCCTCAAAGTTCTGGGGGAAAGTTCTGTTCACACATAATACAGCCTCCATCACTCGTTGGATCTTATCTCAGTACTTGTGAAATTAAAGCATTAAAAATTAAAATTGTGGGTTTGAAATAATACACGTTACAAACGACAGAATAAGAAACAGAAATACATAATATCCCTGTAACTGTAACTCTGCAAGGCTTGAAAATCATAAGTTTTCACATCTAAATGAATACAGTATTATTTGTAAAAGAAAGCTAAATCGTGTCCTTATTATATGTTGCCACTCTGCATTCGAAGTGTCCTCATTCCTGCATTTCCACAAATAGATGATGGATCTGCTAGTAATCCTGCTGAAATAAAGAGGGAATAAATCAATCGAAAAAATAGTCATAGCAGCATAGCCTACATATTTGGAAGTTCTTTCTTTTCACCTTTTTTAGCTAGGTAAGAGTCTTAACTTTATATTTTTGAGATGATACTGAAATGGAGCTGCGCTACCCAAGGAAAAAAAAAGTGTATTTGGACAGCTTACAATCTCAAAGGAGGTTCAATCTAAAAAGCATTGTGGAGTAGCTCTTCAAGCTTATAAGTTGTGAACAATTCTCTCTTCTCCTAGGACAACTCACATGTGCACGATAAGTGTTCAACATGGACCCTCCATAAGCCTCTAAGCTATGAACTTTCTTACCTTGTTTTAGCTTTCAGTCCAATACCATTGATCCTCTGAAACATCTCTCATAGTTGTGCCCTCTTATTGCAAAACAATCGACAGTTTTACACGAAGCAAATTCAATGGATCACAGAAATTTCGATAAGTTGCTGCTCTTCAGAGCACATTGACTTGATAATTATTGATCTAATACTTTCACCATTATCAAAGATAATATCAAGTGTATATCATCTTTTTGGGGTGTGTGCTGAGATGACAACTGCCAAGAGTCATGGTCTGCAGGGATAGTAATCAGTTACAGCCATACAGGTCAATACAAGAATGGAGAACCTTTGTATATACAGCAACCAGTTAGCATATTCATCATATTTGTCCACCTAAATTAAGGTTTTCAGAAATCAGCAAAGAAAAGATGAGAAACTTACCAGCAAGAACAGACTACATGATGCGGAGAGACACTAACTTGAATCTCCAGTAAACATAGTCTCGTAGTCAATCTCCACATAAAGAATTGTTTTTATGATGTTCCATTCAGGACCTTCTTCAATCTGACACCGCTGTTTCACCATATCACTTTCGAAAATGATCAATGACTGAATTGATCCTGGTAGCTGAGGCAATGTCTCCAGCCCTGGGCAACAGTTGATCACTAATTCTTGTAGTGAATTCATATGTTTTAGCGATTGCATTGAGAAGAGACTTGGACAATCCTCAATCGTAAGATCACGGAGCTGGAGCAAGCTATTGTCTGGTAATGGATACCACCTCACAAGGCACATCATGTCCTGGATTTTCAGTGATTCCAAGGAAGGAAAGGCCCCAGTTGTACATTCTCCACAAAAATGATAGTCCACATACTGCACGCTATGCATACCTTCAACATGAAGTGTCTTGAGGAAAGGAAGTTGCCCAAGTGGAGGCAGGAAGTCCTCTTGCCGGCAATTTTGCACATAAATACTCACAAGCATGCAGGATGGGCTTGTAAGCCAAGCAGGAAAGCTCAAACCACCATAGTTGATTACTTGCAGTTCTTTCAAATTTTTGTCTGGTTGAAGGCCAGCAAGGACATCCATCTCTATTGACCCATCTCTAGAAAAACGGCTCCATTCTAATTCCAACCTTTTGATATATGGCTTATCACATATCATCGCGTCCCTAGCCTCTGCCCCATCCTTAACGTTTTCAAGATTACTAAGGCAAATTGTACCACATAGATTCTTCAGATTCTTCAACTCTGCAATGCGATATCCTACCTTCTTACAAACAGCAAAGGAAGGAAGTGTTTTAAGGCAACTTAGATTTCCTATACTTGCTGGCCTACACCTCAATCCTTTAATGTCCACGTCAAGATGTAGAAGGTTGGTCAAGTTCTTAATGTCTTTTGGCAACTCTAGAAGATTAGAACATTCTCTCAATCTGAGTACTTGTAATTGATGAAGGTTCGTAATTGACTTAGGCAACCTTAGGATACGTGTCTGAGATGCATCGAAATACCGAAGATACTTTAATCTACCCAACGACTCTGGGAGCTCATCAATATCAGTACGACTCAAGTCTAGAACTCGCAATCGTACTAGTTTCTGGAAAAGTGAATAAGGAAGTTGGCCAATTTGTGTTCCTTTTTCACTTAGCAGAAGAAATGTCCTCAGACCATCACAATTTTCAATGTATTTAAGGAACGCTGGTTTGATGCAATCACAAAGCAAAGATAAATGACGAGCCGTTTTGTACCAAGGAACTGAGAAAGAGCTCTGACCTTCCTCCCACCGAAAACATGTGTCTGAGGCCACAAATTCAGCAAATCTGCGAATAAATTCATGCATTTTGTAAGTTGGTAGCTCCTGATCACCAACATGTGAAAGTTGAAAGACAGATCTCCACAAGAGCTCATCAAAACAATCACTGCCAATTTGTTCTAGGCTTGTCATCCTTTGAGGCAGAAAAAAACCTTCTGACATCCATAGCTGAACTAAGTTTTCTTTCTTGAAATCGTAATCATGAGGAAATAATGAGCAGTAAGCAAGACACTTCTTTAAGTGTGATGCCAAACCAGGGTTGTTCAGTCTAAAAGCAGGAAATATTTCTTCTTTGAATACCCTCAACTCGCATATGTCTCTATCTAAAAAATTCATCCATTCATCATCTCCACGCTCAGAAGATAAATGGAGGCCCAAAACATTGGCTGCCAGAGGCAAGCCCTTGCACTTTTGGGCAATTGCTCCAGCAATATCCTCCAAAATTACAAGCTGACGTTCAGATAGATTAGTAGATGAGAAAACTCTATCCATGATTAGTGCTTGGCAATCTTCATCCCTCATCAATTTTAAATGATACGGAGTAGCTTTTGTAACCATCGTTACATTTGGATTACTAGTGGTTAGAAGAACTTTGCAACCAGAAGAGCGCAGAAACAAAGAGCGAAAAGAACTCCAATCATTGTACTTCACATCCCATAAGTCATCCAACACAATCAATATACTTTTACCCATATACAGATCGTGAAACAAACCTTGGATTTTCTCAGGAAGAAAGCTGTACTCACATTCCTGCCTGCGATGTAAGATAAAGTCTGTGATTTTTCTCAGATCAAACTTCGCAGACACACGGACCCACACTCTATGATGAAATTTCTCCAGGATTCTGGAATCATATAGTATATTCTGAGCAAGTGTTGTTTTACCAAGCCCATCCATGCCAACAATAGATACTGGGCTTATTGTCTGTTCCAGCAACATCGTGATAATGTTCTCCTTATCTGCATCCCTCCCAAATAACTTCTCTGTTAGGAGTAATTGTTCGTTACAATAAACAAACTCCCCCAGATAACATTGCTGTGCTCGTTGCTTTGTTTTGTTGACCATGTCTAATCCACTTATTATATCTTCCAACCTATCTTGGAGCTCTTGGATCTTCCGGGCCATGCTTCCTCTTGTGAAATATGACAAGATCTTCTCAAGCAATGAAGTTTTGCCAGCATCAAGCACTATATCATCAACCAAGTCTTCAGCATCATAGCAAACTCTGGTTACATCACCAACCCAGTGTTGCCAATTTTTGTCGGTTGTCAGCTGAAAGCTGCCAAGCAAGGCTTGGGCCTTCAACAGCTTCCTCTCCAGCTTCTTCAGTTCATCTTCTGCATCAAACTGTACTACTTGACCTGCTTCATCAATGACTAATGATTTAAATCTTTCTAGCAAATCTTGAAGCAAAGCCAACGCGATGTCAGACTGAAATGCTTCCATCAGTGGCTTTAAAGTTTTAAATCAATTCATGAAGATCAAAAAGCAGAAAGGTATATGCAAAAGATGGATACTTGTCCTGGTGCTCTTGTTCAATATTTGCTCAATAAGATGCTGATTTTTCTGAACAATCAACTAAATGTGACGTGGACAACAAAAACCTCAACTTGGAAGATGGGGAAGTTCAAGGAGCTACTTGGAAGATACGTAGATTAAGTGGGAAAACGATAGATAAGGAATATTAACATGTGAAGGTCTTAGGTCAGTAATAGAAACCTCAACTTGCAGATAAATAAAAGGTAGACAACAAAAAAGGAGCAATTACGGGCGTGCTGAAGAAATGAGAAGCCACCATCTTCGGACTTCGGTGGCAAGTGGAACCCACGATGGATTCTCATTGTTTACTCACTAAATCATATCCAAAGAGAATCCTCTTTAATCTTCTCTTATATTCAATGAATCAATGGAGAAAAAGTAATCCTTATAATTATGTTCCTTCTTTCTGAATTATGGCCAATTACCCCCTTTATATCTCCTAATTTTATCTTTCCTATAAACAAGAGAGAACCCACACGCCAAGTTGGATTATCTAACACTCTGACCACGCTAGACCACGCTATCTGCTTGAGGTTACTCCAACACTTGCACTTTAACACTATGCAATTCAGACTTGCTCAGTTCATAGTTCATACTTGGGAATGAACAGTAACCTTCTATGCTTTAACCCCCATAGAAATTATGATCAATCGCCTCCCACTTGTGAAATGTAATCAAGTAAAGAAATTTCAGTAAGGTATTTGACCAAATGATAATAGCAATGTCAAGGTTGTCAAGATCGGGATCCTAATGCGGATAGGTTTAGATCGATAGAATCGAACAGTAAGATCATACGATCCTAGTCAATAGTGAAACAGGTAATAAGAATGTTACAAGACAATCAAACCACATCTTTTAAGGAAGCCAAATACTATTTAACATCATTTGCCTCACATAAGGGCAAAAATCAATAGATTATAGGAATAATTGATTATAATAATACAACCTTTCACCGATTAATTTTTATAAAGTCAACCATTCAATTATTCTTGAATACGACAACCTTTTGGGGGTATTTGCTTTTAATGATTTGACGTGTTGATAATCGGTTGTTTGGTAAGTCACATTTCCTAAACCGTCCATTTTTCCCTTCCCTTCGCATCTACGCCTATTTCTACAGAAAGGAGTTAATGTTTTAGACGATTTTAAGTCATTTTGACTCACTAGAAGTAAATAGGGTATTAATGTTGCATTATTCAGGAATAATTGAAAGGTTGGTTTGTTAAAAATTAATCGGTGAAAGGTTGTATTATTAAAATCAATTATTACTAGATTATATGCACAAATAGAACATAAATTATGTGTAAGGTTCTCAAATACTTCACAAAATGCTGGTTCTGGTCTTTCTCTCCCCTTCTTTTCCTCTTTTTCTCCATACACTTTAACAGCAAAAAATCATTTTGGCCACCTTGAGTTCGGAAGAACCTTGTTTAGTAGCTCATGACACTCCTGATATTGAAGTGAGTGTACTAGAATAAGATTTGCAAATACCAAAATCTCTATCTTCAAAGCTTCAACTTGGTCCTTTTCCGGTGTCTTGCAGGTGATGTAAGCGTCTGATTCCAGCACATCTTCCTCTCCTACCATGACAGTTGCTAGAGCAAGCAACTAATATTAGCAGATATTCAGGCTTCAATGCGAATAAAAAGAATGGAGCCACAAAATCACAGAGTATTTTCCTCTTTCGTGAAATGAGCAGGAAGCCAAACCATTCATTTATTTTCTTCATGTCCCTATATTAACAAAATAAGACACCAACCAAGATATAAAACAGTAACAATCGAAAACTAACGCAAAACTTAGATTTAACAACACAACTTTCCAGTAGAACAATGAAAGGCAGGTAGTACCCAAAAAAAATCATCTAACTGACCTACGTGGCTAGGTTTGACATCAGAGAAGCTAAAAGAGGTGCTGTCGAAGTAAATTGAAAGCCTGAAGGAGACATCTATCCGGTAAATCAGTTTTGTAAATATCGGATATTCAATGTACAAGTTATAAAAATAAACAGAATCTTTGCTGCTACAACCATCGCCCTCAAGACAATTAATTGATAATTAGTATTGCAAACCTATCTTGCACCACACTTAAGCACATTGTCTTGTTGTATAAGATGAATTTGTCCATGTACTTTTCCAGAGAAAACAGGAGTAACAAATACTCCTGAGTCCTCTATCCCCGACAACAACTCCCTTACCCATCTTTAAGAAATGATACACATATCACAATGAGCAGACTGATTCAAGGGTTAAAAAGTTACATATGTAGTATCAAAGGTAGTGGGTACCCGATACCTACATACAGTAAATTGTAAGATAAACCATACAGTTAATTACCTTTTTTTCAATGGGTGCAGTTAATTATCGTTTGTGCATAAAATCAATCACAGTCAAGGGTTCATACCTTTTTCTGGGGGTGAGAGGTGTTCAAAAGAAAAGTTTCTATATAGAACTGTTATGCATATGCCTCATTGCCAAGTACTGGGAACAAAAACTGATAGTCAAAGTAGAATAATCATTTTAAAAGATCAACTTCATACAATTGAACGAAATAACCAACTTACTACTTACTAGTGAATTAAAAAGGTTAAAAATCGAATCATACTGTCAACAACACATTTTCCACACCTACCGGAAAGGAATTAAGTATTTCCATTTTCCAATAATATATGAGTTCAGGATATAATCAGAATAACAACTGTTTAAAGTGTGCACGCACATATATGCACTGCTATATAAATAAGTAAACTAGAACTAAATCCCCCCCTCTCCCCCTCCTCTTTGGGAATATATACGATCTCATTTGAATATAATGGTTGAGAATTACTGAAAGACATGTCAATAATCACAGCATACTGATGGAGCTTCAAGAAATCCCATGGATAAAGCCCAACAGATTGACTTGAATCTCCACAGTCTAGAGTAGGATGGTACCAGATAACCACAAAGTATGCTTCCTTCTGCAAAGTTCAAATCAGAACTCAGAAGTGTACTCTCATGAAAGGATTTCACTTCTCCCTCTATATAAACAAAACAAATTATACCTTTCAACATGCAAGTTTAAGATAAATATGATCTTCGAGATTCGCTGTTACGAACATATATTATTATAGAGAACCCATTAGCAGCTTACAATTTACATATTGCCGAAGTAATATAACATATAAGCAGGTGCACATGTTCCAGTGAGTTCTGAATTCTGATATGTTGCTAATGTTTTATATGTCAAGATTCATGATATAAAAAAAAATACCACGTGAACAAAAAGTGGAAAATTTGTTATTTGTGAGGAGAAGAAAACCTGCCAAGATGAAATTACTCTGGGAGGAACATACATCCAAGAAAAAAAAAAACAGATGTCTATGAAGATCTTTGACCAAACGCCATCTCCTGATGATCAATCCATACATGCGGAATATGTGCAACCTTCACCCAATCCTGACTTCCATCCTTCAAGAACTTTGCAGTTATCAAGGGGCAATCCTCAACTATGAAAGTTTCCACCCCAGCAGGTAGTTTTCCATCAAGACAAGAAGCAAGCATCGTGCAATGACTAATTTCCAAATTTTCAAGGGAAGAAAGGCATGATAGTGTGCGTAAACTGTAGAGTTTGGGACGATGCTTAATTGTGAGCTTAATGAGGCGAGGGAAGTCAAAACTCCCGTATACCAACCATTCTTCTAAATTGGACATGTTTTCAAGAGTTAAGTTCTCTAACTTAGGGAACGCAACGTACCCTGAAATGCCTAAACCTCCATAGAAATCATAATCAATCACCTCCAGTTTGTGGAAGTCAGTTATATTTAGGAATTTCAATGAAGGTAGTTGACCGAGTGATGGTAGGACTAAACAGTTTTCACACTCAAAGAGGCTGACACTAACAAGTTCAGAGAATGCTAGATCACAGATCCAACTAGGCAGTTCAAAACCACCATAACAACTTATGAGTAACTCTTCTAGGCTTGTATTTGGCTGAAGAGAATAAAGAACCTCTCCATAACCTGCAATATCTTCATATTGTGTATCACTCCAATGCAACTCCAGTTTTTTCAGCTCTGACTTGTCGGACAAACAAGCCTCCTCAGCCTCATCCTTTGTCAATACGTTTTCAAGCCTGGAGATGCAAAAGCTTCCTGAGAGGTTATTCATGTTCTTTAACTGCCTTATACTGCACCCTTCTTCCACACCAACAAGGAAAGCTGATAGAGTTTGGATATTAGTCAAAGCCCCCATCCCTTGGGGCATCGAGTGTATTTGGTGAAGGACATCAAAATCGAGATGGCGTAAGCTGGCCATCTTTCTCATACCTTTAGGCAAGGCAGAGAGCTTCAAGCAACCTTTGAGTTTTAACGTCTGTAAATTCTCAAGGCAGCTCATTGCTTCAGGCAAACGTTTGATGGGAGTCTCTGAAAGGTCTAAATAACATAAACATTTCATACACCCTATAGAACTTGGCAGCTCCATGAGACACATCCGACTTAAATCCAAAACTCGGAGCAGCCTCAAAAGCAAAAAGAAATCTCGTGGGAGTTGTTTGAATGTAATTTTATGGGCTTGCAGAAACATTAGCGTTCTTAGTTGTCCGAGTCTTTTAAAATCATGGAAAGCAATGGAATCTTTTAAAGTGCCACACATTATGGACACATGAGGGACTTCTGGAGAGACATTGTTTAAGTTGGAATCGCCCTCTATCCTGACTATATGAGTGGCTCTTGAAATCAATGATGAGACAAGGTCGTTGTCTCGGTTCAATTTGTACACTAGATCGGATCTAGAAAGCTGAAAGTAACCCTTTGTTATACAAGAGTTAAAGAATAGGCCAGCAATTTTCTCCATTGGCTCGTGAAGCACAACTCCATCCGCCATCCATAAGTGAATGAGTGTATCTTTCTCAAATTCATGATGAGAAGAAAACAAAGCACAATAACGTAAGGCATCAGCAATCATCATCCCGTCGTAAGGCAAGGCAGGGCCAAGAGGAGAATGGAGTGTCAAACTAAGAGGTTGAGAACCAAAAATAGTAGAATCTTGAGTAATCTTTGGCTCTTTGCACCAGGCAAGGGTGGGTTAAGATGGGGATGATGACTACTAAGACCAAGTCTAATTGAATTCTGACCAATAGAGTTTAGAATTAGAGGGAATGATAGATCAATTGAATTCTCACCTACATATGATATACTAGACAATGTGGCAACTGAATTCTCATCGGTGTAAGGAATGATGGGTCAATTGAATTATCAACTACAGAAGAATCACCGGGAACCAGAGTTTCACCGGAAAACTGCTCTGTCCGATTCCGCAAGCTCTTTCTCTTCTCTCTCTTTGCCATCCTCAAAGCAGAGGCCCGTCTAGCTTGCATCATGAAGTGTTGATCATTGTTTGATGACACTGCTGATATTGAAGTCAGCGAACTAAATGTTCCAGTATCTTCTGAAATTCCAACCTCGATTTCTGGCGGTAACATTTCCGACGAATCATCATCTCCTAACGTCACCTTAGACGCAAGTGGTCGAATGCGGCAAAGAAGCTGTTTCTGGCCTCGCTTGAAGCTATCATTCGCGAACTCCCAACGGTACGGTACAACTTTTCGGAAACCCTGCAAAATCAAATCAAGGAAAATTTGAGAAATTATATCCGAAATCAATGACTTCCATGTCTTTATCCACGAGAGAGAAAATGACATACATAGGTGTTGAGTTCGCGGACGAAGCTGGAGAAATTGTTGAGGTTGTCGAAGTAAAAAGGAAGCAAATAACGAGCAAATTCTGCAGATTGCCAGACGATAAAGCTCGATCCGTCATCATTCCAAGAGATCACGTTGTCGTAGGCGGAATCATCAACAAGTTCATACGTTGAAGTGATAAATGGACTTGAATAACCAGGTAGCATCCCCAATGTCAACATGGTAACACCGTGCCCACGGAAACAGTGCACAACAGCTCGTTAGCTACCGGAATACGAGACCGGCACCTATCAGACAGAGGCAGGAGAATTCAGAGAGAGAAATTGAAGACTTTTCGAGGTTTCTCAAGGAAGTTAATGGAGTTTTGGGTGGATATGTCTGGTTAAAAATGGCCGTCACAGGATTTTTTGGGTCGTTATAACTTATAAGTTATAACAGATCGGGTAGGAAGAATGTGAAATGTAGCTGAAACTGATAAGGTATCTGAAACTGATAAGGTATTGTTGAAACTGATATACTCCCTCCGTCCCAGAATACTCTTTACACTCTCCTTTTTCATCTGTCCCAGAATACTCTTTACACTTCTATTTTTGGATATGACCCACTATTATTTTAATCCTTCTACCTTTTAAACATTGGCACACACTCTCTCTCCTCCAAATAAAATAATACCACTCCTATTACATACCAACTCTAACCATGGCCCACATTCTCTCTCCTTAAAATAAAATAATACTACTTTTACTAACTACCAACTCCTATCACATCTACTTTTCAATAAAATACAATTGATAACCAAACACCAACTTATCATCTAAAACTACGTGCCTTGATAAGTGTCAAGAGTATTCTGGGACAGAGGGAGTACTAAGTTAGGCCCCGTTTGTTCGAACTCGGGGAAACTTAGTGTTGTCAAAGTCAAATTGAGCCACTAGGTGAGTTTGGGTTGACCCAACCTGGGTCGGAATGATTTGGGTCGGAATAATTCGGATGAGAGTGTGTCATTGGTCGGAACTAGGTGGGCTTGGGTCGGGTACAACTGGATGAGTGAGCTCTTGGAACTGGGTCTGGTCTTACTCGGTCGGCTGGTGGCTGGTTTGGGTGAATTTAGGTCTGAATGGAATAGGGTGAACTCGGCCCAACTCGGCTCTCGGCTGGACTTGGGTCGCAACAAATCGGCTCTCGGAATGACTTGGGTCGGAACAAATCGACTCTCAGAATGACTTGGGTCGGAACTAATCGGATCTCGGAAGGACTTGGGTTGGAATAAATCAGCTCTCGGAAAGACTTGGGTCGGCTCAAGCCGGCGCCGTATTGACTTAAGTCGGAACAAATCGACTCTCGGAACAAGGCAGCATCGGGTGCAGTTGGGTCGGCTTAAGCTGACCTTCAGAATAACTTGGGTCGGAACAAATCGACATCAGGTGGAGTTTGTTTGGCTCGGGCCGTCTTTCGGGTGGACTTGGACTCTTGGACAATCTAATTTTTACAATTCCGTTTTGGCGTTTTCATATGTATTAAGTTACGAAGTCGGAAGTTATAACTAGTGGTGTCAATTCAGTTAACCAGTTCAGTTCTGGTTCAAACCAAACAGTATTAGTTGACTTCAGTTTAGTTATTTCAGTTCGTTTTTCCCAACTTAATTGATTCAGTTTTAATTTTTTCGGTTCAGTTTCAATCCATGCAGTTAATCATTAGGCTAAACTAGACTAGTGCGTGTATAGATCAATATATTTACATGCTCTTTTTCCATACATTTCCTTTCAGGATCAGTTGTGGTCTACTAAACTCTACCGATGATGTATAGTAAATTTTAAATAACATTGTACAATCTCAATTATATAAGCCAACTCTTGAGGATTTTGGTATCCACCTAAAATGTTTATCTTACCCATGCTCAACTAATATTTAACTCATTCAAGTAGTTCAAAAAGTGTTGAGGTTTTAGTGATAAATTTATATGCCAAAGATACTTTTTTTCTATTAATTATGATATTCTTACACTAATACACGCATCGCGTGCATATAATGTAAAGTATTATATTAATATAGCTATGTAACACTGCAATAATAACCAATTATACCTAAAAAGGTAAGGTAATGACAATGTATAACAATTATACATAAAAATGTAAGTGATAAGCTAATTTTGGATAACAATACTCTATTTAAGTTATTCGCCTTTAAGTTAAATTCATTTTAGAACTAAAACATCTAATTCAATTGAAACAAGTTGTTACGAGATGAAATCTGTTGTGGTCTAACATCTACGGCTCTCTTGAAGACACTTGGGCTCATCAGAGCTGTACACGTGTCACCTTAGTCAAAAAGGAGAAAAGCCTTGAATCTCTGGGCTGCACTCAGCTTAGTTAAAAGGTTTAAATCCTGGCCCATCAGTCAGAGCCCAAACAGTGCAAGATGGCTGAAGGAGAGTGGTTAATAGACATCCACCAGCCATGGTCTGCCACGTGTCATGATTTGATTCCTCAACCAATCAGAGACCACTATTGTAGGTCAGTTTTTAAGGTTAGCTGTCAATGTGCTATCACTATAAATACCCCTGAAATCAGGAGAAAGATCATTCAATGCAAACAGTGCAAAGTTACTCTGTAAAACTGCTCTCTCACTTTCTCTCTCTATCTCTACTTTTCTCTTACAACTCCTGATACCTGACTTAAGCTTCGGAGGAGGAGCCACCACCCAAACCTCCAGGGTGGGTCCCTTTTTGCAGGTTCGGGAACGAAGCTCAGGCTTGGACTTGGTTGATTCAGACATTGTTGCACAAGTCTCCAAAAAAGAACATCTAAGGGATACTAGTTTACTTGCTCGACAAGAAAGCACCATCTGCAGCTTACTTGTTGGACAAGGGACAAAACATTTGGCGCCGTCTGTGGGGAGACGCAATGATGACTGATTGTCAATCGTCCAACATTGCTAGGAATCGAAGCCTTCAAGTTAATGTCGAAGATACGGTGGAGCATGAAAGACCACCTCGAGGAAGAGATAGACCCCCGTCCATCGTCCCAAGTTCTTGGACCAAGCCAAGAACCTGGTCATTCAAGAGAATCTTGAACGTCCAAGGTGGCCGCCCACACTGGAGAATGTTCCCAATGATTTTCGACTAGGATGGCAGCGGTCGTCCAGGAACAGATCAAGAGCAATATGCTGTTTTTCCCGCTTAACCCTGAGCCAGCTGTTAACAATCCACCTCCTCCTAGGGGACGTTCCCAAGAGGATCGTCCAGGCCCTAGCCGGCAGGTTCGTCAGGAACCTTCTAGGAGAACGGCAAGAGGAAAGCAACAAGAGGATAAGGATCAGCGAAGAAATATGGACTGGAACCTGGTGGTAAGGACCCAGGACCATATTCGTCCAAGTGGGCACCGAATGGAAACAGATGCCAGGGAATATCTAGAAGCAAAGAGAGCTGCTGCAATACAACGATCAGCGACAGGTTCTACATCATACATGAGAGACCCTCCATTGAGGTTGTCGTCAAGAGGGGAAGGACGAAGTTTAAGTCACTCTCTTGTTCATCCACGGTAGGAGAAGACGGTGGCTCAGCCCATGGTTAATAGGCGTCCATTGCCTGCAAACACATCGTCTGATCCGGTGTTAAAGGAATATCGTAAGGAGTACATACCCATTGAGGGACAGATGGGAGCCCTCCAGATTGACTGGCCCACTCCATTCTCGGCCAGGATAATGGAGGCGCCCCCCTTCCCAAAGGTTAAACTCCCTACTATAGAACCTTTTGATGGAACAACAGATCCCGATGATCACTTATCTGCTTACAAACACCGGATGTACGTTCAAGGAGTAGATGATGGTACGTGGTGTAAAAACTTTCCAAAGAACCTTGAAGGGAGTTGCTCAGAAATGGTTTAACAACCTTCCCCCCAATTCAGTCAACAATTTTACTGAACTCAGTTTCTTATTCACTAGTCACTTTGTTGCCAACAAACAAGAGCAAAAAACAAGCATGCACCTAGGCAAGGTCGTCCAGGGTCCTAAGGAGGCTCTTAGAAGCTTCGTTAAGAGATTCAATCTAGAAGCTCTTCAGATTCAAGATCTTAATGCTGGAGTGGCCTTTGACGCCTTCATTAGGGGTCTAAGGCCAGGAAGCTTTAAGTTGATCTTGTTAAAAAGAAAATCTCCACTCTTGCCGAAGCTTTAAGGGAAGCAGAAGCGTTTATTCACGCTACCGAAGTGTGTGCTGAGGCAAAGCATCCCGAGTCTAAGAAGCCTGAAGAGGTTGCTCAGCCAAAGAAGAGCAACCCCAAGAAGGCCGAGACTTGGGCTATAACCTCCACCACCACTTCGTCCAGAAGAAGCAAGAGAAAAGAGGCTGAGCCATCCTCATCTAATCCTATTGAATTTAACAAGGATCAATACTCCATTCTCATGGAGATTAAGGATCAGTATGAGTTGAAGGCCCCAGCTGAAATGAAAACCCCTTATATAAACAAAGATAAGAGCAAGTATTGCCACTTCCACAAGGATTGCGGTCACGAAACTAATGAATGCAAGCACCTTAAGAAGGCTTTGGAGGAATTAGCCCGAAAGGGAAAGATGAACTCCTATATGCCCCAAGGGGGAAGGAAGTTTCAGAGGAAAGACGACTGGCATACTAAGAAGAAAGAGAGTGTCAGCACAGACGAAGATGTTGTTCTCGTGATCTCGGGAGGATTTCTTCGGCTGGAGGACCAACCAACAGAGGACATAAAAACTACCTTAGGGAGCTTGGCCGGTTTTGTTAGGCGACCAAACAAAGGCCGAGCCCTTCCCAAAAGTGGTAGTTAGTGAGCAGGGATCGGGCAGAGTTAAGGACTCCCCATGATGATCCTTTGGTTGTGGAAATGAAAATAGCCAACTTGAAAGTTAGAAGAATTCTTATCGATACCTAAGCTCGACGGATATTATTAGTGCTGACTGCTTGTCCAGACTAAAGTTTGATGAGAAGAACTTAGTTCCCGTTCACCATCCCATCATAGGGTTTGGGGGAGGAGTCATCCATCCAATGGGAACTGTTACTTTGCCCGTTCGAGTGGGAGAAAAGGATGCCGCTAGAACTCTGTTTATCAAGTTCATGGTGGTCCGAGATTTGACGGCCTACAATGTCATTCTTGGACGACCAACTCTTAATCATGTCAAAGCGGTAATAGTAACTCACCTAATGCTAATGAAGTATGAATGTGATGATGGCAAGATTGGCTCCCTATATGGAGACCAGCAGGTGGCAAGGGAATGTTATCTGACCACCCTCAAGCCGTCATCATGGAAGATAGGCAACGAAGATTAGACGAAGGTCGCTGGTGAAAGGAAAACGTCTGAAATGGAGAAAGATAAAACGAAGGTGGCTAGCGAGAGGAAAACGTCTGGGATTGTCAAGGACCAGGTCGCCTCGTTAAAGATGACCATTGAGAGCCCTCAGACGCCTCTCGCTCCCTCAAGGAAGGCGTCTGAGCATCTCCCCAGCAAGAAGAGAAAATATGAAATCATCAAGGAAGAACCTCCCTCGTCTGAAGAATTGATGGCTATTATGGGACTAGCATTAGAGCGTCCAGAGCCAGTCGAGGTCCCAGAAGATGTCAGTCTGGATGAAGCTCGTCCAGAACGGACTTTGAAAATTGGTTCTTCGCTCTCTTTGGGTTTGAGGGGCCTCTTAATCAACTTGTTGAAAGAATTTCAAGACGTGTTTGCTTATTGCGTTGAAGAAATGCCTGGAATTGATCCAGAGGTAGCCGTCCACCGACTGAATGTGGATCCAAAATTAAAACCAGTTCGTCAGAAGAAAAGACATTTGGGACCGGCTAGGAATCAAGCGGTCGACCAGGAAGTTCAAAAGTTGCTGGAATCCAAGTTCATCAAAGAAACCTATTATCCAGACTGGATAGCAAATGTGGTCATGGTGCCAAAGCCCATTGGCACCTGGAGAATGTGTGTGGACTACACTGACCTCAACAAGGCTTGTCCCAAGGACAGTTTCCCCGCCTTAAGTTGGATCATCCGGGTAGACTCCACAATGGCCACGCTTTGCTAAGCTTCATGGACGCTTATTCGAAGGCTTTCATCAAATCCCAATGTGGCCGAGGATCGGACAAAACGTCCTTCATTACGGAAAAGGACTGTATGGCCGGGTTGAGAATGCCATTCGGCCTGCGCAATGCCCCGGCCACTTTTCAAAGACTGATCAATACTGTTTTTCAGCCACAGTTGGGAAGAAATATGGAGGCATACATTGACGATATGATAGTCAAGAGCCGTCAAGAAGAAAATCATGTGGGTGATTTGAGAGAAACCTTTGAAACTCTCAGGAAATACAAATTAAAGCTGAATCCCAGTAAATGTGTCTTTGGGGTTTTGTCGGGGAAGTTTTAGGCTTCTTGGTGGATCAGAGGGGAATAGAAGCCAACCCTGAAAAGATTCAAGCTATTCTAGACATGAAGTCTCCTTCGAAGGTAAAAGAGGTACAATGACGACGGGTTGCTTGGGCGCCCTTGGACGATTTTTGTCTAAGTCGGGCGACAAGTGTCATCACTTCTTTGCCACGATCAAGAAAAAAGCCAAGTTCGAATGGACCGCAGAGGCGGAGCAAGCCCTTCAAAGATGTCAAAGATCATCTTCAAGAATGCCTAGGTTGGTCGCCCCACCGAGGGGGAACAGTTGTTTGTATACTTGGCTGTATCCACTCAAGCTGTGAGTGTTGTTCTATTGGCCGAAAGAGAGTCCGTCCAGGTCCCAATATACTTTGTGATTCACGTGCTCAAAGATGCGGAAAATAGGTACACTCCTGTTGAGAAGTTTGGATTGGCTCTCGTCATGGCCAGCAGAAAGTTAAGGCCCTATTTCTTGGCGCACAGTATACTCGTCTATACTGATCAACCTTTGAAGCAAGTCCTGCAGAAGATGGAAGCCGCTGGGCGAATGTTAAAATGGGCGGTTGAGCTCAACATGTTTGATATATCATTTGAACCAAGGAAAGCCATTAAGGGGCAAGCCTTGGCCGATTTCATAGTTGAGCTTACTCGACCAACCATAGAGCAAATATCTGATCCAGCTGGAGGAAGGAAGCATTGGACGCTCATGATCGATGGGTCGTCCACAGTCAATGGATGTGGGGCAGGAATCATTTGTCAATCTCCCGAAGGGGACAAGTTTGAGTATGCATTCCAATTCAAAGCATCCAATAACGAAGCTGAATATGAAGCGCTCTTAGCTGGAATCAAAATGTGCAAGGCGGCTGGAGCTGTAGAGATTGAGGCCAAATAAGACTCTCTCTTAGTCGTCAGTCAGGTCAATGGAGATTTTGAATGCAAAGAAGCATCAATGAGCAAATACATGCGACTGATCAAGGATGAGATTGAGCCATTAAAGCGATTTGTTCTCGACCAAGTACCAAGGTCGGAAAATCATCAAGCTGATGCTCTCTCTAAATTGGCCAGCTCGGCTGAAGGAGATGTGCCAAGAACTGTTTTTTGGGAAGTCAAACCCAAAAAGAGCATTGACCAAGAGCAGATTATGTTTCTTAGCCGAGGAGCGGTCTAGATGGAGCCGATCATAGAATACAAGAAGACGGGGCGATTGCCTTCAGATCCTGTAGAGGCTAAGTATGTGAAGGCCAGAGACAAGTGGTTTGAGCTATGGGACGAGACACTTTACAAGAAGTCATTCAACCGGCCTCTGCTCAAGTGCGTCACCAGAGAAGATGGTCTGGAGATTCTGAAAGAACTCCATGAAGGAGGTTGTGCTTCTCACATTGGGGGAAGAGCTTTAGGGGAGAAGGCTTTAAGGACGGGGTACTACTGGCCTACCTTAAAGGAGGACGCTTTAGTCTATGCAAAGAAGTGCGACAATTGTCAGAAGCACGGAAATATGCATCAGAAGCCGTCAAACTACTTAACCCCCATCTTGTTCCCTCTGCCTTTTGCCAAATGGGGCATGGATATCCTAGGACCTTTCCCTGTGGCCGCTGGGCAAAAGAAGTTTGTGATAGTGGCAGTTGACTATTTCACTAAATGGATAGAGGCAGAGGCCATGCGAGGAATAACAACAAACGACGTCAAGGGCTTCATCTGGAAAAGCATTATAACCCGCTTTGGCATGCCTCAGTCCATCGTATTTGATATGGTCCACAGTTTGAAACGCCTAAGCTAAAAGATTGGCTGTCAGAAAGAGAAATCAAAGCTCACTTCGCTGCAGTCGCCCACACACAAGCCAATGGACAAGTCGAGTCCTTCAACAAGATTCTATCAAATGGAATAAAGAGGAAACTGGATAACGCCAAGGGACAATGGGTTGAAGAGCTGCAACTAGTGTTATGGTCCATTAGAACAACCGCTAAAAATTCTACAGGCGAGACGCCTTTCATGTTAGTCTATGGCACTGAAGCCGTCTTGCCCATTGAAATTGAAGAACCCACCCTGCGAGTCATGTTGTACACGGAAGATGCCAACTGGGCCGCTTTACGCACGGCTTTGGACCAGGTGCCAGAGGTCAGGGGCAATGCCTTGCTAAGAATGCAATTATACAAAAACTGCGTATGGCTCGGGAGTTTAACAAAAGAGTTGTTAGACGACCACTCAAAGTGGGGGATCTTGTCCTTAGAAAGATGGAAGCGGTTGGACGAGCTAAAGAGTTTGGGAAGCTAACACCTAATTGGGAAGGACCTTATATGATTATCCAAGAGCTGCGCAGTGGGACTTTTCGTCTTCAAGATCTAGATGGACGACCAATACAACGCACTTGGAATTCTGATAATTTGAAAAAGTATCACGTCTAACTCAATTCACCGTCAGTTACCTATGAGGTAGTTGTAGTTACTCCAAAGTGCCACGGTACATGTTAAAAAAAAAAAATTGTATACATGCATCTTGGCATTCCGTCAAGCAAATCCATATAATACAATTTCTACTTTCTTATTTCCTTGTTTATTTTCACCAAGTTAATTCACTTTGGGGCATTAAATCGGTCACTCGTCTAAAAGTGACAATAACTTGGATAAAAATACAAAAAACAATATAGCGTCAAAATTATTCACTCTTATGCCGAACATCACTCCCTCGAAGAGACCGGCCAGAAATATAACATATATATGGCCGTCAAATTGACAAAATCTCTAGTAAGAGTAACGTTAAAGTCTCTGAGAGAAAGCTGGCCTGAAATAAGACCTTAGTAAAGGATACTTACTTTCAAAAATCATGGTCAGCTAAGTAGTCCAGACCCTAGTAAGGGAACACTACTTAAGGACGAGTGTTGCTCCATCAAAGAAGCCGGCTACAATATGCTTTGATCACTTACCTGAAGCTCGTCCGTCAGGTGCAACAGGCTCGGCCACTGATGGCTTCTCTCCTTCTTGGCCCTTGGCTCGTCCATCATATGCGGTTGAGCTAAGCCCAAGAAGGGGGGATGTTAGTAGCCCATAGGACGAGCTAAAAAAGAAAAGGTCGTCCAAAAACCAGGATGAGCAAGGTAATAGATGCCATTATGATAAGTTCGATACTGCAGGACGAGTATTAGTAGCTCAAGTAAAACGGCTAGAACATGGCTCGTCCACAAAGCAAAAAGGTTTTGGACGTTTTCCCCTTTGGGCAAGACTCGTCTATATAAGTAGATCGTCCAAAAATATAGGACGAATCTCGCTAAATACTTGGATTGGTAATCGTCCAAGCTTGGGATGGCAACCCTCTCGTTTGTACATTTGGCAAACCGCCCCAGACGAGTCACATTTTGGTACTTGATGCATTTTGGGCAGATTTTCGTAATCTTCAGATAAGGCAGATCGTCCGATAGTTCAGGACGATTCAATTCTTGTGCTTGGTAAAATTATTGCAGAGTTACGATCGTCTAAAGGCAAGCACGCGCATTTTCATTAAGCATCCGAGCTAGACGTCCAACGATCATGACGAAGTCAGTATTATATTTGGTCAAAATGAAATTTACGAAAACAGGAGACAAGCAATTGGCAAAAAGTCTTTCATATATATCATTGGCAAAAGATTTACGACTTTAAGACCCGATGAGCTAAGGCTGCAACGGCAGACAAGCCAAGAAACTTAGAAAAATAAACCTAAAACTAGGCATCGTCCTCGCCGCGAGTTTCTTGGTCGTCTTCGGGGCTCTCATCCTCACCTGCAGCCTTCGTCGTCGGACTCTATAAACTCCCGGAGGATCCTCGGCACAAACCATAGCCCTAAGTGGACACTCGTTGATATTCTAGACGACGTACGAGGCCGGGGACCTCATCGGCTTCCGCCAAGATCTCAAAGGCCTTGACGGCCCGTCCTTAGACGTTTCAACAACTTGAGCCAATCCTTCCTTGGCATCGGTAAAAGACTGGGCTGCCTCCCTTTCTAGACGGGCAGTCTTTGCCCTTAGAAGGATGTTCTCCCTTCTCACCGAAAGGCAAAGGGCAAGAAGAGCAAGATTTCTTTCACCCTTTAGATCGGTAGAGAGGGTGTCCATGATCATCATCGACGGTCTCTCTCCTTGTACTGATCGTTGATGGTAACAAGATATTTCTTGTTATCGGATTCAAGTGCTGCCGATCTCTGCTCCAAGGCGTCCAGTGACTGACGATGGAGGGTATTAGCCATCTCAATGTCATGAATGGCCTTGTCGCCGCCGTTGTAGCGAGATGAACGAGGTGCTTATTCTCTTTTCTCGCCTCTCTCGCCCATTCTTCGGCTTAGCATACCGCGAGCCGTAAGCCGGAACAACGAAAACAAATCAAGTTATTAGACGATTTACAAGGACAAAATTTCTACGAGTATAAAACAAGGCGAGGCATAAAACAATACCTCGGCGAAAGAAGGACATGTAGCCCACATGCCGGCGGACGCTCCCCTTAATCCTTTAATGTAGGATTCGGGGAAGCATTTGAAGAGCTCCCCGCTTCAGCCGCTCTTTCTCCCGGCCTTGACATTTTGGCGAAGGCAGGAGAAGACTCCTCGTCCGAATCGGCCGGTGGGAGGAGTTGGGGGAATAAGCAGGGCCTTTGCCCTTATCTGAAAGAGGGGGAGAGTCAGTTATCTTGATAGGAAAGACGATGGCTTGCCTATCGGACGGACTCATGGACCGTCCACCAACCCGCACCGTCCTAACTATGTTGGGGTAATACGACTCACCGGACGAAAGTGATGCCGTCCCTAACGACTAAAGGCATCTCGCGACACCGCCTTAGCCACCGAGCCGCCGAACCCCGGATAGTTCTCAGCGGCCTTCGGATTCCTGCAACCAAAGCCAAGGAGGACTCCGGGTTAATCCCGATGGGAGTTGGCCTGGCAAACGCTCACGAATGAACTGCATGTGCACCTTTTCCTTCCTCGGCCGGGCAAATGAAGGCTCCTTATTCGAGCCTTGGCTTGTGGGGAGGCATGTTTCTCTCCCCAACCTCGCCGGCGAAGCCGTCTTATCTCGCCCTCTTCCGTGTAAAGCCCTTAGGCTTCTTCGCGAGAAGGCCGGGCCACGGCGCCGTAGTTGGCCTCTTTTTGGACGACGGCGACTTCCCAGGTGGAAGTTTGTTTGTAGGAGCATTTTTCTGCAAAATGAGAAGACATCAACTCGATCGTCCAAAACAAAAACAAAGCAAAAAAGCACACTATTGTAAGATTTCGGGCGAGGGTGGCCCGAAGAAGGTAGCCGTCCGAATATGGATGTTTCCAACTTCATGCTATCTTCGTCGGAAAAAGAAAAGAAAGATGATTTACAAACATCCAGACGAGTACGGTCAAAAGAAGGTGACCGTCCAAGTCTGGACGTTCTCCTTCATTGGTTGACTCTCGTCCAAAAATTGGATGCCAATTCCGGACGAGTGCGGTCCCAAGAAGGTGACCGTCCAAGCCTGGACGTTCTCCTTCATTGGGTGACTCTCGTCCAAAAATCGGATGCAAATTTCAGACGAATATGGCCCCAAGAAGGTGACCGTCCAAGTCTGGACGATCTCTTTCTTTGGGTGACCCTCGTCCAAAAATTGGATGCCAATTCCGGATGAGTGCGGTCCCAAGAAGGTGACCGTCCAAGCCTGGACGTTCTCCTTCATTGGGTGACTCTCGTCCAAAAATTGGATGCAAATTCCGGACGAGTACGGTCCCAAGAAGGTGACCGTCCAAGCCTGGACGTTCTCCTTCATTGGTTGACCCTCGTCCAAAGATTGGATGCCGATTAAGGACGAGTATGGCCCCAAGAAGGTGACTGTCCAATTCTGGACGTTCTCCTTCTTTGGGTGACCCTCGTCCAAGAATTGGATGTCAATTCCAGACGAGCTAAAGTGATACTCGGCAAAAAAAAAAAAAAAAAAAGAATTTACCAATGTTTCTGTCCTCTTCTCGGCAATGCTCTTTGCATATTCCTTCCACAGGTTGTCTGTAAATTTGGACATGCTGATTTCCCCCGTCCAAGATGCTTTGAGGCGTTGTCTGCCCGAGTCTGCAAAGAATAAAAATGTGTTCGTCAAATGAATTATAGACGAAGAGTTTTACTTGGTTGATTTTAAATATATACCTTTATCATCGGCCAACCGCAAACCGGCCGCAACCAAGAAGTCGTCTTGGTAAAACATTTCCTTAAAGGGTATCCAGTTGGAAGGCCCTTTAAAAGATCGTTGGCCGGGTCTAGAGTACTCTTTTGTTCTGAAGTACTCCACAACTTCTTCATCGTAATTATCCTCTAGGTCCAACCAGGACTGCTTCCGTCCCGTATTCGTGACGGACCTATTATGGAATCTATAGCTCTCAGTAGCCGAATCATTGGCCGCCTTTAAATATATGAAATCGGCTTTCCAATCATGCATCTTCGAAGGCTTCCCCCAAGCCGTCAGGAAGCCAGGGCGGTTGCAGATGCTGAGCCATGTCCCGTCCACGGCCCCAGGAACCTTGGCCGCATAATGGATGTGGGTAAAGGCCTGAAGAGAAAGGGCTAGGCCGCGTAGCTCGCAGACGGCAATAAACGTCAGGACGTTGTGCCAAGCATTTGGGGCCAATTGATTATGGCCGATGTGGTAGTGCTGCAGCACTTGTTCTATGAATTCATGAAGGGGAAACCTCAATCCCGCATCTAAGGCCAGTTTATAGACGGCGAAATGGTTCCTGGGAGCACTCAGGATCGTCGCGTCTTTATTAGGAATGACAAAGGAAAAGCCCGGCATGGGCATGAAAGACGATAAGTAATTAGGGTCTGGTCCTAGTTTCTCTAACCACTTACGGTTGACCAAAATGAAGCCAGGGTCAGAAAGGGGACCTAAACGTCGTCTCATCTCTAACGAGGTAGTAGAGGCCTCGTCTGATTCTTCGGCAGCCTCAGAATCACTACCATTATTACCTTCGCCGATCTCCTCCATATCGGCGTCCCTGCCAGAAGTACTGGTCTCAGGTCTTATTTCGGAGTCTTCTGCATCATGGTCAAAAGGAGGCCTGCCCAAAGGTTGAGCACTTTGAACCTCTCTTGTCTCATCTGGCACCCGTCCAGTGGATTCCTCCATATCCGAGCTACTTGACGGGATTATTGCTTTTCGTCTTAGACGGGCCGTTTGCTTGACGCGCACCAGATTACCCTGCACAGGTAAAGACTGGGTCGTCTGACTTTCTCGGCCAAAACTATGAAAATATATGTACTCGGCCAGAAGAGGCCCAACTCTAGAATGCGCCGAAGAAGAAGTATCGGTTCTAGGGTCAAGACAAGCTCTTGGTCGGCTAGGATTATTTGACGAAGATGATTCCATTTTATTGATTTTCGAAGAAAAAATAAAGAATAAAGAAGAATGAAAAGGTCAAAGAAACGATACCTGCTAAGAACGTCTGGGCTATTCGGTGAAGAACGCCTGAAGCCGGGACGATCTCTCTCTCTTTAGGAAATTCGCAGAGCTTCTCTCTCTAGAAAAATTTGTTCGAAGTGTTAAATGATTAAATGTCTTCACCCCAAGGCTATTTATAGAAGAATAAGAAACTCGCTGAGCCGGGCCAAGAATGACCGAAACGAGAATGCAACGGTCGAATATGACCGGTAGAACCTAGAAGAAGGCGCGTCACTTCATTTCAAATTGAGCTACCCTGAGAGTAAAAGGGCCTTAACCGTTAGATGGGCCAACTGTAAAAGCCCTTTTAGGGGCAAATGTTGTGGTCTAACATCTACGGCTCTCTTGAAGACACTTGGGCTCATCAGAGCCGTACACGTGTCACCTTAGTCAAAAAGGAGAAAAGCCTTGAATCTCTGGGTTGCACTCAGCTTAGTTAAAAGGTTTAAATCCTGGCCCATCAGTCAGAGCCCAAACAGTGCAAGATGGCTGAAGGAGAGTGGTTAATAGACATCCACCAGTCATGGTCTGCCACGTGTCATGATCTGATTCCTCAACCAATCAGAGGCCACTATTGTAGGTCAGTTTTTAAGGTTAGCTGTCAATGTGCTATCACTATAAATACCCCTGAAATCAGGAGAAAGATCATTCAATGCAAACAGTGCAAAGTTACTCTGTAAAACTGCTCTCTCACTTTCTCTCTCTATTTCTACTTTTCTCTTACAACTCCTGATACCTGACTTAAGCTTCGGAGGGGGAGCCACCACCCAAACCTCCAGGGTGGGTCCCTTTTTGCAGGTTCGGGAACGAAGCTCAGGCTTGGACTTGGTTGATTCAGACATTGTTGCACAAGTCTCCAAAAAAGAACATCTAAGGGATACTAGTTTACTTGCTCGACAAGAAAGCACCATCTGCAGCTTACTTGTTGGACAAGGGACAAAACAAAATCAATGAATGAATTATTAATCAATAACTTGTTCTAAGCTCATAGAAAGTAACAATATTAGATTTAAGTTCACATAAAGTCTAATTAATTTAGATAAGTTTTGATAAGTTCGAATAAACAAAAATAAGTTGAAAAAAAGACCTTAATATACCATTACTAATACTAATACTACCTCCGTTTCTTTTTAATCTACACACTTTTCTTTTTGGTCTGTTTCTTTTTAATCTACACACTGTTGCTTTTTCTATTTTTGGTAACATGTCACATCTACATTCTCCTCGTTTTCCACCCATGTCATCTACTTTTTTAATATTTTAACCCACTTTTTAATTTATCTCTCTCACTTTTCAATTTTTCTCTCCACCTTTTCAATTTCTCTCTCATATTTTTACACTTTCTCCTTAGTTCTCACCCAAAGTGAAGTGAGTAAATTAAAATGAAACGGAGGGAGTACTAAGACTAGTAAATACTTGTAATAATACTAATTGCTGGAGTACAAGGTGACAGTCAAGAAGGGGGGTTTGAATTGAGTGACAAAATTTAATCGATTTTCACAAAAACAAAACTATAGCACTGTGCCTCACACTGTGTTAAATACTCGCATACTCGTTTTTAATGTTTTTGCTCAAATGAACTCGTATCAAAACTAAAAGTAAGGAAATCAAATAACAAGACACAGGAATTTAACGTGGTTCAATCTCACCTTTGAGATCTACATCTACACTACCTACTCTTTTATTATTTGAATCTTAAATATCATATTTTGATACAATATGATTCCCCCACTACACTAGTACAGAATTGTCAATTTGCGTCGGACCTGGGACCACTATTTACGTCGGACATCGGTCCGACGGCACAGGTCTCGACGCAAATGACGGAGACATGATCTGCGTCGGATAAGGAAACGACGCAGTTGAGGAGCTATTTGCATCGTACAGGGTTCGAGGTGCGATGCACATGACGCCTCGCCCCAGCATAAAAAATGCATTTGCATCTCCTATCTGCGTCGCATGCTGAGCCATGTGCGACGCAGATGATGGACCATTTGCGTCGCACATGGCTCAGCATGCGACGCAGATGGGAGACGCCAAGCCATACCCCAGCAGCCTAGCAAGCCAATGGTAGGTTTTTGTTTTTTTTTTCAGCCTTTTCTTTCCACCAACATTTTGATTGCAACAGAATAAAAAAACAGATTAAAATGCGCTTAATTGCAGCAGATTAAATAACAATTCCACCACCATTCATATTCCAAACCAAAATTTTACTCTCTATAATTGTTCTGTAATCAGAAAACATGAACAATAAAAATCTAAAATGAAAAACTTATACAAATCATGTCTTGAAAGATCGAAATATAGAAGTTTGATCTGCCATTTCTTCTCTTCCTCCACCAGATCTGAAAAAATAATTAAATAGGCGATTGAAGCAGGGCACAAATAGGGGGTTGCGGCTGCAGTGTGGCTGGGCAGGGAGGAGGCGGCGGCAGGGGCAGCGGGACAGGGTGGCGCAGGTAGAGGAGAGAGACTCAACTTGTTCCATTTCAACCATTCAACCCCCAAATTCAATCACAATATTTTCTAGGCTTTCGAACAAACCACTACGGATCCATCAGATCCTGAAATACAAATTAATTGATTAAAATATCAAAACCGACGAATCGAATCAAATCAAAAGTGTGCCCTAGAAAAAACGAAATAAAACTAGAAAAAAAAACTAAGAAACAAGGAAATACAATTGTGGTAACGAAGAAATCGTGTTTTAGGAGAGAGAAAAAAAGAGGAAGCGTACCTTGGTGTTGACTAGATTTCGAAAACCGCCATTGAAGGATTCATTGAGAACATGGGGAAGAGAACGGCGAACCAGCGAAACCGGTGAAACCGAGAGCGTACTTTTTTCTTCTTCTCTCTTTCTTCGATTTTAGGGTTTTAGATTGTCAATTTTTTGCGATCCTGTGATTTTCTCTGCCTTAGTTTTTGATTTTTTTGGTGCGATGGACAAAAGGAATGGTCGTTGAAGAAGAAGGAACAGAGAGAGAATGAGGTGGGAGTTGGTGGGAGAGCGGCGATTGGAAATGAAGTGGGAATGAAGTTAGGGTTTGGGGAAATGGGGGGAGTGGGAGAGTTTTAAAAAGTCATGCGCCATCTACGTCGCGTGTCACGGGCTATCCGATGCACATGACTTAATAGGGAATCCTAGTCATCAGCTTTAGACGAAAACCACTTGCGTCGCATCCTATAAGCATGCGACGCAAATCATGGGATCCAGCCATGTGCGTCGCACAGTAGCTGTGTTTGACGCAAATCATGTTCGTCATCTGCGTCGCGTTCTCATCACTGTTCGACGCAAATGAGCCTACCACCCATCTACTGTCATTTTTTGCGTCGCACGTTCTCTTATGTGCGACGCAAATAGGATCTTCCTGAGCATCTGCGTCAGTGCTTCTAGCGTGCGACGCACATACACTGACGCAAATTTGCATTTCTCTACTAGTGCTACTAACTCTAGTAGTGCTGCCCAACACCTAACTCTAAGTGTTGCTACTCTCTATAATAATGAAATTATAGAAAGATTAAGTCCTCACAGGTGTGCTTCTTAGACAAGCAAATTGAGAAATGTTACGATCATTATAAAGAACTTTTAACTCACTGGAACTCTATGTTATCCTCTGTGCTATGGAGATGCGTTTTCAGCTCTCAAAAACTTATCAAACTAAATCTGAAAACGTGTGAACTTCTTCTGATCTTTATCCCTTATATAGATTATCAACTGAATAAGAATTATTCTCCAATATATGACAATCTTCTTGAATAATTTTTATTCCTAAAATTAAGGGATAAAATCTTTTCTTTTCCAAAATCAAAGATTATCTTTTATTTAATAAAAACTGATTTTTTTCTTCCTTTAAAAACAAAGATTCCTCCTTATCTTTTGCCAACTTAAAATCAGATTTTTCAAATCAATTTTTCCGAAAGTTTACTTAAAAATCACTTTTTACAAATCATTTTTTTTCGAAAATCATTAAAAAAACGATTTAATAGTTTATTTTGAAAATCTTTTATTTTTTTTGGCAATTCAAAGTTATTATTGATAACCAAAAAAAAGAGAATGATACAACCTAACAACTACAAGAGAAAAAAGCCAAGGAAAGCAAGCCCCCTACCTTCTAGGAAGGGCTTGGGAGCAAGCAAACCAAAAGGAAATCCCCAAAACAAACCCTGCACACTAGCAGAGGCACAAACAGCAAACAAACAACTATTTAATGAGAAGTTGCCTTACACAATCATTACATTTACTAGCAACACGAAAACAAATCTGCTTAAAATTAGCTTCAGTGTCCAAGATTAGCCCACCATAAACTTTTGCATTTCTTTGAAGCCAAATCTGGTACATGGCTTCAGCAAACATCATACAATATAGCTGAGCTTGGGGACTTTTCCTCCTGCTCTTTAAGGCAACAACTTGAACTTCAGCATCAAAGTGCCTCCTAGTCACAATAAGATTCAGGTGCTGCTGACAAGCAGCCCAAATGCTAGAAGAGAAGGGGCAATCAAAGAACAAATGTGAGATAGACTCACAAGCAGCAGTGCAAAGAGGGCAACAGCTATCAACTGTGACCCCCTAAGAGAAGAGTCTATCCTTGGTAGCAAGTCTACCATGAAGAATAAGCCAGGTAACAAATAAAGCCTTAGGACTTGCTTTATTATTTCAAATAATTCTCTTCCATCTGACATGATCATGCTCACCTTGCATCTTTAAATAAAGCTTCTTGATGGAGAAAACAGCTAAATGGAGCATATGCATAGCCTGAAAATCATGAAAAACCTGCCTGCTCTCCAGAATCTTCTTCATAGACCAAGACAATCTATTAGGAATTCCCATAGAAAGTATGTTTTGTTGCTTGATGTAATATGCATGAAGCCATTTAATCCACAACCTATCTTGTTTTTGAGAAATAGCCCAAAAGTGCTTGGCAGCAGCAGCCTTATTCTAGACAGCAAGATTTTTAATGTTCAGCCCTCCACAACTTTTAGGCAAGCAAAGAGTATCCCAAGCAATGGGAGCTTTCTTTGAACAAGAGCCCTGACCAGTCCACAAGAACATTCTACATATACTTTGAATCTCTTTCAGATGCTTATTAGGAAGCACAAAAATTTGACACCAGTAGAGCTGGAAACCATGTAGAATAGAAGTAACAAGCTGAAGCCTTGCAGCATATGAGAGCTTTTTAAAACTCTAGTCATAGTTTTTTCAATCAGAGGCTTGCACTCATGGTAGTAAAGCTTTCTGGTTGTAAGAGGCACACCTAAGTACTTAATTAAAGGGGAAAACCCCAAGTGGAATGTGCACAACAGATTGAAGAATATCCCTTTGAGCCATATTAACCCCTCCAATGTAAAGGTGACTTTTATCCAAATTTGCTTCAAGACCATAAGCATGTGAGAATTTGGTAAAAGCATCAATAATAAGCTGTAAGGAGCTAAGGTCAGCTCTAGCAAACATCAGGAGATCATCAGCAAACATCAAGTGAGTAATGTTAAGCTTTTTACACCTAGGGTGGAATTTGAAATCAGGACTTGACTTCAAATGACCCAAACATCTGGATAAATACTCCATTCCTAAAGCAAAAAGGAAGGGAGACATAGGGTCTCCTTGCCTCAAACCTTTTTGAGCAAGGAAAGGCTTGCAAGGAATACCATTTAGTAGAATGGAGAAAGAGACAGAAGTAACACATGCCATAACCCACTTCACAAATTGAGTAGGAAAGCCAAGCTCACACATAACTGTTTCAAGAAAGAACCATTCAATAGAATCATAAGCTTTTTTCAAATCAACCTTCAACATGCATCTAGGGGAAACATGTTTAGTAGTATAGCTTTTGATAAGTTCAGTAGCAAGCAAAATATTATCTGAGATAGTCCTCCCAGGCATAAAGCCAACTTGAGTCAGGTCAACAACACTACCAATCATACTCTGCATCCTATTTATCAAGATCTTAGCAATTATCTTGTACAAGACCGTGCAGCAAGCTATAGGTCTAAAGTTCTTAACAAAGGAGGGATTAAGAACTTTAGGAACAAGTGTAACAAGAGTGCAATTGATATCAGGCAAGAGAACACCAGAATCAAAGATGCCAAGCCTTCTTAAAGAAATGACTGTTAAAGCCATCAATACCTGGAGCTTTATCATCATCAAATGCCCACAAAGTTACTTCAATTTCTTGCAAAGTAACAGGCTGTACCAGCATAGCAGTATCACTAGACTGAACTTGGGCTCCAGACCTCAAAAGAGAAATGTCCACAACAGGGAGACTAATAGTAGCAGTGCCAAGAAGCTTATGATAGAAATTAATCACCTCAGCTTCAATATCAGCAGCATTACTAAGCTTATCTCCAGCATCATTAAATAAAACTTCAATACTGTTGTGCAGAAATCTTTCTTTCATAGCATGAAAGAAAAATTGAGTGTTAGAATCTCCATGCTTTAGAGACATAATCCTAGACTTCTGCCTTAAAGCAGATTCTTCCACATTCAAAAGCTTATGAAGCAAAAGAGTATAATCTTTTTCAGCTTGAATGAGCTCAGGACAAGAAGGAGTACTCTGCAGTTGAGTTTGAACACTCTGTAGACCAATCCTAGCAAGATCAATCCTATCATTCATATTTGAAAACTCAGCCTTGTGCAAAACTTTGAGCTTAGCCTTCACATTTTTAAGCTTAAACCAAACAATCTGCATTATACTTCCCCCTCTGACATGAAGATGCCATTGTTCACTTACCAAAGGTAAGAAGTCTTCATGAGCAGCCATGTAGTTGAAGAATTTAAAAGGCCTACCTTTACCATGAGTCCTCTGAGTGCAATGAATCATTAAAGGAGAATGATCTGAGAGACCAAGATTCATATAATCCACAACCAAATGAGGATACTTAGATAACCAATAAGAGTTAATTAAGCACCTATCAATTCTGCCACTTATTCTAGAATCACCATTACCCTTGTTAGACCATGAGAAAAAATGACCACAAGATTTCAATTCACTAAGATCTGTAGTATTGAGCAGCTGACTGAAATCCTGAGTTTCATAAGTAGAAACAGGAACACTATTAATCTTATCTCCAGATGAAAGAACAACATTAAAGTCCCTCATTATGCACCAAGGATCATTAATACTCTTATCAAGAATACTAAGATCCAACCAAAGACTTCTTCTGTCATCAACAGTGTGAAGATCATACACCACTGTAAACAACCACTGGTCACCAGAATGCTTATCACCCACAAAACAATGAACTAATTGAGTGGATTTAAGCAGAATCTGAAGAGAAACATAATTGTGAACCCAATTCCTCTATCAGAAGCTTCATAATAGTGAATCCAATTCCACCTATTACCAAATTTCTTCAAAATTTTATCTTTATTGTGAGCTTTAACACGAGTTTCTAGCAAAGCTATGAGAGAAACATTATGTTTTCCCATAAACTTTTTTATTTCACCTAATTTTATAGGGCTATTCAACCCCCTCACATTCCAAGTGCACACTATCATTATCTTCGAGTAATAGTGAATGAGCTACCCCCAACTTCATCCACATTGTGAGTAACAACACCAGGTCCCTCAACTTCCATAACATCATTTCCCTTCTGCCCTCTTGTGACAATAGTCCATGCTGGAGCTACAGGAGGAGCAACAAGCCTTGCATTCTCACTAGTGCCCTGAGTTTAACCTTGACCATCAACTACAATAACTTCTAGAATTACCTCCCTAGCTTTGTCCTGAACAACTGCATTTTCAGTAGATGATGAATTCTGAACAATTGCAATTTCAGTAGGCTTTGTCTGTGAGGCTTTAGGAACCCATCTCTGAGTAGCCTTAGGCCCCTCCTTCTCCTTTCCTTGTGCAATTTTCTTTTTGGCACAATCATGCCCAATAGTGGCACACTTAAGACAGTAAGAAGGAGCCCATTCAAAATGAACTTTTTGTTCAATAACTCTCCCTGAACCATCTTCTATACTCACACTCTTAGGCAGCTCTTTAGTGACATCCACTTCCACCAACAATCTAGCAAACGTGATTCTTTGCTGATGTGTAGTACACTCATCAGCAAAGAGAGGCACTCCAACCATACTACCAATTCGACTTAGGGATTCAGGACCCCAGTACTTAAGGGGAAGGTTATACAACCTAATCCAAAGAGGCACAACCCTTAAAACTTCAGTTTGAAAATCAAAATCAGGTGTCCATGCCTTAATCACCATATGTCTACTATTAATCATGTGAGGCCCAGCATATAAAATCTCATTTCTATCATCAACTAAAGCAAACTTAATAATGAAATAACCCTTGTCATGAAGATAAATTTTAGGCTTACCAACATGATTCCATTGTTGCTCTATAAATCGAGTTAGAGCCCCAATGGAGGGGGTCTGACCAACAACATACAATATAACAACAGTGGACCATGCTTCAGAGAGCTTATCAACCTCAGTTTGGTCAAGTTTAGCAACCTTCTTACCTTCTTTTAGAAACGGAGGAACAAACTTGAATGGCGCTCCTTTGGCTGTAAGAGTTTTGCCCGCTGCAACTTCAGCCCATTTAGGTGAACTGTCTCTCCTTCTATTAGCTCTATCTCCACCAATACTCACATTGTGAGTAGCTACATTCACCTCAGTTGTTTTCTCCAGATTCTCAGTAATAACATTCCCCTGCACCTCTTTACCAGCAATGATAGGCAGAGGACTTTCAGGGGTACTAGTAGACACAACTTCAGGAGTCGAAGAGTTACGCATAACAAGAGGCACCACCGGTGTTATAGCAGCAACTGGAGTTGTTTTATGATCTCTAAAAGCCTCATTAATGGCATCAATCGCAGCTTGAATCGCAGGAGAAGAGTGACGAGGAAGCTCCCTGGTTACTGTTACATTGCCTTGCGAGTTCTTCTGATTCTGGATTTTATCATCTGGTTTATGTGTTTGTGTTTCCTTACCTTGCTCAGATTGAGGAGAAAGTTGGGGTTTTTTCCCGCGACCCATCGGTGTCAGAGAACGGCTAGCTTAAACCCTAAGCAATTGCCCTTTCACCATGGAGAGAAAACCCTTTTTTGTTTTTGTTATTTGGAGAAAGGCATATTTTGAAAATCTTGTTTTATAAAAACTCCCCTTTTTATTCTTTAAATATAAGAACATGAAATTAATATAATTACATAGGTTCCTAACTCTAAGAAAATAGTTAATCATCCTAATTTCATATTTCTAGCTTAGCACAAAATTCCAATAAGTTAATTACATTGCATAACCATGACTAAGAACATAACTAGACCTAAGCTTCCATATCTTCAAGTTCTTGAGCTTTTATGAACATCCAACCTTGATAGCTTTCTTAGTTCACTGTTACTTACATACATGTTATAGCAAAAAGTGTTTATCATCATCAAAATACATTTAGAGATAAAGTCACAACAAATTCCCCCTGTTTGATGATGACAAACACATAATACTTCCTCCTCAAATTATGCACCATTAATCACATTAGGGAAAATAACTCAACATCATTCGCAAGTAACATCATGACCAAAATAACTAAGATAACCAAATAGCCAAATACTTACACATGAGATAATTCCATTCATTAGCCTAAGTATTATACCCATGTTTCCCCTTTTGACATTATCAAAAAGGAGAGCATCAACATGTTCAGCGAGTCAAAGTGAGATATAGTCATCAAAATAGTGCAAGTAGCTCAAGCAATAGATACTAAGGATGTTGGTGCTATATCATAATCCAATTCACATTCCGAAGCTAAGAAGCAAGAAATAATGCAACTCACAATCACGAAGGATCATAGCCGGTGATAAAGATAAAGATAAGCTAAGAGAGTAAGATAAATATAGGTAATGCAAGCTTGAAGATTTGATATGGTGATTGGTTCAACAAGTGCTTAAACATTTCTTCTCATATTTTTCAACTTCCGCACGTAAACGCCATAGGACTTTTCTTCACTGCGGCACTATATGTGATGCTGTGCCACTGAACAATCTATTCCCTTTCAATAACTTAACTTCAGATATTCTGTGACCAAAGTAATGATCATCAAAACTGTTATATTTTTCTTCACCTTTGAATTGAAGTATAGGATTTATCAAAAACAAGTGTCTTACTCTCCTTTTCTTCTTCTTTTCTTTCCTTTTTTTAAGAAGAGTCATACCATACAATATTACTAGAGTCAATCAATATGAGATCAAAGACAATAAGTTAATTCGGACCTCATTTTCTTTTTGAATTTTGATACATCTCTTGGCACTGTGCTTTGCACAGTGTGAATCAGTACTTTTCATTCTTTCATGTATTTGTGTTCATTCCAACCTTTTCATGTTCCCCCTTAACTGATGCGTCTTTTTCTTCCATCATCTTATCAAGATATTCTTGCCCCCATAGATTATCATGCATCAAGATTAAAGCACTTGTTGAACTTTGGAGCAATGGGTAAGTAAAAGAAGGATGTGATAGGGAAATGAAGATGAAGTAAAACATGTGTGAAAAAAAATTGTGAGACACAGATGTCCATCTCAAAAGGAGAAAATTGGAACATCGGGCTAAGGAACAAACTTGGCATTGGAGAAAGAATTAGCATTTCAGAGCTTAATAGTTCGGCAACTTAGGATCATATAGCTTATTAGTTCAGCAACTTAGGATCATGACATTAGGACAACATCATTAGACTAATACGAGTCCTTTTATATCAAGTAGACCTTTACTCACAAAGTTTCACACAGACATGCATCAACACTCCAATTCTACACAGCAAAGGAAGAACGACAAGCATAATACCCAACTAATTTCCAGTTTTCTCAATTTGTTAAGCAAACTTGAGCTCACAAGTTCAAGTATTTTATGCCAAATCCAAGGATTATCTTGTAAAACACTCATGCATGAAATTCAACAGAATTACCTTGATCACACAATTGTGATATGCTCAACAAATTGTGTTTCAAATCAATTACCAACAAATTGTGGTATGGGGGGATGAGTTTTAGGGATATTAGGACTTTCAATGTTGCTATGCTTGGAAAGCAAGGCTGGAGACTTCTTGTGGATGACTCATCACTACTAGCCCGCACTCTCAAAGCTAGGTCGTACTTTAATTTAAAATGAAGATTTCTTAAATTTTAATTTGGGGTACAATCCTAGTCATTCATGGAGAAGCATATGGAGTTCAAAGAGTCTTATCAAAGAGGGGATAAAGTGGCGGGTTGGTGATGGAAGTAATATTAATGTTTAGAGCTCCCCTTGGATTCCTGGAAGCACGAATTTAGCTACTCCTCATCCTCAGCACCATGTTGATCCCGCGATAAAGGTTGATGCACTTATTAACCAAGAGGTGTTTGCGTGGAATACTGAAAAAGTCTTTGCCACTCTAAGTGAAGAAGAGGCTAGAAGAGTACAGATTCCCCTTAGCTTTCGTAGACCAAAGGATGCTATATTTTGGAGTCAAGAAAAGAACAATATGTTTTCTGTAAAATATGCTTATTGGTTGGGGAGACTTAACCATGTTGAGAATTGGGAGCATACTCATGGTCCAGAATCTCGATAATTCCGGAATGTGGTTTGGAATTTGGAGGCCCTCTAAAGCTAAAACAATTTGTTTGGTGTGCTTCTAGGGAAGCCATGGCTGTGAAGGAAAGGTTGAGTTATCGTCATATCATCCAAAATAAGACATGTCATGTATGTGAGATGGAAGATGAGACGATTGTGCATGCTTTGTTTCAATATCCTTGAGCTCGATCTTTCTAGGATAAAACGCTTTTTGAGAGTATAATTTCAAATGCTCCTCATGATTCTTTTATGAGGATGGTGTACTGGATCATTGAATAATTAGGAGAAAATTAGAGAAGGAGGAAGCTCGCACGATTTTAACGCTGAGTTGGGCAATGTGGACGTGTCGTAATGAGAAGGTGATGGCTAAGGTTGAACCACGAGTAGGTACTATAATACAAATTATATAATGTAGTAATAAAACTTTTTAGCAAGACTCAAGTCAACTTTGTTGTGAATGTTTTAATTTTAAATGTTTGTACAAGAATTAAACTATTATTTTGTTCTTTTATCATTTTAATAACTAAAAAACGGGTGTAAAAAATTCGCAGGTTAAAAAAAACAATCGAACTCCTTTAACCTTGAGACCCATTTTGGACCCAGGACCCGCCAGAACCATTGAATCTTGGTAAGGGTCCAGATTTTCTAGACCCTATGGGTCTGGGGCGGGTCTGGGGCTAAATCCAAATTTGCGGGTCTGGGTCTAGTAGAACCCGCCCCAGACCCGACCCATGCCCATCCCTAGTTCTAGCGTGCGAATTGTCAAGCTTGCAGCTCTCCTAGCCAGTGGACTCGTCCTCCGGAGGGCCGGGTGTGGTGAAATTTAACTGAAATGCTATTGTTCTTGGGGAAGGAAAGGTTGGACTTGGTGTGGTGAGCCGAAACAGTGATGGGGTGATTGTTGCTGCTGCGGTAGCGCGCTGTAGACAGGGTGGAGATGCGGTTTTGGCTTAATTAGCTGCGGTTAGGTTGGCGACACTCACAACTACTCTTCGAAACAGACTCCCTAAGTTTTGTTGGTTACTTCCATAAGCATTCTGCAGGAAATGTGTATGCTGGTTTACTCTTGGAAGATATTAGAAGTTGTTGTTCATTTTCTTTGTCTCATGTTAGAAGGGGTGGGAATACTGTAACACATTTAATGGCTCGTGTGGTTCCCCCTTCGGGAAGTGAGTATGTTTTTGTCTGTAACTACCCCCAAGGTATTCTTTCGTTGGCGGAACTTGATTTGAATTAATATACACCCCCTTGCTTTTCCCCTAAAAAGAATAAAAAATAAACAAAGTACAGCGAAGCAAGGGAGGAAAGAAAAAAGAAAGAAAGAAAAAGGAAAAAGAAATTATATAATAGAATAACAAAATAACACAAAATCCCAATAACTCCTTCCCCACTTTCTTCTTCGCTGCTCCATTTTTCTTGGTTCAATGAAGGATTTTTTTCCTCTCCTTCGCAGCCCACCTCGTCAATCATCAAAAATAATCGATGCCTCATCAATCAAGCGAGGGATTTGCAGCGCATCATCACTGTTCATCGACGGCGCAAATCGATCTTCACCATTGATATCATTTTCAATCCAATTTCTTTTTTTGTGCAATTTTAGCCATGGATTTTGCTCCAACAAATCACAGTCCTCGATATATTTAATGAGTTTGTAGCACATTTTTCTTTGAGCGCCCGCTTCGAGGTCGCTCCTACATCGCTCATACTTTCTGGAACTCTTCTGTTTTGGGCGAATTGGAACGGAGCGCCCGCTCTGTTGTACAGAGGAGCGTCCCGCTCCCTTGTTTTTGGGTCAGCTTTGCGTGCTGAGCAGAGGTGGTGTTGTGGTGTCGTGAGATTTGGTGAGGTGAGGAAGAGGGTGATACTATTGGTGTTATGGGTTAGGGAAGATGGTGGTGGTCATGTATTGTGGTGTAGGATAGGATTAGTGTGGTGTGGGTTAAGAGTAATGTGTGGTGAAGGTTAAGTTGGCCTTCAATGACATTGATGTGGGGTTTGTGGTTCGTGCTTTGACCTTAAAGCTCGTGTCTTGTGTCTTCAACAATCACCTACACATAAACCAACATACGAGTGGGGAAACAAAACGTAGAAGATGAAGAAAATATAAAAAGAAATAATAAAATTAAGAGTGACTAAAAGGGAATAAAATAGGAAATTAATTGGAAAAACTCAACTAATCCATCTAAAATTAATAAAACAAAAAAAATAAATGAGCTAACTACTCCCTCCGTTTAACTTTGGTTACTTACTCACTTTGGGGGAGAATCGCGGAGGAAGACACACTAGTAGAATAATTCTTATTATCGTTGCGGTAGTATTGCTTGCGATTTTACCAATACGCAAATATATCACGTAAAAAGAAAAGGTAAATTATAAAATAACCATATTGTTGCGGTTTCTGCGGTTTTCAGCAATATTGTTTCAACGGAATTTTTTTTGAAAAAGTTTGACCATTTGACCACATATATTCTTTGCGGTTTTAGGAAAAAGCAAAGAATATATTTAAATAATATTTTTTAATATTATTTTAATATATTCTCATGATTTTCCTTAAACCGCAAAGAATATATCTCTGCTATTTCAACGGAATTTTTTTAAAAATGTTTGACCATTTGACCACATATATTGCTGCGGTTTCTAGGAGGAACCGCATCAATATATTAAAATACTATTTTTTTTAATATTATTTTAATATATTGCTGCGGTTCTTCCCAGAAACCGCAGCAATATGTCTGCCAAGATCTAAAAAAAAACACGGGCAAAAAAAAATTGAAAAGGTCTATAAAGATAGATTGAAAAGGTTGATTGGACTCAGTCAAGAGAATTATATTCATAAGGTTCTTGCTAGTTTCAAGATGGAAAACTCCAAAAGAGGTTTCATTCCCATGCAACATGGCACATCGATTAGCAAGACTCAGTGTCCTTCAAGACCTGATGATATCAAGCGTATGAGTACTGTTTCCTATGCTTCAGTAGTAGGTTCCATTATGTATGCCATGATTCGCACTTTACAGATGTTGCATATGCTTTGAGTATATGGAACAAATCCCAGTCCAATCCAGCAGACGCGCACTGGATGGTGGCAAAGAATATCCTTAAGTACTTGCGAAGGATTAAGGATAATTTTTTGGTATATGGTGGAGATAGTTAGTTGGTTGCTACTGGATACATTAATGCAAGCTTCCCGAGTGATAAAGATGACTTCTGATCTCAATCTGCTTTCATTTTTTGTCTCAATGGAGGAGTTGTGAGCTGGAAGAGTTCTAAGCAGAGTACTGTCGTATATTCTACAATAGAGGCTGAGTATATTGCAGCAGCGGATGCAACAAATGAAGTTGTTTGGATCAAAAAGTTCATTGGTGAACTTAGTGTAGTTCCTAGCATTAACAATGGCATTGAGTTGTATTATGACAACAATGGGGCCTTTGCTCAATCCAAGGAACCCAAATCACACTAGAGGACCAAACTATGCTAAGGAAATTCCATCTTATTCGATAAATTGTGGGAAGAGAGGATGTAAAAGCAAGCAAGGTTTATATGATGCAGAATGTGGCATATACTGTGACTAAACCGCTTGCTCAACCTGAGCATGAAAAACCGTACTAGGTGTATGGGGCTCAAGCATATAGGAGAATGGCTTTAGGTTATTTACTTCATGTTTGCAATTGTAAATATATTTATTATGCTTGGAATGTTTATCAATAAAAGTTCATTTCTTATTCCATTGTTTGGTTTAGTATTAAATAAAATGTCCAAATAACTTGTATTTTCACATAGGATTATCAAAATTATTTTGATAATTGGAACCTTATAAGGTGAACTGAAATCACAACTTATTCAAAGTCCCCAGTCAAATTACTAAATTGCACATAAGGGACTTATTGAAAGACTAGCATATAATTGATTGATAACGTAGTTCCATGGGCTATGGAGATAAAGAGATGTCTAGTTAATTATATGGATATATATGCGATATATTGAGACTTTATGTAACTAGATTCTAATAGTAGAATTAGTTTCTATATTTAGTAGATTCATTAAACATGAGTATCATGTCTTAATAACCATGATATAATTAGCATAACTTGGACGCTGTTAAACACCGCACCGTAAAAGGAGGTCATAAGGCATGTATCAGATTATCAAAGAATTGAGTGGGAGTTATGGTCATACATGAGTTGACTATCCTCCTATTAGATATGAATGGTGTCTGGGCCTACTCAAAAATGCACCGCCATGTGGAATAGAATTAAGAATGTTAATCCTTTTGAATGATTCAAACTCAGCAAATCAAGGAATGAATTTCGAAAATAAAATTATGTTTTCAAATTTGGCATTAAGAGACTTAAGGAATTTTAGGTATTGCGCTCTTGTATTTAGACAAGTGGGAAATTAAAAGAATTATGTCATAAGACATTTCCTATAATTACCAAATATAAATAGGAAATATTATAGTGATAATAATTTATGTTATTTTAGTAATTTATAATTGTAAGTCACGCAAATAAGTAGCTAATAATTAGAAAATAATATTGGCCCATTTTGGAGCCTTCAGTGGCCGACCAACATAGAGTAAAAGGAGGGATTTTATTCTCTATTGTTAACCTAAAAATCATCCTATTATAAGAGTTATAATATTAGGGTTTTTAGGTGATCGGTTTATGGTAGTGTACGTATTTGACACTAAGAGACAAACAAAAACCCTAAACACTACTTTAGTGTGGCGCCTCTCTCAATAAAAGTAAGAGTGAGATTTGATATTCCTCTTCCGTTCTAATAGACGTGGGATTCTAATTGGAGCTTGTGGACCAAGTAGAGGAGCAACAATTGAGGCTCTTGGATCTCTAAAGCTATGTGGAATTCACGCTACAAAGGTTGTAATTCCTAAACTATATTATATAATTCATATTATTATTATGTATGTGCTTTTGTGATAGTCGTTAGAAAATTGTTTCCTAAAATTCCACTATTTGTATATATAAGTTCCTACATTTCCATGTGCGTTTTTGGCTTTGGTATGATTGTCTAGACTCGCTGGAGTCTGATTTATTGAAATATTTATTTTTTCTGAATGTGACTAGTCTTCCCCCACACGCATCACACTGTTTATGTAACCTATTACATAATTACAAAGATGAGTTAGAATTGTAGTGTTGGGATGCCTGCACAAGCATGTAAGCTTAATTAGGAGTTTGCAAAGATATCCACTCTAATGCGCGCCTAAGTAAGCTTATGAGAGAAAAAGCTTGGGAAAGGTTCTAAAGAGATGGGTAAATGGGAGATAAGCCAATAAATGATGTATCTTTCTCTTTCCTAGTTGTTACGCCCTCTGTCCTTTAAAAAGATAACTCTAATTTTTTTTATTTTCCCCTTTACATTTGCCTCCATAGTAGAAATAATATACTTATCTAATAGGGGAAGTACAACTTTACTTATATTCGCTTTCATTTAGTTCTCACCATTTTTTACTTTCATATACTTTACCTAATAAAAAAAGTAAACAAAATTACGTTCAATGGGCAAATAAAAAAGGACGGTAGGGCTAGGGAGTAGCTATTTACATGCCTCCACATATCTTGTAGACTTGTAATATTCAGTAGTCATGTCTCTGTGAGCTCAATCTTCATCTGTTGGGCCCTTCTCTTGGAGACCCTTTACTTAGCTTCATTCGGTCAATATTATGCTAGGCCTAAGGGGATGGCTGCACCCCAAAGGAACATCGTAAGTAATGTTATGCTTAGAGTATGGAACATCATAAGGAACATCGTAAGACACTCATTTTCATTTTGAATTGCCACAGTTCCTTACCAATTCTTACTCGTTCCTTTACATTGGAACTAGAAACAAAAAAGCTTGCTTTGGTCCTCTTGCTCCAACGCTTCTCCAGCATCAAATCTTTGAGCATCTTCACTTAGTCTTCAAAATCCAAACTTGATTTCTTCTTCTGTCTTAGTATTCTCTTTGCTTTTTTCATTAATACCTTGTAAAATCCATTCACTTAACAACTTGTTAGTTCATTTCTTAGTTTGTATCTTTGTTCCTTTGTCATCATCAAAACTAGGGTTCAACAATTTCCCCCTTTTTGATGATGACAACAAAGTTACAAATTAAGGAAAATAAAACAACAAATAACTTAAGGAAATGAAAGAAAAAAAATAATACTTTATAATTTTATAAAGGCGATTAAGGATTTCAATTTTTTACTTTTTCAATTTTCAACTTAGTTTGTTTCCTAGAATCTTTTCCCCCTTTGTCATCCTAAAAAAGATCAAACTCTTGGTGATTTTGGGAAGACCGATATTAACAAGACCTTTAGACCATTAACAAGCACAAAAAAAATGGTGAAGTTAGGATTCACAAAGGGTAGACTTGCTCAAACATCAATCACATAATACTAGCCATTCCAAGTAAGAAATTATGCAATCAAATCATAAACGAAGACAATTTTAGCAAAAGTCATTATATTGATAGCACTTGTTCCATAAAAGCACAAAAGATTTAAAGGAAGAAAAGAAAAAGAAAAGAAACAAAAGCTAAGAGTTCGTGTTCTTTTAAGAGAAAAAGAAATTATACATTAGGAAGGGATGGGGAGTTGTGTTCCTCTACGACTTCTTCTTCCACCACTTCCTCTAATTTCTTCATAACCTCCTCATGATGCCCATCCAGTTGCTGCTTCAGGGAGTTAATTGCTTGGGCCATCATCTCCATGTTCTTTTGTAGCTCTATCACAGTATCACTAAGAACTTTCATTATACCCATCATCTTATCAGTTTTGTCATCCAAAGTCCAGTGAAGGTGATTATAGAATTTGATCATATGCTGAGCAGGGAGACAAACCTCATTTACCCATCCATAATCATCCGAAAGAACTTGTTCCTTTCCCTTTGAACCAAAGTCTGTAGATGGTTTTAATGAAGGAAGTGGGGCGTTTTCTTGGGATGAACATGTTGTTCCTATGAGAGGAACAGAAGGTGAAGTGGTGGTGTATAGTGGAGGAAGAAATGGAGGTTGAGGTGGTAAAGTTGCAGATGTAGAGGAGACAGGGTTAGGCTCATTTATGGCAACCTTCATCTGTTCATAACTGGAAGGAGCAGAGAAGGATGAGAGAGAGATGGAAGGGATGGTATTGAGAGTAATCGGCAGTTTTGGTGAAGAAGGGGGAGTGGGTTCCTTAGGTGAGATTTTATGTGGTTCCTCTTCATCAGATAGGACAAAAGGAGAGTCCTCATTATAAGTAATATGAGTGGTTTTTGCAATTCTCAACCTAGAACTTTGCGTAATTTGTTTAGAAACAGGTTTGGTAGGCTTTTTGGCAATTGTTATTCGTTTCGTGAGGGGTTGTTCCTTTGGTTTAGTAGGTTTATGAACTTGTTCCTCCAAGATAACTTCAACTAGTTCATCCTCAACTGCCTTAGGCATTTTTCTCTTTTGTGAGGAACTAGACACTATCCTCCCTTGAGTAAGAACCCCATCTTGGACAGAGAGGTCCAATCCATACAAAGTTTTTTCATTTAGAATATTACCTTGCTTAATTCTCAAGGTAGGCCAACCAATAGTTTTAACTTTGAAGTGTGAGAGAAGAGAGATGATTCAGGCTCCATAACCAACAACACAATGGTTCTCTATGCAGTGAGTGAGATGTTGGATAAAGAGAGAATGAAAGTTAATTTGAATGTGGTGGTCTAGGCAAAACATATAACACATGTCAAGGAGACCGACCTCATTCCTCTTTTTAGTTCGAGGAATGAGTGCCCTCCAAACAAGATTGAATAAGATTTTATGTACGGGGGAGAGGAGATTATGGTTGATCTTAGTTTGGCCAGCATTTCCCCCAAAGGATTGAACAATGTCATCGTGGGAGAAGTTAGGAAAGGTGACGGTTCCTTTCCTTTTAAAATACGAGATCGGTTCCTTTGCAAGGAACTTCCCATATTTTCCCTAAAGTTTCTTGGGAAAATTTTATTTTCTTCCCCCTTACTTCAGTAGTACATAATCCATCAGTGTTGATGAAGTTTGCACAAAATTCATCCATGGCTAAAGGAACTAAGGTATTATTAAATGCGGTTTCAGAAAGGTATTCCATACCTTGTTCCTTTAGGATTTCTATGAGTTCAGTGAATTGAACTTTCTTGGCTCATTCTAAATCTACACAAAATCCAAGTACATACCTAGAATCACTTCGTTCCACTCGTTTCTTTGAGGAAGAAGTAGCAGTTCCTTTGGAAGGAACATGCGTAGTTTCTTCTTCCCCTTCAACTGATTCACGGGTTTTTTATTCATCATCTTCTCCAATCAGTTTCCTTCTTATAACACTTCTCCTTGGTGACTCTAATTTTTGCTCTTCTACCTCCATATTCGTTTCTTGAGGATTTTCGATTTCTAGGGTTTTGGATGAAGAAGAGGGGTTTTCCATTTGAGAGGTTTTGAGAGTTTTCGCTTTTGGAAAAGGTGAATTAAGAGAGGTTTTTGCCATTTGGTGAAGAAAGATTGAGGTTTTATGTGGTGCGAAGAGGTGTAAAGTAGATGAACAATGGTGAAGATGAAGCGATTAAAGGAACACAGTTTTGGAAGGGAAAGAAAGAAAAACAAAGAAGATGCATGTAACAATATACGAAGAGTTACACGCGGAAAATTTAAAAAGAGAAAAAAAAAATAAAAGAAAAGAAAAGATAAATATTGAATCAAGATTTGATAAATCTGGACCCTATATTTTTGGGATTTTCGGATTTTTTGATTTTTATGGACTTTTTAATTTATGGAGAGAAAAAGAAAAATAAGGAACTTGTGCTATAGGAACAACTTATGTTAATGATCAACATTCTTCAAATCATGCATGTTTCTATCACTCAGGAACAATAAAAGGGAGTATTATGTGACGTTTGTGAGTGGCTTTATTCCTTTGAATCCATCTTTATGTTTTGAACATTTTAATTTGCAATGGTCTTAGGCAATTCATCACAGTCACTTAATATCACATAGAGTAAGACAAATCAATTCAGACATGGGGAATTGGAACAGGAACAATTACTTAAGTTTTATTAAACCTAACTCAAGCCTTAATTTTTCATATCTATCTCTTTCTAGAGGCTTGGTTAGAATATCAGCAATCTGATTTTCAGTTTGACAAAACTCAAGTTTAATTAAAGTGATGTATGATATGTATATGCTTAACTCTTGAATGATGCACTGGATCTTTTGAAATACTAATGACATTTGTACTGTATTATCACAATAAATAGAAACACAATTAAAGTTTATTCCATAGTCACAGAGTTGTTGTTTTATCCAAAGCATTTGAGAGCAATATGCAGCAGCAGCAACATATTCTGCTTCACCAGTGGATAAAACAACTGAGTTTTGTTTCTTGGTACTCTAAGAAACTAAACTATGACTAAGAAATTGAACCATACTTGAGGTGCTTTTCCTATCTACAAGATCTCCAACATAGCCAGCATCAGCATATCCTCTTAACTCAAATGTGTCACTTCTTGGATAGAAAAGTCCAAGATCATCTGTTCCTTTGAGATATATAAGAATTCTCTTTACCGCTGTTAGATGAGACTCCTTGGGATTTGCTTGAAATCTAGCACACAAACCAACACTAAAAGCTATGTCTGGACGACTAGCAGTTAGATACAAAAGAGAACCAATCATGCCTCTATATTTTATTTGATCAACACTTGTTCCTATGGAATCTTCATCTAATCTAGTTGAAGTTCCCATAGGAGTGTGATTTATCTTTGAATTTTCGAGGCCATATTTCTTTAGCAGTTCCTTTATGTATTTTTGTTGGTGAATAATTATTCCCTTTTCTATTTGCTTAATTTGTAACCCAAGAAAGAAATTTAACTTACCCATCAAACTCATTTCAAATTCATTACTCATAAGCTTAGAGAATTCTTTGCATAATGACTCATTTGTTGTTCCAAAGATAATGTCATCAACATATATTTGAACAAGAAGTATATCAGTTCCTTTTGATTTTAGAAACAAAGTTTTATCAACTTTTCCTCTTTTAAAATTGTTCTCTAAAAGGAACTTAGATAATCTCTCATACCATGACCTAGGTGCTTGCTTTAACCCATAAAGAGCCTTGTCAAGCTTGTAGACATGGTTTGGGAAATCATTATTTTCAAATCCAGGGGGTTGTTCAACATATACATCTTCATTTAAGTAGTCATTGAGAAACGCACATTTGACATCCATTTGATACAATTTAAATCCCATATATGCAGCAAATGCAATTAGTATTCTAATGGCCTCAAGTCTAGCAACAGGAGCAAAGGTTTCTTCACAGTCAATTCCTTCTTGTTGATTATAACCTTTTACTACAACTCTAGCTTTATTCTTTACAATTGTTTCATGCTCATCTAGTTTGTTTCTAAACACCCATTTTAATCCAATCACTTTTTGTTGTTTAGAAGAGGGAACTAGATGTCATACATTGTTTCTTTGAAACTAGCTCATTTAATTCATCTTGCATAGCATTGATCCAATCGGAATCAGTTAAGGCTTCTTCATGATATCTTGGTTCCATCATTAATAGGAACGCATGAAATGTACAAAAATTTCTTAACTGAGATCTAGTTTGCGTACCTTTGGATATATCACTTATTATGAGTTCCACTGGATGTGATTTTTTATGTCTCTAAGGTTTTGGTTGAAATTCTCTTATAGGAACAGGTTGCTCCTCTTGAATTCCTTGAGAGGATGAGGAGCCTTGTTCGTTTGTTCTTCTTTCAGCAATTGTTTAATCAGTTCCTTCAACATTTTCGTTCTTAGTAGGTACGGGAACAACTCTATCATCTTGAGGAACAGGAACAACATTATTATGAAAGTTTTCATCTTCTTCGTTCCTTTCCTCTTTTATTCCTTCTTCCTCAATTGAATCTGCATCTTTTTCATTTGGTCGAACCAAGCCTATTTCAAAGTCATCAACCTGCTTGCTTATATTAAAATTATTTATATGTATACTATCTTCAACACACATAGTTCTTTTATTGTAAACTCTATTAGCCTTACTATGTGATGAATATCCTAGAAATATTGCTCCATCACTCCTTGCATCAAATTTTTCAAGGTTGTCTTTCCCATTATTATGAACAAAACATTTACAACCAAATGTTCTAAAATGTGTAATATTGGGTTTCTTGCCAAAATAAAGCTCATAAGAAGTTTTGTTAATGATAGGCCTCATCATGGCACGATTTATTAGATGCCAAGTAGTATTAACAGCCTCAGCCCAAAAGTTCCTTGGAAGTTCACTAGCTATTAACATAGTCCTAGCCATTTCCTCCAAAGTCCTATTTTTCCTTTCTACAACATTATTTTGTTGTGGTGTCCTAGGTGCAGAAAAACTATGATCTAGGCCATGATCTCTACTTAAGTTATCAAATTTATAATTTTCAAATTCTTTACCGTGATAATTTGTGACCACTTAAATTTTGAACTCTCTTTGCAAAGACAAGGAATTCATCATAAGTCTCATTCTTACTAGAGAGAAAAATAACCCAAGTGTATCTTGAGTAGTCATCAACAATGACTAGCACATACTTCTTACCACTTCGACTTTGAATCATAATAGGGCCACACAAATCCATGTGAATTAATTCCAATGGCTTTGTGGTGCTCACAACAGTTTTAGATTTGAAATTAAGAAGATCTAATGTGTTTCCCTTTGGCACACGCATCACAAACTTAATCAATATGAAATTTTATAGATGGTAATCCCAAAACAAGATCTTTTAATCTAAGTTTGTCAAGTAATGAAAAGCTTGCATGACCAAGACGTTTATGCCATAAGAGAGGATCATCATCAATAACACTAAGGCATGTCAAATATTTTTAGGAACAAGATCAAGATCCACAATATATGTGTTCCCTTTCCTTCACTAGTAGAATTTTTGCTTATTGCTACGGTGGAATTGCTGCGGTTTTACCCATACGCAGCAATAAATCACATAAAAAGAAAAGGTAAAATAGAAAATACACCTATTGTTGCGGTTCCCAGCCAAAACCGCAGCAATATATGTGAACGGGAAATTTTTTCAAATTTGGTTGACTGTTAGACCTATTCTATTGCTGCGGTTTCCGGCCGAAACCGCAGCAATAGATTAAAATATTATTTTTTAATAATATTTGAACCTATTGCTGCGGTTCCTAAAAAAACCGCAGCAATAGACTATGATTTAATATATAAAACACGGGTGCAGTTAGGGTTCTATTGCTTCCTCACTTTTATTCTCTCATCTCGCCGTTTTTCTCACCTCTCATCTCTGCTCTCATCCTCTCATCTCTCCTCTCAACCTCTCATCTCTGCTCTCATCCTCTCATCTCGCCGGTCGTTCTTCTTCATCCTCGCCACTCATCATCTCACGAGCATTGTAAAGAAAAAGGCTTGATTGCGTGACTCTACTCGTGAAATACCGCTTGCTGGGCAGTTTTTTTGGCTCGTGAAATACTCTACTCCGAAACAGTACACAACACCCTATTTCTTCGTCGCCAATCACCACCACACGCACCCGGTGCTCATCGTTCGCCAATCACCACACGCACCCGCTTGCCGGCGCTTGTCGCTCACGAAGTCCAGTCAATCGACCGCTCACGAAGCCCAGCCGGTCGACCGCTGTCGATCGGTGTTAATAGTTTGAGATTGAGAAGTCTTCCTCGGTGTGAATGGTTCTTATTTTGTTTTTTTTTCTATTGTAGTTAGTTTTTCGTTTTTAGATATCTGATGTTAGGTTGTTGGATTTCTCATTTTTTGTATCTTTGTATCTGTTGGATTTCTCTTTTTTTTTTTTGCATCTGTTAGTTCCCACTAGTGCTTTTTGAATTTTATATTCTCATTTATTTGTATCGGTTGATGTTAGACTTTCTCATCTTTGGATTTTTTTTTGTATTTGTTGGATCTTTTGTATCTGTTGGATCTTTTTCATCTTTTACTTTTTGTAGTTTTTATTATCTTTTTACATTTTTACCTTTCAAATTTGATGGCAAAATGCAAAAAAAAAAAAAAAATTTACTTGTACCTGGACCTATTGCTGCGGTTTTGTGCAAAAACTGCAGCAATATGCTTTAATTTTTTTAATAAAAAATAAATCTATTGCTGCGGTTTTGGCTAGGAACAGCATCAATAGCTTGGCCTATTGCTGCGGTCAAAAACCACAGCAATAGGTTAATTACCTATTGTTGCGTCCTTAATTGCAGCGCGGCCAAAACCGGCGCAATAGGCCACTTAATGACCGCAACAATAAGCAATTATTCTACTAGTGCTTGTTCCTTCCAAGATGACATTCTTAGAGTTATTGTTAACGATCAAGCATTTTTCACTATTAAATTTTACAACATTTCTCTTGTCACAGAATTGGGAAATACTTAAGAGATTATGCTTTAAACCTTCAACTAGAAAAACATTTTCAATGGAATGTGATGGTGACTTACCAACCTTACCTATGGCAACTATGTTACCTTTCTTGTTGTCACCAAATGTCACACTTCCACCTTCATAGGTTGAGAGTGATAGAAACTTAGATTTGTCTCCTGTCGTATGCTTAGAACAACCACTATCAAGATATCAAGTGTTGTTCCCCCTCACTCCAACCTGCAAAAATCAACTAGTTGTTAGTTGTAGGAACCCCTTCTTTCGTGGGTTCCTGTTCTTGACTAGCATTAGTTTTAGCAACCCATTTCATGTTGGTCATTTTCACATTCTTGCCAATCATTCCAGTTCTTAGTTGACATTGAGTTATGTAATGACCTATCTTTCCACAATACATGCAAATTTTGTCACTAGGTTGGTCAACATATTTCTTAGGCTTGTTCCTTTTCTTGTGGTTTTCAAAACCAAGACCTTCTTTTCTTTTAGTTTGTGGTCTCTCGATCCACTTAGGAACAACCATCACTTTGCTTCTGTTCCTTGCGACAACAAGTTCCTTCTTGAGCTTACAGATCTGTTCCTTTAAAACAATTTTTTCTTTATTCAAATTTTTAAAGGAGTTGATCTTATATCAAAGGAACTTAGAACAGGGACAAATTCCTTTAGGTGAGAAATTTATAAATTGTTTAGATAATTTTCATTTTTAATACTCTCATATAGTTCCTTGATTTTTAATTTCTTATTATCAAATAAATCAAAGAACTTACTTTCAACATCCGTTCTCATTTTCTTAAGTCATTCTATATGTTCTTTACAAACTTTAACAGCTTATTCAGTTTGTTCATGTTTTTCACGTTCATCTCTACATTCAAGAATTGCGTCATAAAGAAGATCATAAATTTCAGTCCTAGTTTTTCCATCTAAGTCTGATTCATGTATATGTCGGTTTACCTCAGCATTTTCTTCATCTTCCTTTATGTCAGTGTTTGCCATGAGGCAAAGATTTGCATTTTCTTCATTTGTTGTTCGTCTTCCTCTTCAGTCTCTGAATCTCCCCAAGCTGCTATCATAGCTTTTTGAACGTTCGCTTTAGAGAAAGGTGCTTTAGTTTCCTTGTTCCTTTCAGCGAAACGTTCCTTGTTCCTTTATTTGGTTTTGTCGTTTTCCCAAAGTGGACATTCTTTGATGAAGTGATCTGTACTACCACATTTATGACAGGCAGCTTTGTTAGAAAACTTTTTAGTTTTACCTTTGAAGTTTCCATTCTTCATGTTCCTATACATCTTTCGAAATTTTCGGACCATGAGAGCTGCTTCCTCTTCTTCTGAGTCAGAGTGATCTTCATTATCAACTTTCAGGGCAATGGACTTAGACTTAGAGCTTTCACCATACTTAGTATCAAGGTGTAACTCATGAGTCATAAGTGATCCAGCAAGCTGTTCCAAGTTGAACTTAGTGAAGTCTTTTGTTTCTTGTAAAGAAGTGACCTTAGCCATCCATCTATCCTTAGGAAGACTCCTAAGAACTTTTCGAACCTATTCCTCTGATGAAATAAACTTTCCAAGAGAAGCTAACTCATTAATAATGTTAGTAAAACGAGTAAATATCTCTTGTATGCTTTCCTTAGCCTTCATGGAGAACAGTTCATATTGATTCATTAGTAAATCAATTTTAGATCTTTTAACTTCATTAGTTCATTCATGGGTTACTTAAAGTAAATCTCATATTTGCTTTACGGATTTGCATCCCATGATTCTATTGTGTTCATTGGGTCCAAGTCCACAATGCAAAAGTTTAAAAGCCATAGCATTTACTTTCATTTTTTCAAAGTCAGCTTTGTCATATTCAGAGAAGGGTTTAGGAATTACCTCATTTTTGTTATTAGTAGTTGTGACCTCAAAATCACCAACTTCAATGACTCTCCATACCTGATAGTTTTCAGCCTTGATGAAAATCTCCATTCTATTCTTCCAGTAGGAATAAAACTTCCCATTGAACATAGGTGGCCTTTGCGTAGAGTAACCCTCCTCAAGTTTGTCGATGGTGTTCATTGTTCCTTGGATCTTTTTCTTAATAGGGTTTCCTATTTTTCGTGAGTTCTAACTCTGATGCCAATTGTTAACTCGGAAGGAACACTACAAGACAGGGGGTGAATTGTATGTGTAGAAATAAACGTAACTTTTTGCGGAATTATAAAACTTAAACAAAGAAACAAGCTAAAGGAACACAAGAGATTATTACGAGGAAAAACTTTTTGGGCCCAACAAGAAGAAACAACTTCGACCACTAGGGATTTTAAACACAATACTTCCACTAATTAGGCCAAACAACTTTGGTACAACCTAATTCTACTCATGGGCCACACCTTGAGTTCCTAAACTCAAGTTCCTGAACAACTGTTCCTTTAACAGCTGTTCCTCTCAACTTCACTTGAAGTTTTCTCACTTTAACTTGCTTCACTCAAAGCTTTCTCTCTTACAAGACTTTACTCAAAATCCCCTTGCCCCAAAACCAAAATACAATGATCAATAAAGTTAGTGGAATTAGAATAAGAAGGCAAAGAACAAATGGCTTTTATGAGAGAATGAAGGCACTAACACTTTACTTAGTTAAACTCACTAATTCACTTGGTCAGACACAAATTGGAACTTAATTAGACATAAGTATTTATAGAAGTGATTAACTAGAACGTGGGATTAAATCATGTGTTAGTGGTAAAAATATTTTCCCATGATGTTCCTCAACTAAAGGAATACGTTCCTTTTGACACCCACGATCTCCACGATCTAAGTTAAACGTGTGTTATGAAAATTCTACTGCTTCCTTAAATTTAGCAACCACTTTATGCAGTAAACCAAAAATATGATTTAATTAAAAAGTATTTTAATTAATAAAACCAAAATTAAATCCTTTTGTCAAAATATTATCTTTAAAAATATTTTCCTTAAAACCGAAAAGGAATTTTATTATCCAATAAAAATAAAATCTTTTCCTTAAAAAGATTGTCCTTAAAATCAGATTTTTACTAAATAAAAACGGTTTCCTATAATTAAGGCTTTAATCACTCAAACGTCATTAATTAACCGTTGTACATCTTCAACATATGTCTAGTTCCTTTTAATATAGTTAGTTCCTTTAACTCAATATAACAGTGCCACTTTGTCTGTTCCTTTTAAAGGAACATACACTCATTCTCATTTTAAATTGCCACAGTTCCTTGCCAATTCTTACTCGTTCCTTTACATTAAAACTAGAAACAAAAAGGCTTGCTTTGGTCCTCTTGCTCAAACACTTCACCAGCATCAAATCTTTGAGCATCTTCACTTAGTCTTCAAAATCCAAACTTTAATTATTCTTCTGACTTAGTATTCTCTATGCTCTTTTCATTGATACCTTGTAAAATCCATTCACTTAATAACTTGTTAGTTCATTACTTAGTTTGTATCTTTGTTCCTTTGTCATCATCAAAGCTAGGGTTCAACACAACCCAAAGAACACGTTACCGAACAGAAAACTAATAACAAAAATTTATCTTCCCTGCATCATTATATGCCATTTCCATTTGTCACTAGCAAGATAGACAGTCAGACTCAGACAGATGGGATAAAACGCATTAGATCTGGTAAAAATATGTGTGCATGGGGGTATTTGGACTTTGAAGTTGGGATATTCTTTTTCTTAAACAAAACTCCAGCTAATTCTTTCATGTGAAGACACATATCTTAGCTATCACCATGTTGCCTCTCCTATTAGAAGCACTTGATTCGCTTCAAAGTCAACCCCAGCATACGCTCAATTAACAAGGAACCAGATGTCAGTATAATGAAGTTCTAGTAGAAGTATCATAATATGTGGCTTGTTTAAGGGGATCATCAAATAAGGGTGATTCTTTACATCATAGTATTACATCTTTGCTTAATTTTTTTTCTGGTTGATAATTAGAAGATGAAACCTAATCAATTAGAGTAATGTTAGCAAGTCATGAATTCGTCACTCCTGATTCCATTTTTTTCCTCGCATCTTAAAAATTATTGTGAACTGAAGTCATGTTTCATGGAGTATTAATACTTTTTTTTACAAACATGAAGTATCAAGACTTTTTTTACAAAGGGAGTATCAATATCGACATTGTACATTTGTACCTATCGACTTATATAATAAGTCATACAAGAGCTACATTGATATGGGCATTTGTGAAGGTTTTAAAATTTGAAAAGTGAAAGACAATTAATGAAGACAATTAATTAATTAATTAATTAAGGCATTTTAATTTTAATCCTTAAAAATAAATTAACCCACTAAATATGACCCTATTATAATGATGGAGGGAAAATTTGATTTTGTTTTAAAGAAAATAATAAAATTAAATTCAATATTCACAAAATTTAAAAAGTTTCACTCAATTGCATGCATGTACATGCTCATGTGCAATATAAAAAAAGCAGATGTCTGGATCCATACAATCTGGGCATATAACAAATTAAATTGTACGAAAATTGATACTCTGTTATAAATATATATATAAATATGATCTTGTGCCTATTGAATAAGAGACTAAGAGAACTACCATTTTTCATTCTACATTTTCTCTCCCTTTCTTCCCTTTTCTCTCTATTTTCATAACACGTTATAAGCACCATTGCATATTAATTGACAAAAAGAAATTGTAGGGATCGGAAGAGGTCACAACGACACTCACAAAGTCACACAAACAAGAAAACCAACCAACAATTCAAACCAATCAACCCAAATAATCACAGAACCAAATTACCACATAAAATCAGCAATAATGCAGTAGCAAAATCAGCAATAACAAGAAGAATAATAAGCAAACAACACACACGAATTATACGTCGAAAACCCCTTCAATGTGAAGAGTAAAAACCGCGGGACCGTTTGAGGAGTCCGCCCAATACTTCTCTTATTGATAATTGAGGGAAAAAGAACCCCAAATCATTCTACAAAGGATTCACAACCCACCAACAAACACCAACAATAAGAGAATCAAAATAGAGAGCAAAAGGTGAAGAATTCACCCAAATTTGCAGATCTGTCCAGAGACAATTCATGATGAACCGGAGCTCAGATTGACGATCCGAACGGTCAGAATGTAGCCCCGAGTGTCCATAACAAGCTGACAAAATTTCAGCAAATCCAACGGTGGGATCTTCTCTGGAGACCAAAACACTAGGACGGTGCTGAAGAAAAACAATCAGAACAGCACCCTTTTGGAACTCTCTCTTCCTCCCTTTTTTGTGTGTTTTGAATCTCTAAAAAATCTGCTCTCCTTGCTGTCTTTTTCAGCAAGAATTATCCCTTCAAAAGCTTACCAAGTAAGCCACAAAACCCATGCTAAAAATGGACCCAAAGATTAGACATAATATGTCTACTACAAAAGCCCACAATACATGTGATCAAAATCAATAAGAATATTGCAAGATGGGCTGGACCCATAACAAATCTCCCCCTCCAGCCCAACACGGGAAAGACGAACATGCTTCAACAATGTCTTGAAGCTCATTCCCGCAAGCTTACTACAAACTTCAAGCTTGCTTCCTGGAACCACCTTTGTCAATATGTCTGCACCATTCTTATTGGTGTGAACTTTCTTCAGCCTTATTCTCTTCTCCTCAATCACATTTCTCAACCAATAATATCGAACATCAATATGCTTGGTACGAGCATGATACATAGAGTTCTTACTCAAATCCATAGCACTCTGACTATCACATAATACAACATACTCACCTTGCTTCAAACCCAACTCTTATAGGAATCTTTTCAACCAAAGCATCTCCTTGCTTGCTTCCACAACTGCTATATACTCTGCCTCAATAGTTGATAAAGCCACACACTTTTGCAACTTGGATTGCCAAGAAATGGCTCCCCCTGAAAATGTGAACACATAACCTGAGGTAGACTTTCTGTTATCAAGATCACCAGCCATGTCTGCATCTGTACAACACTCAAGAATAGGTTTTCCACCTCCATAACACAAACAAAGTTTAGAGGTGCCACGCAAATATCTGAAGATCCACTTCACTGCATCCCAGTGAGCCTTACCCGGATTGGATAAGTATCTGCTCACCAAACCAACAGAATGTGCAATATCTGGCCTAGTACACACCATAGCATACATCAATGAACCAACAACAAAAGAATAAGGAATAGATGACATACTTGCTTTCTCCTTCTCTGTTGTAGGACAAGCTCTCTTGCTTAGCTTAAAATGAGCTGCTAGTGGTGTACAAACTGGCTTGGCATTCTTCATATTGAACCTTTCAAGCATCCGTTCAATATACTTTTCTTGTGATAACCACAATTCCCAGCCTTCCTATCACGAGCAATCTCCATGCCTAAGATTTGCTTAGCAGGACCCAAGTCTTTCATGTCAAATGACTTGGACAAGTCTTTCTTCAAACATTGAATCATTCCTGCATCTTGTCCAACTATCAGCATATCATCTACATATAAAAGAAGGATGATGAAGTTACCTCCAGGGAACTTTCTGAAATACACACAAGGATCTGCAGAAGTTCATTTATAACCATGGCTAGTCATAAACGAATCAAATTTCTTGTACCACTGCCTTGGTGCCTGTTTAAGTCCATAAAGACTCTTCTTTAACTTGCAAACAAGTTTATCTTTCCCTTTTTCTTCAAAACCTTCAGGTTGCTCCATGTACATCTCTTCATGCAAGTCACCATGTAAAAATGCAGTTTTTACATCAAGTTGCTCCAACTCAAGATCAAGACTTGCTGCTAACCCCAATAGAGTTCTGATAGATGTCATTTTGACCACCGGAGAGAAAATCTCATCAATGTCAATGCCCTTTTTCTAGTTGCATCCCATTACCACCATCTGACTTTGCGCTTCACTATCTTCGCACCATCTTTCTTGTTCTTGAAAACCCATCTGTTTCTCAAGACTTTCTTGCCCTTGGGAGGCTTCACTAGCTCATAAGTGTCATTCTTTTTCAAGGAATCCATCTCCTCCTTCATAGCATCGAGCCACTGGTTTCTCTCACCATGAGACAAGACCTCATGATAGTTCTCTGGCTCTCCATCTTCACTAACTAGAATGAACTCTGAGCTTGGATACTTTGTTGAAGTTTTACGCTCTCTAGTGGACCTTCTAACATGTGTATCCTCCACTTGAGGGGTAGGTTGCTCCCCCCGCTCATGAATCTCTTCATGAACCACTTCCTCATTTGCATCATCATCTTGGATTTCTTCATCAGATGAAAACTCATTAAGATCTTCATCATCAACATGATCTGGTACATCATTATCAGGTTGTACCTCACCAACATCATCTAGTACATCCTCAACATTCTCATTCTCATTTGCTGGCTGAATCACAGGAGGAGTAGAAGTAGAATCATTAGTAGTATCAAAAGATAAATCTGAAGTAGAAGTGTACCTTGTACTCAGAAGATCTGCACCCTTCTCGTGCTCAAAGAATACTACATCCCTACTTCTCACTACCTTCTACTTTTCTGGATTGTAGAGTCTGAAACCATACTCTTCATCCCCATACCCAACAAATACACATGGATTGGATTTCGAATCAAGCATTGACCTCAGTTCTTTAGGCACATGCATGTATGCCTTGCTGCCAAAGACTCTCAAATGTGAATAAGTGGGATCACGTCCCTTCCATGATCTCTCAGGAATGTCAAGACCAAGAGGAATCGATGGAGATCGATTAATGAATTACACGACACATTGCACTGCTTCAGCCCAAAATGTCTTAGGAAGATCAGACATTCTAAGCATGCACCTCACTTTCTCTACAATGGTTCTGTTCATTCTCTCAGCAACTCCATTGTGTTGTGGTGTGACGGGCTCTGTCTTCTCATGTCTAATGCCATGTTGTGAGCAATAATACTTGAACTCTTTCGATGTATACTTACCACCGTTGTCAGATCGAAGACACTTCAACTTTCTTTCGGTCTCCCTTTCTACCATGGCATGAAACTTTCTGAAAATCTCGAACACTTGGCTTTTTGTCTTCAACATATACACCCAAGTTCTTCGAGTAGCATCATCAATGAAAGTGACAAAATATCTATTGCCACCATGAGACTCCACCTCAATAGGACCACAAACATCGGAGTGAACTAACTCCAATTTTCCTTGCCTTCTGGTGGACTTCCTAGAAAAGGAAGCTCTATGCTGCTTACCTGCCAAACAATGATCACAAGGGTCAAGAGAAACTGTTTTATCAACAGGAATAAACGATTTACCTGCTAACAATTTGATCCCCTTGTCACTCATATGCCCTAACCTTCGATGCCACAAATTTGGAGAATTTTTTTCTTCAACTGCATTCAGCTCACCATAACATACACTCAAGTATGTCTTATACAAAGAACAACACAACTCGCCACGAGCAACTGTCATCGAACCCTTGGATAATTTCCACTTACCATCACCAAAGGTATGTCGGAATCCTTCTTGATCAAGGACATTTGCGGACAAATGATTTAAGGCGTAAATCGGGAATATGGCGCACATTCTTCAATGTAAGCATGCACCCAACACTTGTCTTCACATGAATATCACCTAACCCAATAATGCTAGCTGAGCTCTTGTTCCCCATCTTCACACTACCAAAATCACCAGATTGATAGTTCATGAAATACTCCCTTTTGGGAACACAATGGTATGAAGCACCTGAATCTACAAGCCACTCTGTATCTGAACTTTCTACATGATGACACTCACTAGTTGCACAAATCAAAGTGACCTCATCATCACTCTTAGAAGCGGTTGCTGCAGTATTTTTATCATCTCCCTGTTTTTGTGAGTCTTGCTTCTTACCTTGTTCTTTCTTCCAACGGTAGCAAAACTTTTTGATATGGTCAGGCTTGTTGCAGTGATGACATGTCCTAGTCTCTCTATCTCTAGACTTGGACCTCCCCTTTGAGTTACCACGACCTTTGGGACCCGTACTCTTGCTTCTTCCACGATTCTCAACAACAAGAGCATGTGAATTATCAACTCCCATCTCCTTTCTTCTTATCTCTTCATTAAACATGCTTTCTTTGATCACATCCAAAGATAGCACACCATCCGGAGCAGAGTTACTAATAGTCACAACCAAGGTCTCCCAACTATCTGGCAAAGAACTCAATAAGAACAAAGCCTGCAACTCATTATCAAGACAAATCTTCATAGTAGTCAACTTGTTAATAATATCCTGGAAGTCACTAAGATGCTCAGAAATAGACTTTCCACCTTTCAATTTCAAATTAACAAGTTTTTTAATCAAAGAAGCTTTGTTGTGAGCGGTCTTCCTCTCATAAAGACCTTACAATTTCTTCCACAACTCATAAGGGTCGGACTCCTGTTGACACATGATTGAATATGCTAATATCAACCCATTGTCTAATAGTCCCTAAAGTCTTTCTTTTCAACTTTACCCAATCTTTCTCTTCCATTTTATCTGGTTTAGAGACACTACCATCAGAGTTGGTGACAGTTTCAATTGGATCATACAAATCCGTGCAATATAACAAGTCCTCCATCATAGGTCTCCAGATGGAACAATTGGTTGATGTCAAATTTAACCATTGAACTACCTCCACTACCACTAGTAGACTCCATAACAATGGTCAAATTAATCTCCGGCTCTAATACCAAGTTGTAGGGATCGGAAGAGGTCACAACAACACTCACAAAGTCACACAAACAAGACAACCAACCAGCAATTCAAACCAATCAACCCAAATAATCACACAACCAAATTACCACATAAAATCAGCAATAATGCAGTAGCAAAATCAGCAATAACAAGAAGAATAATAAGCAAACAACACACACCAATTATACGTGGAAAACCCCTTCAATGTGAAGAGTAAAAACCACGGGACCGTTTGAGGAGTCCACCCTATACTTCTCTTATTTATAATTGAGGGAAAAAGAACCCCAAATCATTCTACAAAGGATTCACAACCCACCACCAAACACCAACAATAAGAGAATCAAAATAGAGAGCAAAAGGTGAAGCATTCACCCAAATTCGCAGATCTGTCCAGAGACAATTCCCGATGAACCGGAGCTGAGATTGACGATCCTAACGGTTAGAATGTAGCCCCGAGTGTCCACAACAAGCTGACAAAATTTCAGCAAAATCCAACGGTGGGATCTTCTTTGGAGACCAAAACACTAGGATGGTGCGGAAGAAAAACGAGCAGAACAGCACCCTTTCGGAACTCTCTCTTCCTCTCTTTTTTGTGTGTGTTTTGAATCTCTAAAAAAAAACTGCTCTCCTTGTTGTCTTTTTCAGGAAGAATTAACCCTCCAAAAGCTTACCAAGTAAGCCACAAAACCCATGCTAAAAATGGACCCAAAGATTAGACATAATATGTCTACTACAAAAGCCCACAATACATGTGACCAAAAGCAATAAAAATATTGCAAGATGGGCTGGACCCATAACAAATCTCCCCCTCCAGCCCAACACGGGAAAGACGAACATGCTTCAACAATCACTTGAAGCTCATTCCCGCAAGCTTACTACAAACTTCATGCTTGCTTCCTGGAACCACCTTTGTCAACATGTCTGCACCATTCTTATTGGTGTGAACTTTCTTCAGCCTCATTCTCTTCTCCTCAATCACATTTCGCAACCAATGATATCGAGCATTAATATGCTTGGTACGAGCATGATACATAGAGTTCTTACTCAAATCCATAGCACTCTGACTATCACAGAATACAACATACTCACCTTGCTTCAAACCCAACTCTTGTAGGAACCTTTTCAACCAAAGCATCTCCTTGCTTGCTTCCACAACTGCAATATACTATGCCTCAGTAGTTGATAAAGCCACACACTTTTGCAACTTGGATTGCCAAGAAATGGCTCCCCCTGAAATGTGAACACATAACCTGAGGTTGACTTTCTGTTATCAAGATCACCAGCCATGTCTGCATCTGTATAACACTCAAGAATAGGTTTGCCACCTCCATAACACAAACAAAGTTTAGAGGTGCCACGCAAATATCTGAAGATCCACTTCACTGCATCCCAGTGAGCCTTACCCGGATTGGATAAGTATCTACTCACCAAACCAACAGAATGTGCAACATCTGGCCTAGTACACACCATAGCATACATCAATGAACCAACAGCAGAAGAATAAGGAATAGATGACATGCTTTCTCCTTCTCTGTTGTAGGACAAGCTCTCTTGCTTAGCTTAAAATGAGCTGCTAGTGGTGTACTAACTGGCTTGGCATTCTTCATATTGAACCTTTTAAGCATCCGTTCAATATACTTTTCTTGTGATAACCACAACCTCCCAGCCTTCCTGTCACGAGCAATCTCCATGCCTAAGATTTGCTTAGCAGGACCCAAGTCTTTCATGTCAAATGACTTGGACAAGTCTTTCTTCAAACATTGAATCATTCCTGCATCTTGTCCAACTATCAACATATTATCTACATATAAAAGAAGGATGATGAAGTTACCTCCAGGGAACTTTCTGAAATACACACAAGGATCTGCAGAAGTTCGTTTATAACCATGGCTAGTCATAAACGAATCAAATTTCTTGTACCACTGCCTTGGTGCCTGTTTAAGTCCATAAAGACTCTTCTTAAACTTGCAAACAAGTTTATCTTTCCCTTTTTCTTCAAAACCTTCAGGTTGCTCCATGTTGATCTCTTCATGCAAGTCACCATGTAAAAATGCAGTTTTTACATCAAGTTGCTCCAACTCAAGATCAAGACTTGCTAGTGTTGATCCTGCACAACCAGAAGGCAGTATAATTCAAGGGGTTGTGGGTGAAGAGATCAGTAATTTTGTGGCTGAGTATTTTGCTAGTGTTGATCCTGTTGAACTTCTGACATCCCGACACGAGGGCAGACTTGAGGGCAAGGGCACAATTGGTTCAAAATTGATCACACCTTCCGTAGAAAAGCGTAAACAAGCTCACTTATTTGTATTGCATCACGTAGCAACTGTCCATCCTTATTAAATGAACATATGGAGGAACTACGTGTTAGCAATCCTGGAAAAGGAGTTAGGGCATTGACGCAAATGCATAACAAGACTTTCATTGATTGGTTTCATAAACAAGTAGTGAATGATTTGGATGAAAGTGTTCCTGAAACAGTTAAGTGGTTAGCATTTGGTCCTCGCGAAGCTGTACGCTCTTATGAGGGTTATGATATTAATGGGTATACGTTTTGGACTGAACGTCAAGATATGAAGTCAACATCGCAACAAAATAGTGGTGTTTCACTTGTGGCGTCATCTACACAATACGCAAGCTCGAAGGATAAGTCGCATGTACATGCTGAAAGCAATTATTATGGGCGAATAGAAGAAATATGGGAGGCGGACTACTTGTACTTTTAATATTTGCCTCTTGTGTTGCGAAGTGGGTTGACGATAATCGACGTTGCGTAAGAAAAGATGATCCTTGCGGATTCACTCTTGTTGACCTTAGTCGTCTACGTGAAACTGAGGAGCCATTTGTAATTGCATCACAAGTTAAGCAAGTATTTTTTGTAACTGATCCTGCCGATAATAAGTGGTCAATTGTTGTACTCGGTAAAAGGAGTATCCTCGGTATTGGTGATGTTGATAATGAGGAAGAATATGATGCATTTGAGGACCTCCCCCTTTTACCTATCCCGAAAATAGTGTGGAAGATGATGTGAATATGTCGGAGAACTATATGCGTGTAGATCACACGGAAGGGATACATGTACTTGAGGATCCTAAGAAACGGTGGAAGGTCAATAAATCATGAGACATAAACTCGGTCCAGTGTAATTTCTCCAATTTGTAATTCTTTTTTAACATGATTATATGAGGTATAATGTACCTATTGTGTAGAGTTTTAGGCTTGCATTTGTTGTTGGTTGCATTTCGGGAACAAAAAGGTCATTTTAGGCCTAGTTTTGCCTTTTCGCTTCCAAATCGTACTTATCGAGTCATTTAACCCCAAATGCATTTTGAACATGATAATATGAGGCATAATGTAACTATTGTGTAGATTTTTAGGTTTGCAATTGTTGTAGGTTGAATTTTGGGAACGAAAAGGGCATTTTAGCCCTATTTTTGCCTTTTCGCGTCCAATTCGTATTATCGCTTCATTTAACCCCAATTTCATTTTGAACATGATAATATGAGGTATAATGTAACTATTATGTAGATTCTTAGGCTTGCATTTGTTGTTGGTTGTATATCGGGAACATAAATGTGATTTTAGCCCTATTTTTGCCTTTTCGCCTCCAATTCATGTTTCTCGAGTCATTTAACTCCATTTTATTTTTGAATATGATAATATAAGGTATAATATAACTAGTGTGTAGAGTTTTAGGCTTGCATTTATTTTTGATTGAATTTCGGGAAGGTATATGTCATTTTTAGAACTACTAACTACGGTAAATGATGGAATTCTTATATTATGTGTTTATTCCTTGGTTGTTTTGCAAGGTTTATATGAATAACACACCACGTTTGAGGGCCTTCACCACGAGGCAATTACATGAAGTTCGGGATAAGTTGGCGTCCCACATTTGTGATGATTGCTTATGATACATCTACTAGTTTGTATCAATTCTATGTACACTTTTTACATTATTAAATATATACATATTTAAAGTTAATTATTACGTTCAAAAACTTGTCATATATTATTGCAATTTGATCGGTTTTTTTTGTGTCGAAGGGAGGTTTTGGGGGTGGGGGGGGGCCGCCATGGTGGCAGCTTGGGCCGGGCTATGGGCCGGTTGGGTCTTGGGGTGGTAGCGGCAATGGGTGGAGGAGGTGGCGAGAGGGTGGGGGCAGGGGTGCGGGGAGTGAGGGCGGGTGGGGGCAGGGTGGGGGCGGGGGCAGGGCGGGGCGGGCGGGGAGTGCGGGGGGTGGGCGAGGGGGTGGCGGGGGTGGGGGTGAGGGGGCGGGGGGGTGGGGGGTGCGGGGGGGCGAGGGTGGGGGTCTTGGGGTGGGCGGGGGTGAGGGCGCGGGTGGGGGTGCGGGGGGCGGGGCGGGGGTGGGGGGGGCGCGGGGGGCGGGGGGGCGGGGGGGGGTCTGGGTGGGGTGGGCGAGGGGTGTCTTGGGGGCGGGTGGGGGTGGGGGGGTGGGGGTCTTTGGGGTGTGTGCAGGGGTGTCTTTGGGGTTGGCAGGGGTGAGGGGCGGCGAGGGTGGGGTATCTTTGGGCGCGGGGGGCGGGGGGGGGGGTCTTTGGGGTGGGCGGGGGGTGTCTTTGGGCCGGGGGTGGGGCGGGGGTGGGGGGTGCGGGGGGTGGGCAGGGGTGTGTTGGGCCGGGGGGTGAGGGGGCCGGGGTGGGGGGGGGGGGCCGGGCCGGGAGTGGGGTTGCTTTGGGGTGGGGTTCTTTGGGTATGGCGGGGGTGGGGGTCTTTGGGGGTGGGGGTGCGGGGGGGCGGGGGTGGGGGCTGGGGCGAGATTTAATTTACTTTTTAAAAAAAATTAAATTTGAAGGGTGCGGTTTATGCCGAAAACGCAGCCCTTCATGCATAGAAGGGCTCCGTTTTTGGCCTGAACCGCAGCCCTTCGTTGTGAAGGGTCAGGGTTAAAACCGCACCCTTCTTATCTATCAAGGGTCAGCTATGGAAAGGGCTGCTGGCCAAAAACGCAGCCCTTAGGGCTGTTTTGACCGCATCCCTTCCTTATTTTTCCACTAGTGTTTCTTGCCCTTGGGAGGCTTCACTAGCTCATAAGTGTCATTCTTTTTCAAGGAATCCATCTCCTCCTTCATAGCATCGAGCCACTGGTTTTTCTCATCATGAGACAAGACCTCATGATAGTTCTCCGGCTCTCCATCTTCACTAACTAGAATGAACTCTAAGCTTGGATACTTTGTTGAAGTTTTTTGTTGAAGTTTTACGCTCTCTAGTGGACCTTCTAACAAGTGTATCCTCCACTTGAGGGGTAGGTTGCTCCCCCCGCTCATGAATCTCTTCATGAACCACTTCCTCATTTGCATCATCATCTTGGATTTCTTCATCAGATGAAGACTCATCAAGATCTTCATCATCAACATGATCTGGTACATCATTATCAGGTTGTACCTCACCAACATCATCTAGTACATCCTCAATATTCTCATTCTCATTTGCTGGCTGAATCACAGGAGGAGTAGAAGTAGAATCATTAGTAGTATCAAAAGACAAATCTGAAGTAGAAGTGTACCTTGTACTCAGAAGATCTGCACCCTTCTCGTGCTCAAAGAATACTACATCCCTACTTCTCACTACCTTCTACTTTTCTGGATCATAGAGTCTGAAACCATACTCTTCATCCCCATACCCAACAAATACACATGGATTGGATTTCGAATCAAGCTTTGACCTCTGTTCTTTAGGCACATGCATGTATGCCTTGCTGCCAAAGACTCTCAAATGTGAATAAGTGGGATCACATCCCTTCCATGCTCTCTCTGGAATGACAAGACCAAGAGGAATCGATGGAGATCGATTAATCAAATACGCGGCACATTGCACTGCTTCATCCCAAAATGTCTTAGGAAGATCAGACATTCTAAGCATGCACCTCACCTTCTCTACAATGGTTATGTTCATTCTCTCAGCAACTCCATTGTGTTGTGGTGTGTCGGGCTCTGTCTTCTCATGTCTAATGCCATGTTGTGAGCAATAATACTTGAACTCTTTCGAAGTATACTCACCACCGTTGTTAGATCGAAGACACTTCAACTTTCTTTCGGTCTCCCTTTCTACCATGGCATGAAACTTTCTGAAAATCTCGAACACTTGGCTTTTTGTCTTCAACATATACACCCAAGTTCTTCGAGTAGCATCATCAATGAAAGTGACAAAATATCTATTGCCACCAAGAGACTCCACCTCAATAGGACCACAAACATCGGAGTGAACTAACTCCAATTTTCCTTGCCTTCTGGTTGACTTCCTAGAAAAGGAAGCTCTATGCTGCTTACCTGCCAAACAATGATCACAAGGGTCAAGAGAAACTGTTTTATCAACAGGAATAAAAGATTTACCTGCTAGCAGTTTGATCCCCTTGTCACTCATATGCCCTAGCTCGATGCCACAAATTTGGAGAATTCTTTTCTTCAACTGCATTCAGCTCACCATAACATACACTCAAGTATGTCTTATGCAAAGAACAACACAACTCGCCACGATCAACTGTCATCGAACTCTTGGATAATTTCCGCTTACCATCACCAAAGGAATGTCGGAATCCTTCTTGATCAAGGACATTTGCAAACAACAGATTCATGCGTAAATCAGGATTATGGCGCACATTCTTCAATGTAAGCATGCACCCAACACTTGTCTTCACACGAATATCACCTAACCCAACAATGCTAGCTGAGCTCTTGTTCCCCATCTTCGCACTACCAAAATCACCAGATTGATAGTTCATGAAATACTCCCTTTTGGGAACACAATGGTATGAAGCACCTGAATCTACAAGTCACTCTGTATCTGAACTTTCTACATGATGACACTCACTAGTTGCACAAATCAAAGTGACCTCATCATCACTCTTAGAAGCGGTTGTTGCAGTATTTTGATCATCTCCCTGTTTTTGTGAGTCTTGCTTCTTACCTTGTTCTTTCTTCCAACGGTAGCAAAACTTTTTGATATGGTCAGGCTTGTTGCAGTGATGACATGTCCTAGTCTCTCTATCTCTAGACTTGGACCTCCCCTTTGAGTTACCACGACCTTTGGGACCCGTACTCTTGCTTCTTCCACGATTCTCAACAACAAGAGCATGTGAATTATCAACTCCCATCTCCTTTCTTCTTATCTCTTCATTAAACATGATTTCTTTGATCACATCCAATGATAGCACACCATCCGGAGCAGAGTTACTAATAGTCACAACCAAGGTCTCCCAACTATCTGGCAAAGAACTCAATAAGAACAAAGCCTGCAACTCATTATCAAGACAAATCTTCATAGTAGTCAACTTGTTAATAATATCCTGGAAGTCACTAAGATGCTCAGAAACAGACTTTCCACCTTTCAATTTCAAATTAACAAGTCTTTTAATCAAAGAAGCTTTGTTGTGAGCGGTCTTCCTCTCATAAAGACCTTCCAATTTCTTCCACAATTCTTAAGGGTCGGACTCCTGTAACACATAATTGAATATGCTAATATCAACCCATTGTCTAATAGTCCCTAAAGTCTTTCTTTTCAACTTTACCCAATCTTTCTCTTCCATTTTATCTGGCTTAGATGGTTTAGAGACACTACCATCAGAGTTGGTGATAGTTTCAATTGGGTCATACAAATCCGTGCAATATAACAAGTCCTCCATCATAGGTCTCCAGATGGAATAATTGGTTGATGTCAATTTAACCATTGAACTACCTCCACTACCACTAGTAGACTCCATAACAATGGTCAAATTAATCTCCGGCTCTGATACCAAGTTGTAGGGATCGGAAGAGGTCACAACGACACTCACAAAGCCACACAAACAAGACAACCAACCAACAATTCAAATCAATCAACCCAAATAATCACACAACCAAATTACCACATAAAATCAGCAATAATGCAGTAGCAAAATCAGCAATAACAAGAAGAATAATAAGCAAACAACACACACAAATTATACGTGGAAAACCCCTTTAATGTGAAGAGTAAAAACCACGGGACCGTTTGAGGAGTCCACCCTATACTTCTCTTATTAATAATTGAGAGGAAAAGAATCCCAAATCAGTCTACAAAGGATTCACAACCCACCAACAAACACCAACAATAAGAGAATCAAAATAGAGAGCAAAAGGTGAAGAATTCACCCAAATTTGCAGATCTGTCCAGAGACAATTCCCGATGAACCGGAACTCGGATTGACGATCCTAACGGTCAGAATGTAGCCTCGAGTGTCCACAACAAGCTGACAAAATTTCAGCAAAATCCAACGGTGGGATCTTCTCTGGCGACCAAAACACTAGGACGGTGCTGAAGAAAAACGAGCATAACATCACCCTTTTGGAACTCTCTCTTCCTCTCTTTTTTGTGTGTGTTTTGAATCTCTAAAAAAAACTGCTCTCCTTGCTGTCTTTTTCAGCAAGAATTAACCCTCCAAAAGCTTACCAAGTAAGCCACAAAACCCATGCTAAAAATGGACCCAAAGATTAGACATAATATGTCTACTACAAAAGCCTACAATACATGTGACCAAAAGCAATAAAAATATTGCAAGATGGGCTGGACCCATAACAGAAATTACAGAAGGCAAATTCTCTTTGATTAAGCAAACGGAAATCAGAAGGAAATTCAATCATCAATGTAAGTACTCTTGGTTTTGATTTTTGTTTTTGATTTCAGTTATATTGGTTTTATTGCCACTGATGCACATTAAACGTGAATGAAAATAATTTGACGATTTATTGATCTTTGGAAGAACCAAATCCTGACAATTATTTTTAAACCATTGAATATTTGTTTTGCTTAAACTTGGTTTCGTTGCCAGTACCACGCTACTATATCTTGGTTTCTGGTAATATGGTATATGCATTCTTTCGCAAATTCGTATAACCATGTAGGTCTCCTGGTAAAAGAAAAGTAGAAAATGACTATGATGATGTTAATCATGGTACATGATTCAGAATTGTGATGATTCTTGAATTGAGTTCAACTGATGCAAGATTCTTTAGTTTCATGCTTGGAGCACCTGTCGCATGTTTTGTTTTGTTTCATTAGTTTGTTTAATTTGTTTCTATTATTTTATTTCATGTTACGTAGCATATCGTAACTTTGATTTTGAGCCATCATGCTTATCTTTTTTTTTTTTTTTTTTTGACAACGAGAAAATTTGCATTTATTAAAAACTGGAGTACAGCCTAATGCTATTACAACCAAACAACAACAACTGACACTAACAGAAACAACATTAACACGTACAAACGATGTAAAGAAAACACAAACTATTATGTGTCCAGTCCGAAGGAAGTTTGTCTTGAGCGATGGTGGGTGAGATTGGATATGAGAGGAAATCTGTTGAGATACATAACTCTGACGATCGTCATAGAGAGATTGTCGTACAACTGCTAGTAGATCCCAATGTCCACTAGATGCGAAATCCCAAGGTCCTTGATGATCCTCCTGGGATTCTCCTGATTCAACGAACCATGAAGTCACGTTCTTTAGTGACTTCTGACCCTGCTGCGAGGGTATCCGGAGTTCAGTCACACTAGACTGAAACTGGAAAGACGTGGAGGTCTTGACATGCCCCAAATCAAGTTGGAGTGCCTCCCACAAGATGCGTTTTTTAGGTGTGATGACGACGAAAGCCATCAAGAGAATTTGGGGCAAGTTAGATTGATGAACATTGCCCCAGTGATGGATCCTAAGATCCAAACTGACAATCTCAAAACCATAAGACCGACGCACAACAGATCTTATGAGAAAACCGCCTCTCATCTTAACCAACACCTGAATTCCTAAAGTGGCAAAAACCTTATGCCTAACTCCAGGATTATTGGCTCTACCTACTAGGTTGCCTAGATTTTCCTTTATCCTAGGAAACCAAGAGCCTTGAACTGCCCACCAATCACCACTAACGAACACCCTAGCACAACCATTTTCAAAAAGGCTAGGGTCATCGTACTGAAAGAAACAAACATTAAAATAAAGAAAACATACATCACTAGATTCGTAACACCGAACCCGAAACCAGCGACAAACTGACTCGTAACCGGGGGAAGGGGGTGGGGAAACCTAGGCTAACCGACAAACCGACTCGTAACCGGGGAAGGGGGTGGGGAAACCTAGGCTAACCGACAGACCGACTTGTAACCGGGGAAGGGGGTGGGGAAACCTAAGCTAACCGAAACAGGAGATGGGAAACACAACTCCAAAAAAACAAAAACACGACACAACCACAAACAGGGGAGGGGGAGGAGTAACTCGACACACAGCTAGGGGAGGGGGAAGGGAATGGAGGAGACGCGACGAAGGAGACTACGACAGGGAAGGGGGAGGGGGGAACTGACAACGGCGACCAGGGGAGGGAAGAGAGAAGTGACGCGAAACGGAAAACGAAACCAAGAAAGACACGACGACAGGGAAGGAAAACAGATGCTAGATGGAAAAGGAAAGGTCAGGCTTGTCGGCAACCCGATGAGCGGCGCGCGCTCTGGTCGGCCGCCGGCAAGCCTGACGAAAGCGGCGCTTTGAAGGAAGAAGTAGGGTTAGGTTTGAGAGAGGTTTCTTTGAGAGAGGTGTGTATAACAATAATTGCTATAAAAGTTAGAGAACAAAGAAATCATGCTTATCTTAATATGAATATTTATGCTATGAAAATTGTATGGAATTAATATCTTATATGTTTGGGTTGATAGTTTTGTTAGGGTTTTTATTTGTGAATTATAACGATTTGAGATGAATATGCATATTATGAACTGAGCCCTATTTTATAATATTATGAAAGTTGTGTAGTCAATTATGTCGAATATTGTAAACAAGAATTTGTCGCTTTTGCTATTATTTGTTTTCTTGATTTTTTGCACTTACTTTCATTATGAGATCAGGTATTGATAAAGTAATTGAAATTTTTTATTCAGCATGAACTTGTGGAAATATAGTCTTACATAAATGAAGTTTACGACTCAAAGAGACTTTACTATTTATACTCTATATTATGATATTGGCATATTAGATACTTATATAATAATTTAACGATGAGCATATAATTATTTGATTTTGAGATATATTCTAGTTTTGTTATATGAATCGAAAATATAATTATTTTGCATCGTGCCTTTGTAATTTACCATCTGTACAAATATATATACTAATATTCCTTTGATTAAAAGGATGAAGAGAAAAAGGGGAGATATAATGGATAATATTTAATCAGATTCAAATATCTTGTCTAGCATTTTTATCAATAAATTATATTGAATTTGATGCTCCTGAAGAGTATATATTACCTAAGTACCTTCAAGTATAATATGCTCTGGAAGAGCACAAGTTCTCCCGGAAGGAGTTGAGAAAATTTTAGTCTTGCTAATACAAAAGACACGTTGGTGGTGTCAGATGTCACATCATTATCCGGCCAGATTGATAGTGTATTATTTAAATTCAAATCTTATCCAACCGGTTGGTTAATGAGAAGTATGACCATTTGAAATTTTGACCAACCAGAAGTTTGGCATGTATAAAGTATTCATGATAAATATCATGACATGAGAGATATCCTTGATGTGACAAATTAGGCCATTTGGGTGTAACTTACCCATTTTGAGAAATTTAAAAATTTTCTTATAGAAATGTGCTAAAACTCTCTCGTGTTGTAATTATATATATATTTTTTTGGTAATCTGTAAGAGTCTATTAACAAGTAAACATTACAAACTACAGCAGCTATAGGACAGTACCCTATAGAGCCAAAAAACCAGCTACTACAAATCAACAACCACACCAGATTAAGAACTAATTACAAGTGATTCTAACCAGTTCTTGTCATCTACACCCCATTTATCATTCACTTTGGCTTTAGCCCTGCTACACACATCACTTTTAATGCGTTTACTTACCATCTCAGGCCTAGGATAATTATATTATTTTAAGGGGGAAACACATGCACAACATTGAGATTAAGCATGATATCGGAGATCTTGACAATTATTGATATTATACAAGTTTCATTTCAGTGAGCAAGACATACGAGTATGTTTATGAATAGTTTTTGTATTGCAATTGAATTTATTGCATAAGTTAATTGATCTCCTATTTATTTGGGGCAAAATATTATTCAACACAAGAAAATCCAACCGTGTAAATATATTTACTCCCCAAATTTGTTTGTTCTCCTGAAGAGAATCAATAATATAGAGAATTAGTCGATTAGAGTTCATAAAAGAGGACATGAGAAAATAAATCTAAGGTGGATATATTCTTGATTTATAACAAATGGCCCCATAAGTCTATCCATTAGAGATAGTTTTTACCACCTTAGGGGGAGAATGATAGTAGAAAGTTGGTAAAAATATGTTTGATCCCAAACTGAACTAGAAGTTCAGCATTATTATGATATGAGATACATCAAATAGAGGTTCAGAATATTGAAGTGATATTATGTATTGATTTACTTGATGATGTATTAAATTATTTGATGATGTATCATATATCACCAGCTATATTTTTCAAGTTATTGAGCTATGTACAACACATTAGAGTTTCTTGCCAACTTAATCGTATTGATACACCTGAAGTGTAGTATGAAAGTTTCAGTTCCACTATTGTAATCACAATGTTTAATTTATGGCGAGAAAACTGCAGTTGGTATATATCTTGATGAATAATGAAATCAAGATAAATCTTACAAAATATGAAGTGCCTAAGAAAAGGGCTGGATATATGAAATAAAATAGATGGCCTATATGTAAAAGAATGGTACCTCCCAAATAGCTATTCATATATCATTGACCAGATATCCATTATACATATTTGAAAGGGTTTTATAATATCTATACTGGTATATACATGGAACCGATATGAATATACGCGCACGATACAATGGACTATGGATGGGGATCAGATACTTGAGTTCATTTTGGTGTCGACATATAGTGATAAATACGAGCTCGTGGACCTGAAGTCCGATCGATCCATGAATTTCAATTCGAATTATAGAATTTGCATTACTGAGTCAATCTTCATGTACATATAGATAATAAATTATCATGCATAATATTTTATATCGATCATATGCATTAGTCTAGTTTAGTTTCATATTATGTGTGCATGATTTACTACTAACATTATATTTGATCTTTATGAGTATCTCTACAAGATGAAGTTTCTCCTATGATTTGATACTCCTAGAAGGACTCCATGATTATATAATGATTAATCATATTTATTGGAATAAAAGTTTCAGAAGAACTTGTATTAGCAATATATGAACCTCTACTATGACTTATGGTTATGAAAAATAATATTATATTTGTCCTCTTTGATATGATTGTAAAAATTCCATAAGATTACTAAAGAAAAGGATCAATGTTAACTCAACCTGAAGTTTGAGTATGTGACATTTAATTGGTAAAGTGTTCTTATGTAACATTGAATTTTATATAATTCTGAAATACTGTGATGGTGTAATCAGTTCATACATAAAACCAAGTTATGTTGTCATGGAAAGGCAATAATTGTGTAATCTTATTTGGGTGACTATATATCCCATACACTTATAGCTTCCTAAAAAAGGCAAATAAGTATATCCTATTAAATAAAGGGATGAATTGACATACCACATACATTGAAGTATGTGCGCATAATATTTCGATGGTAATGTCTATGATTAATTTTTGCATTCTTTTTCCCTTCGACTAGGTTTTTGTCCCATTGGGTTTTTCCTAGCAAGGTTTTTAATGAGGCAACATAATATGCACATAAAGAAGTTATAACTTATATGAACTTGAAAAAGAGTTTTCTTATGATACATTTGGTGCTCAAGATGATATATCACAAGCATAGAGATGTGCAGATTCTACAAATCCAGTCAAGTAGTTTACAAGATTCGAATGTGCCAACTCAGAGATTTTAAGTGATGTAAACATCAGGGGGAGTTACTACGCTGTACTCTTTTTCCTTGATCATGGTTTTGTCCCACTGGGTTTTCCAGGCAAGGTTTTAATGAGGCAGCATTTTATGTGGATTATGAGACATCGTATTATTTAAGATAATGGACATTCAAGGGGGAGTGTTATAAATATATATATTGTGAATGTCCATTATACCCTTGACTTGTACTACCTCCGTTCCTTTTTAATAGTTACACTTACACTTTTCACGCATGCCAATGCACTACTTTGAGTCTTTATATCTCTAATTTTGTATTTGTAAAACATATAAAAAGTCGATATTTTAAAAGTACATATCGAGACGAATCAAACAAGACCCCACATGACTATATTTTCTCTTAACCATAAATCACAAATGATAGTCAAAGGAAAATTTGTGAATAGTGTCAAAAGTGAAAGTGTAACTATTAAAAAGGGACGGAGGTAGTATATATATGCTCTTGTGCCTATTGAATAAGAGAACTACCATTTTTCATTCTACAGTTTCTCTCCCCTTGTTCCCTTTTCTCTCTATTTTCATAACATACTCTATAATTTCAACCTAAACCTATAGTTAGTCAATACCTTTGGCTCTTAATTTTAAATTTAAAATATGCGGTCTCTTATAAGACCAAGTCTAGTCGTCAATAACTTTGGCTCTTAATTTAATATACTTCAACATATACTTTCAATACTTACACTAGGGTACTTTGGGGAGGGAAACTCCTTACCTTCTCCTCACTCCTAAAGTGTCTAGCCTGCCTCTAATTAACCCAAGTTGAATTGCAGAACTTTCCCTTTTCAGTATAAATCTAATTAACAATATAGTTGAGCTTCATCTTACATTAATATAAATTTAATTACAAGATAGTTGATAATACAATAATGCTTATTTTTATTCGCTTTGCTCTACAAAGACTTTCCTTTTTTCGTTTTAATTCATTCTATGAAGTTAATCCTTATTTTTCTTTACTCTAGTTTCGGTTCACTTTTCCTTCTTTTCTCCTCCTTATAATTGAACAACGTTATTTTTCTCACATAGAATAATGTACTTGGATTAAGGAGAATGAGTTAGAATTGTAGTGTTGGGATGCTTGCAAAAGAGCATGTAAGTTGATTTAGAAGTTTGCAACGAAACCCACTCTAATGCCTAAGTAAGCTTATGAGAGAAAAGCCTAGGAAACATTGTAAAGAGATGTGTAAATGGGCGATAGATGATGTATCTTTTTCTTTCTTAGTTGTTAGTCCATCTATTATAAAAGGTAGCTCTGATTTCCTTTTTGTTTTTTCCCTTTACACTAGTTCTTGTCCCGAGCCATATGTCCCGGATTATTTACCGACATGTATATGAAGTCTTCAAAAATAGAAATATATGTCTTTAAATGAATTTTCCCCCCACAAAGATCAACATGAGCATTGTAGTGTAGTTGGTTAGTGCATTAACATATCAAATGAGAGGTCATGGGTTCAAGTCTTGAAACACACATTTTTATTGTTTAATGTCTCATTTGATTGTGTAGAGGAGGGAAGAGTACATGTGGCAATATGACATTTGTTTGTCTTGGGTTTTAGATATATATATAGATTTGCCTCCATACTTAAAATGATATACCTAGGGAATCACATCTTTACTCTCACATTTACTCCATTTGGTTTAACTATTTTTGTCTTTCATGAACTCCAACTAACTAAAAATTAGAAAAAATGAAAGAAATTAATGAGGCAAATAAAAAAGGACGGAAGGAGTAGCTCTTTAATTACATGCCCTCACATTACGTGTACTATTCATGTAACAGTTGAGCTCAATGAAGCGTTGGGCCCTTCTCTTGGAGACCCTTTACTTAGCTTCATCTGGCCAATATTATGCTCGCCCCAAGGGGATGACTGCACCTCAAAGGGACTGTAAGTCTGTAAGTAATGTTAGGCTTAGAGTATGGGCCTGGGTCATCATGAAGAAACACAACCCAAAGAACACGTTACCGAAAAGAAAATTAATAAGAAAAATTTATCTTCCCTGCATTATTATATTTACATGCCATTTCCATTTGCCACCAGCTTACAGTCAGACAGATGGGATTAACGCGTTAGATCTGGCAAAAATATGTGTGCATGGGGGTATTTGGACTTGGGAGTTGGGATATTCTTTCTCTTAAACAGGACTCCAGCTAATTCTTTCATGTGAAGACACATATCTTAGCTATCACCATGTTGCCTCTCCTATCAGAAGCACTTGATTCGCTTCAAAGTCAACCCAGCATACGCTCAATTAACAAGCTAGGAACCAGATGTCAGTATAATGAAGTTCTAGTAGAAAGTATCATAATATGTGGCTTGTTCAAGGGGAACATCGTATAAGTGTGTCTTTACATCATAGTATTACATGCATTTTTGATTAATTTTTTTCTGGTTGATAATTAGAAGATGAAATCTATTCAATTGGAGTAATAATGTTAAAAAGGCATGAATTTGTTACTTCTGATTCCATCTTTTTCCCGCGTCTAAAAAATTATTGTGAACTGAAGCCATTTTTCATAAAGTATCAATACTTTTTACGTTTATTTCTTTTTACAAAAATAGAGTATCAATATCGGCATTGTACCTATCGATTTATAATGTTTTTTTAGGGGATCCTATCGACTTATATAATAAGTCATAGAATAAGGGCTACATTGAAATGGGCATTGGTGAAGGTTCTAAAATTTGAAAAGTGAAACACAATTAATTAATTAATTAAGGTATTTTATTTTAAATCCTTAAAAATGAATTAACCGCACTAAATATGACCCTATTGTTTAATGATGGAGGGAGTATAATAAAATTAAGTTCGATATTCACAAAAACTAAAAAAAGTTTCACTCAATTACATGCATGTACAATTTACATGCGCAATAATAGAAAAAGCAGATGTCGATCCATACAATATGGACATATAACAAATTAAATTGCACAAAAAATGATAATCTATAATTTCAATCTAAACTTATATGTAGTTATTCTTTATTCTTACTCGTGTCGATTTTTCGAATTAAAATTTTCCTTTTTTTATCTTCATTTAAATAGTTAATAGATTCTCCACAATGTATTTCTCTATTTTCACTATTTTTTTATAAGGTAAGATGAAGTCCCTTGCAAGTAGGGGAGAAATTGGGGATCCCTCCTTACAAGGGGTGAGACTCGATCCCATAATCTCTGTGATCGGAGGTGATGCCAACACCATTAGGCTATCAGCCTATCACATGCTGTTCATTTCTCTATCTCTATACTATAAGGGAAGAGGGGAGCAACGGTGTCCCCATCTGAAATCACATTTTTACCCCTGTTAAATAAATTATATTTTAAGAAAAAAACTTTAAACAACTCTCCTAAACAATTCAAAGTCAGCACAATCAATGCATATCAACAAAAAATTGACAAAATTATTTTATAAAAGGAAATTCCCAAACAATTCAAAGTCATCACAATCAATATAAAATTGACAAAATTATTTTACATAAGGAAATTTACCATAAATTTAAAATGACACATACATATGATTATATATTGATTAGAAAAGTCCATAAACAAAAAATTAGAAGTGTGTTATTGAAATACTTTATCGACAATAATGTAGTATGTAAAAACTTGATGATGATTTATAATGTATTTAGAAACTTATATTTTTTTATCAATAAAATAAGGCTTTTTATCTAAAGTAACATTATCGAACCATCACATAGTTTCAACTCCAACTTTATGTTAAAACAAACAAAAGGTTAGTGATATATAATTTCTAATTGCTTTATGCATTATACGTGCTTCATTGATTTCAAATTATTTACTCATAAAATAGCACAATCAAGAAGAACTAAAGTTATATAAATGTCGTAGAAAATTGATTTGAAAAGAAAAAAATCAATGAGTTTACTGCGAAAGAATAACCAACAAAGAAAATAATTAAAGCACTCATCGCGTGCATAAATTTTGCTAGCTTTCTAACCTACAATGTGTAATGTGAATCATTTATTGTAGCTTTCTAGTCCTTCATTTTGCTAAGAGATGATATAGTATATAATATCACTATTTAGGTCGAAAAGAAATCTCATTAGGTTGTAATTTCATCATCTTTAAAGGACCAAACCCAACAAAAAAGGAGTTAGCAGTCAAAACCTGAACCAATCACGCGGCAAAGTTGTTGTGTTGTGTTTCAACACAACCAATCCCAAACCAACTGTCTTTTTAAAAGGTCCTGCTTATTTACTTGTAGTTGGCGCGTTCCATTCTCCATAGTTTCTTATTTTAGATCCGTTATCAACGGTCACTCTTTCAAATAAACTACTCCAGCTTTCACTCTGTCTCCCACTCTCTCTAGCTAACTCATAACTCATAACTCATAACTCATAAATTTATTAATTAGTGATCCCCACATCTTACCTTAAGGTTTGTCCCCACATCTTTGAGTCGCATAATTAGTCACCAAAGCAGCAATTACAACAACGCGTTTTCCATTGTTTAAAGGTTGTATTCCTTGTGTGGACAGCAACCTTACGCTAAGCTAGCAAGCAAGCCTGTTTTAAACAAAAACTAGATAAATTAGACCTCGCTAAACTTACATAACAAAACTTAATTAGATTTAAATAACATAATAAATTAATAATGAACCGAATTGTATATTAGTACTCGAAACTAAATGACCTGAGCTTAACTCGAGCTTATCACACCTAGAAAATTGGTACAAGTAAAATGAGTATGATGAGCGAGTAACGTTATCGTATATTGTTAGTTTGTTACTATAATTGGAAAATCCTTATATAAAGACTCATATTACATTTCAGAATTCATAGTATAGTGTAAAAATATTATTCTAGTGATATATCTGAAAATATCCTTAATCTTAAGTAGTCGGGACAACCAATATCATAAGTGGTACAACGAAATTCTTCTTAAGCAATAAAAAAAATTAAAATTAAGTTTTATTTAATAAACCTTCTTGTGAGAGATACCAGTTTGCCGTATGCTGCAATCTCACTATAATAAACTACATACAAAAAATTAGTTAATACAATAATGCATTGTAAATAAGATTTTGATTAATTTATGTCACTAATAGGAACAAAGAAAAAAAAAAGCGCTTATTATTTTTCTAATAAGTGAGATTCTCGATGGCAAATGATCACACTAATTTAGTAGCCCTCTCTCACACTCCACAAACATTTATAGGAGAGGAAACCATCATCTTTGCCAATTGCCATACAATATTTTTCCAAACAACAACATACCCACCACTTGTTGACAACCCCACGAAACAATGCCAACCATATCCCTTTCTTTGCCTTCCCTTCTTAACTCTCCCATCTCCTCTTATTTCCTCCCCAACACCAATACAAACACCCAAACCTCCGAGACCCCAACCGATAAGTCCAACCTCCCATCTCCCTCGTCGCCGCCGCCATCGACACAACGACCGCAAATCCCACAAGAAAGAAAGTCTCACAAGGCAATGGACGCGGTGGAACTAAGGCGGGTGTTCGAAATGTTCGATCACAATGGAGACGGGAGGATAACTATGATAGAGTTGAGAGAGTCGCTAATTAACATGGGCATCTTCATACCCGACACGGACCTCACCCAAATGATCGGGCGCATTGATGTCAATGGCGATGGGTGCGTGGACGGGGGTGAGTTCCAAGCACTCTACAGTCTTATTATGGATAGAGAAGAGGATGAACAGTCTGATGAAGAGGACATGAAGGAGGCCTTCAATGTCTTCGACAAGAATGGCGATGGATTCATTTCTGTCGACGAGCTACGGTCTGTCCTCGGCTCCCTTGGCCTTAACCAAGGGAGGAACTTGGAGGATTGCAAGCTTATGATCATGAAGGTTGATGTAGATGGAGATGGTATGGTTAGTTTTAAAGAGTTTAAGAAGATGATGAAACAAGGTGGTTTTGCTACTATGAATTAACTCAACGACTAACATGTATGTCATTCAATTCATTCTTGCTTAGTTTGTGGTGATGAAAAAGCGGTGTAAATATTACTTAAATCTTTGTTATGTCGCGCGTGGTTGTTAATTCGGGGTGGTTTTTGGATATCTAGTGTTTACATCATGAACTCATAGCCTTTCTTGGATCTCAAGGGGAACGGATCGGAATCTCGGATTGGATCGGATCGGATTGGAAATGGGTTGTAATGGTTTCCCATGGAATTATAAGAAAGATGATGAAGGTGTTCTTAATTGGAGGGAGAGTTCGTTGGTTGTATTGGATTTTGATTATATTATAGGGAAATTAAATCTTATTTAGGTGGTTAAGGGCATGCATGCATGGAAGATATGGAGGCTTAACTTTCCTTCTGTGAAATTACCCTTGAAGATCTTTAATTTGTTCAATCGCTTCAAGATGGAATTATGTGAAGCAAAAGGTCATGATTTTTGAAGGAAAAGCTAACAAGGTCGTCTATGGATTCAATGTCTCTAGTTGAAATGCATGTGGATAGGAATATTACAAAAGTGGTTTTGTTCTTTGATTTCTTTAATGTTTAGATTCCTTTAATTTGACAAGTATGTACAAGGAATATTAGATAATTTTCTTCAATGATCATTTATTTCTCCCCCATAGCCGTCTCTCATAATATGATCGTGTAGTTTAATTGACTCTAGAGCTTTGATGAATAGAGAGAGAGAAAACTCATTACCAAATAAAGTAATAATGTAGCAATTAAATTGAAATTTCCTGAAAAAGGAAGTATTGCAATTAAAATTAATCAGAGTAAGTAACAATTAATGAAATATGTTAACTTATTACTTCATTAATTAATGAAAATTCATGTTGGTAATACTTAATATTATCAAAATTAGCAGCATTACGCTCTTCCATATGCTCCATATGAGGAAGAAGAACCGCAATAAGGTAGTTTTCGTGTGGTTTATTATGTAGTACTACTAAAACCTAAGGGTGCTAGATTATAGTCCCTCCATTCTTCATTAACTGCAATTGTTGAACTTTGTATTATTCACATAGTTTACTTTAATCATCGTTCGTGATTCATAAGACATGAAAAACCTAGTCATGTGAAATCTTGTTAGATTCGTCTCAATAAATATAAACTATATACCAATTTTTATTATTTTGCTTATAGATAATTAAATTAATTGTGATAATCATATTAATGATACGCTCTCTTCATCTTAAAAAAAGGTCATGTTTAATAAGTTTTGATAAGTTTTAACACTTTACTAAATGAACTTCAATAATTTTTATAAGTTCAGATTAGTTCAAATAATTTCAATTAAGTTCAATGAAATCCAAATAGACTTAATAAGTTATGATAAGTTTAACCCTAAATAAAAAATAGGAAAAATTACCAGGAGAAATCTGAACTTTGACCGATAATTTTTAAAAGGTACCAACTTTAATATAACCTGTGGAGGTCCTAACTTTAGGGGGTATTGTTTTTTATAAGGCCTAGTTGACTTGTGACTTGTTGAGAAGGTTAAAAATTCGCGTGTGGGGCCCGATTGAACAATTTATATTTTTAATTAGCTTAATAGGACATGTGTCATACTTTTGTTGGCCAGTGGATTTCTTTTTTAAAAAATAATCTATTTTTTTCCTCTTATTTCTTCTTCCTCTAGTATTCCCGTGACACCACTGTTGGATTTTCCGGTTTGCTTTAAGCGGGAGAATGCGGAAGATGTAGAATCGGAGGTGGATCGAGGAAGTGAGAGATTGGTGACGGAAATCGCGAATCCGGTGGAACCAACGCTTAACGACGGAAGAAACACGACCATCGACGGCTGAGGAGAGAGAATATCGGCGACGGTAAAAATGGCGATCGACGGCGACGCGGAAGCGTTGACGGAGTTGAAGCTGCAAGAAGCGAGCATTGGCCTTCAAAAGATCTCCTCTGTCAATCCAATGGTGATACTGGTATTGATGTCCCACCATTTTAGTGTAGAAGGAGGGGAGAGAAAGTGGATCTTCCCACTTGCAATCGGGCAATCCTATCACTTTTCCTCCTTTTCAATCAACATTGACCACCTGTTTTTCTTCCCTTCTATAATTCTACTGTTAATCATCATCATTAGCTCCTTCGCCCTCCATTTTTGTGGAATCAAAGCTCCATCTTGCTCCAATCTCTGCCTCTCTCCTCCTTACGCTGCCCTGGTTCGTTTACCTCATATCGGGTTCTTAGAGGGATCGGACGACGTTTCACTTGCGAGGAAAGTAGTTGTTGCAACTGCTAAGCTAGTGTGGTGGACTGGTGATACGTCTCCGAAAAGAGGAAGGAGGTTAGCGGCAGCAGCTGAGCAGGCAACATGAGTAGAGGAGAGAGAAAGAACTGGTGGAAGTGAAAAAATAAGAAATAACAAGGGTGGGGAAATTTTTTTAAGTCATGTGCCTTTTAATGAAATCACGTGTCTGTTTACTTGCTATAGTAGGTGGGTAACCTGCTGGGCCCTATAAAAAACAATATCCCCTAAAGTTATGACCTCCACATGTTAAACTAAAGTAAGTACCTTTTGAAAATTATCGGCCAAAGTTCAAACCTCTCCTGTCAATTTTTCCGAAGAAATATTATCTTAACAAATGTGAAAGTCAAACTTATTGTAATCGATAAAGAAAGAAAAGGAGCGAAACCCAATTTTCTTATAGTTTCAAAGCGTATGGTTTTACTTTTAGCCTTTTAGATAGGGCCTATAGAGTCTAGCATATCGAGTATCTATATTTGCTCTTAATAAGCGTGTTGCCTCTTTCCTTTGGGCCAAGCCCAACTTTCTTTTATATCATGCTTTAGCTAGTGGGCTATGTACAGCATACTCAACATATATATTGTTCCCGTCAAACAAAAAAATTAGACATATACTCCCTCTGTTACTTAGTTATTGTGGACACAGTCGTTTAGTCAATAGGAGAGTAAATATATTTTTGGATCCACTTCCATCAAATAAATAGGAACTAGCCTTATATACACGCTTTGCGTGCAATGATATTTTTGACTTAGTGCTGTTATGCAGTCATAAATAACATAAAATCAGTTGGTTGATTATAATTTTATTTGAATCATCATCATAGACACGTATAATTTCACCCACTTTAAGTGTGGTTTTAAAGAATGATACTTTTATTTTCGATTTTAAGTATTGCATTGATTTGTATTTTTATAAGAGAAATTGCACTAACATAATATTTTTTGTACAATTCTAGGTGTCTTTTTCTCTTTGCATTATGTACATTTAGTAAATTTACAAAACGGACTGAAATGAAAAGTGAGTAGAACTTCACATAATGGAAGGAGTATGTATTTTTCTCTTCTCTCACATTATAAATGTTGACTTAATGAAAAAAGTTCACATATTCCAATCTGATTTTTACATCATTTAATTAATTAATTATTTTATGATAAGGAAATTAAACAAGAAACTTTGGCTTGGCCCAATCCAGATTCCAGAAGCCACCCTAAAACATATGTTCAGATAATAAGAGAAAAATCCATAGAAATCGAAGGAAATTAATAAATTAAATTAGGGGAGTCGTGGCTTTTGAACGCCATATGATCCGTCAGATGTTTCTGAACTTCCTTGCATCGAGACCTGCATCAACAATCAAAACATTAATCACCCAAGGAGGTTACCAAATTTTAGACATAGCGTTGATAACCGCCAAGTTATCACCTCGACAAATATCATTTTCTATATTCAAGAATCTAGACGCTATGATGGCTTCCCTTAAGCCCCATGCCTCCGCTTAAATAATGGAAGAGGAAGGATCAAGAGCATTAGCACCAGCCAAAACAACATCTCCCTCAAGATATCTAATCACATCACTGAACGCTACCTTACCATTCTTGAGTTCTGACCCATCAAAATTAATTTTAAAACCAGTTTGTCTTGGAGGGGGGGAGGGGTTTCCAAATTAACGCCTTACCGCTCCTGATATTCTTAGGAAAGGAACTATTAGGATAGGAAGGAGTTTTAATAATGTTGTCCATTTTAGAAGAGGTAGTCTAATATGAGAAACAGTTGTAGATTAGTTCACTAACGTGCCTTACGCAGAAAGCAGTGTCATTAAAGATGATCTTATTACGAGCAAACCAAATAAACCACTAAGAAGATGTTCATTTTTTTGCAAATTAAGCTTGTGTTACCGTTATTAGCCGCTCCCTCTCTCTTTTTCTCTCTCTCAAACCCTAGCCTCCCCTACCCCTTCATCAATTAAATGCTGATTCATAACCTATTTGGTTTTAGCATTTTCTTGTATGTTTAATAAAGCCCTTTTCCCTTTTATTTTCGCTTTTAGCCATTTTCTTGTTTTGTTTAATAAATTAGTCTCTCTTTATGAGATTTTCTCAAACCCTGTTATGGGGTTTTTAGTTTATGTTATGGGGTTTTTAGTTTCTGTTTTCTCAATTAATGAAATTTCTCTTTTAAAAAAAAAACCACTAAGAAATTACAAATTTTTCAGAATGGCTTTGCGACAACACTTTATGGCATAAGTTAATATTTTGCACCATTTATGTATTCCACTTTAGCTATTTAAGTACTTTTTACTAGTATTATATATAAAAAAAAGTTTTAATTTGTTAGTGGATTTGTTCAATATATATTTATAAAATATTCACTATTTATAATTTTTACTAATAGATAATTAAAGATTTTAATGGTCAAAGTTGTGTATTGACAAGCGCGATAATCAAAGTGGTGTAACTATTTTGAAAAAAGGAACTATTTTAGATAAGAAACTGAGACATTATTGACGGGTTGTCAAGTACAAATTAATGTTGCAAACCCCTAGTTTCAAAAAAAATTCCTTCAAAGCTAGGAGCTTGCGAGGAGTGAATATCTAACCATTTCCAACCTTCAGGTTCCAATCCTTTTATGTTGTTGTTCTATTTCTTTTTCATGTACAAAGAGAAGTTAGGGCATCCTTCTCTCAATGGAGTAACCTAATGAATCAAGAAGAATAAGATGATCCAAAGTAGGATTATTGACACCAGCAACGAAGTTAACAGGGTAGCAGAAATAGTGTGATCCTTCTTAGAGAGGTAATCTACTACTCTGTTGGCTCCGTGAAGAACATGGGCAATGGAGTTTAAGGAAAATCAAGCGAGCAAAGATTTGATATCATCAATGAGAATTTGAAAAATCCATAGACATGAAGTTATTTTCCTATATTAATTTAATTTAGTTTTGATGTTTAAGAATTTCTGTCTTTGATTGAGATGAGTTTGTTTCTATTTGAGACATTTAACAAGATTAATTCATTAATTATCTCAAACCATTTCTAATATGCCTTTATAATATGAAATAAAGTAACTATCTGTTATCTTTTGTTCTTCCTAATTTGAAATTTTTTTGTCACTTATACATATTTCGAAAAGGAAGAATCAAAGAGAATGGAAGGAGTACATATACATAATGTGAACAATATAATGAAACAATACGAACTCCATACTTTATAACTTGAAAATACCAATGCACTATTTACTTATCTTAGTGTCTGTTCGTTATCGTTTTTGCTTTCAGTTTTTTTGAAAACTAAAAACAAAAAACAAAAAACCAAAAAAGTAGTTTTCACTTTTTAGTTGTCAGTTTTCAAAAGTATCATGTTTCTAATAAGTTTGACTTTTTTTCCATTGTAGGTTATATATCATATGACTTTTAAATAAGAGAGTGATGGATAGCTCAGTTGGTTAGAGTTTTCCTCCCGGTTCCAAGTGATCCTGGGATCGATTCTCATCCCCGCCTTTGTGGCTCATTCGCAACAAAAAAATATGACTTTTAAATAAATAAAAACCAAAAATTGAAAATCACACTGATAGTGAACGAGCTCTTCATTAACCCAATTCCCCCTATACATATTTCAAGCGTAAACATAACCGAATACCAGCTTGACATAAAAATTTACTAATACTCCTTATGTTTTGGATAACCACTCATTCACACCACATTACTAACTTGTGATTGATATGATGCGCATGTTATGTTGCGAAACAATAAACTAGCTAGTTGACAGCCTCCTCTGTGCCTAAAAGGGAGTTGCTCACAAGTATACAAGTGTTTTAATTGATTGCAGAAAGCTCTGGAAGGCCCTGCCAGGGTGAAGATTGAATTCTGCAGTCGGGTGATGCACAATCAAACTGCGGATGCCTTAGCAAAGAGTTGTAGTCCATGAGTATAGTCGAAGTGATGTAACTAGAAATTTTCCCTCACCCCTACTTATTGTATGAATGCTTATCTTGCAGATTGTAATACTCTTTTTAACTCTATGATGTAATTAATGAATTTGCGGCGTTGTTCACAAAAAAAGTTGACATCTACATCTTGTTTCCTGATTTTACTGTATACCTACTAGGGTAGCAAACTCAAGGAAGTTAGGATCAGATTGCAAAATAGCCATCTCGTTTTCATCCAATATTAACCAAACTTTAACCCCACTACTAGGACTCATAAGAAAATAAGCAATAGTATGAGATTCTTAAACGAGGAACTCATCCTTCCACCATTATGTCCACTCCACTCCAAACTGGCATCCCAAGCCAAAGTCAGCATCCAATCCAAGCCTACTCCAATTAGTAAACTTGTATGTATTTACATTGGCATTAGGCCCAACCCTGGGGTGGTTTTGAGGGGCAACCACCAGGGCCCATAAATATAAGGGATCTAGTTTGACGAAACTTTTTTAAAAAAAGGGAAGCAACAACATCCATATTCAACTAAATAAAGTGTGACTTGCTGGTTTACTTTACGCTTGTAAATGTAGAAGACACAGGTTCAAAACCCTTATGGATAGAATGTAGGTCCCTCAATGATCATTCACGCAATAAACATATGACCACGCACCTGTCCAAAACTATGACCACGGGTTCATTTATAATGGAAAGTGATTTTGCGTGGAAACCATTTTGAACCCGTGTCTTTCTACATTTGCTGATAAGAAATGTAAGTATATTAGTATATTAGTTTTGGACAAGTTTCTAAAGCCTTCTTTCCCACTAACTGTTATGACCTTAAGAGTTTTGATGATGACAAACATAAACTATTTTGCATCATGCGTTGTACATTTTGTTATGATGCAATGTTTACTTTTGGCAAATCGAATGCTCAAGTTTGAAGAAAGAACATTGAAGAATATTAGTTAGATTTTTCTATATAGTAAACTATGTAACTATAGTTAACTTAATTAATATTAGTATACGTGCTATGAGTAAAATATTGTTTAAAATATGAGTCTTATAATTATTTATGACTACTAGAGTTAGTAGAATAAATAATTAGAATAAACACATTGTATAATAATAGATCTTACATAAAAGAAAAAGATTTTCGAAAATAATATTTATGGAAAATATCTCATTCAAATATAGTATTATCTTAACAAAAATCTTATCTCTTTTAAAAGATAATATTTTAAAAGATAATATTTTATTTGCTGCAGGTTGCTTCTATTGTTAAGAGATATGATTTTATCTTAATTGATTTCATCATATCTCTAACAAGGAAGATTGAGTCAGGAAAATTTCTAACACTATATAACGTATCCATTTGCTTTTCCAAAGGTACGGTTTTCATATTTTAGATCGGAGCATTACAAGAGAAAACCGAAAATCAGTGGCACATAGCATAACACAGTATTACAGACATTGCCAAGTAAATTACATAGGAAAAATCATATCCTCTACCTGCTTGATTAAGAAGCGTTTCTTGAGGAGAATCTTTATGTAATTTTCACATCATTACAAAGAGGGTTGGGTTGAGTTTGAGAGTGTATTTAATTCAATTAGGCAACACTTAGGGTTAAGTGTTATGGAGCACTACTAGAGTTAGTTGTGGGACTTGTACCTTGAGTGCATGAGGTATTAGGGAATTTACTATTAGTGGATTTTGTGGATGTAGATCTTGGAGTAGAGATTGAACAACGTTAAAACTCTTTTGTGTCCTCATTGCTATATATTACCCGTTTATGCAATGTGTTTCAACTCAATCACAAAATCTCAATCTTAGTTGAAACATAATGCATGTCATAGTGTCATAACTTCAAATTTTCGATTTTTGCAAGATTATTTTTAATCAAATTGATTCAATCCATTTGTGATTAATGAGCCAACTATTCTCATAAGGTTAACCCCTTGAGAATAGTACATATGTACATGCAAGAAGTACAGATCATGTAATACCCCGATTTTTAAGAGCGTTTTAATTAGCTTTAATCATATTTATTGTATTAATTATGTTTCGAAAATTATGATTTTGTAATTGAGATGTTGCAATGTGTTTGTTAATTTAATTTTATAAAGATATTACAATGGTATTTTGCCCACAAAGGAAACCAAAGTCGGTTCTTTATTTTCTCTTCACTTTGTCGGTTTAAGGAGGAAAACGAAACCATCAATTCTCTCTCATATTATTTTCTCACTCCCAAAGAAACCCACCCCATTTCTCTCTCCTAAAAGAAACCCCAAATCCCAAAACCCCATTTTCTCTCTCCGTGAAAAACCCCAAGTACCCACCCCTTATTTCTCTCCCCTCACCCAAAGAAACCCCAACCCATTTCTCTCTCTCCTCCCCGTGAGACCCCAAACCCCTCTATTTCCCTCAAACCCGATCTCCCTCCTTTTCCCTCTCTTAGCTCGCCGGAGCTCTGCTCGACCTTCCTTCGTGTTTTCTGTACTCGTGGCTGGTGGTGGTGCTGCCACCGGCAACCCCTCTTGTTGGTACTACACCCCTTCTCTTCTTCAATTGATTTCAATGATTGATTTTTACAAATTTCGAATACATTGAGAAATTAGCTCTGAAAATATGATTGAAATAGTATGATGGTGGTGTTGATAAATTTGGTTGCTCATGATTGATTTGTTATTGGCGGTATATGATAGGAATATTTATGATTCTTACAATTTCCTTCTCTGCATCTTCATGTTTTGAGAATGATATGTCTGTTGAGTCCTGCTTTTGGAAATCTGATTGAGCTATAAGATGATGTTGTTGGGCGTTTGTGGTAAACAATATTTTGTTGCTTGAGATTAAGCTAAAATACCCGAAAGGTGTAGGTTCTTGGTGAAATCAAATTTCATTGACGTGTAGAAAGGACTCCAAGTATAAACGTAGGTAGGAAATGGAGTTTTGAAATTTGATAATCAAATGTATGTTATATGTGTTCTGGACATGAGCTATGAGTTTCGACAATTGGTGGATTTATAATGATATTACTTTCTTAAGTGCTTTTAAACTAAAGTGGAGTTTCACTTACATGATAATATAGTGTCTTGAAAGAGAATGAATTCAATGAGGTTAGATTATTAGTTAAGGGCATTCAAAGTATTATATCACATAAGTTAACTAAGCAAACTACGTAACAAGTTGTAACTCATCCTAAAAGAGACCATGTATATGTCTTCAAGTGATGTTCATACTATGTTGGAATTGAGATAATGTATTGACTCTCAGACAACTTGGTATTACATGACATTTAAAGTACATTTGTTAACTATATATCAGGTTTATTATTATATTTTAGTACATTGATACGCTAAAAAAAGTGTATCACTGGACTATTGCGAGAAATATTTAGAGTTGAATGATGTTTAATGACGCTAGTCGGTTATGTGAACTATATCACTAATAAGCTTAGTATACGGATGTAGTATGGAATAGTACTTCCTGTCTTATAAAGGATCGGAAAGTGTGAAAAGATGACTCTTGTTCTTATGAATGACGAAGTATGAAATGTTTGCTATGATATATGTTCATGTATTCTGAATATGTTAAAGTATACCTATTAATTCTGAAACCATCTGAAAGTATGAATGACTCTTAAACGATATGAGATACGAAAAGACTGCTATGTTTCTGTTATGCTTCTGATATGTTTATGTTGTTATTCTTAAAAGTACTTAAAGGTAGGAGATATGCTTACAATTTCCGATTATGTAAAATTATACGTTATGATCATTCTGAAACGATATGAAAGTATAGAAAGTAACATCTATTGCTAACACCCACGATCCCCTTCGAAATGTGTTTGAGAAATGATGTCTATAATTATGTTAAGGATTTTGTGATGTGATTCTTTATATGGATTGTGGGATACTTAAGTTGTTTTCGAATGAGTTTCGTAAATGATGATCTTATGAGTTATTGATGTTCAAGTATGATTCATGAAAGATCTATAGCTTATGCCGATGAATGCTAAACAAACGAAACATGATAAATAAAAGTGAAAGAGGTTCTGGCAGTATAATGTTACGCTTATCTACTTTATGGTCGTGCACGTACCTTCGCACCCGCCGTACACCCAAAAAGGGAGTCGGGCTCCTTGAGGGGTACCGCATGTTATGCTACTACTCTATTTTGGTGCGAGCGGTGTATCCAACAAGGGAGATGGGCTCCTTGAGGATCATCGCATGGTGGTGTATCCAACAAGGGAGCTGGGCTCCTTGAGGATCATCGCATGGTGGTGTATCCAACAAGGGAGCTGGGCTCCTTGAGGATCATCACATGGTGGGAGACGTCCCACATGTCTATACTCGCCAGTTACCATGTTAAAATATGAAAAGATAATGGGAACTTATGAAGTATGATGACTTTGATGTTACGAAAGTATGATTATGATTGCGATTATATTTTATGATTTCACACATTATGTTATCGATGTTTGGATTAGGAGATATGGAATGTTTTATGAATATGATGATTAGTGATGTCTATGAACGAGTGCTATGAAATAACTATGTTATTAAGATAGTACGATCATTACTAGTTAAGTAAATGAAAGATGATGATGATTCATGATATCCTGTATGACTTAAAGTATATGTTTATGAATGTTTATTGTCTAATGATATGAAAGTATGTCTTCTGCTTTGATTTGAAAAAACTATGATGACGTTACGACTCTGCTATGATTTATGAAAGTACTTAAAGGTCATGAAACATGATGAATGATAATGGATTATGTGAATGTTGCTATGTTGTTGTGATACGGTTATGAATGATGTGAACGTGTTGATTACGTGAGAGTCGTAGACACCAAAGCATGTTTTAAGAATGTTTTATGGGTTAGTACTCAGCGTTGTGCTGATGTGTCTGTCAATGTTTTGTTTTGTCACTACTGTGGCCTGTCACTTGGTGGGTGGCAGTGTTACAATAGTTTCAGGTTGAAATCTGGAGCATCTTCTCCAAGATAGAAGAAGTTACTAACTAAGAGCTCAGCCATGATTGTTTTATGTTCTTTTTGAGGCGAGGACGTTCCACTTTGTATTAGTTAATAATTTAATGATTTAGTTTCATTTCTAGTTCTGGTTGAGCAATAGTGCTCCTGATTCTCTTTAGCTGCTACTCCGCGAAAGCGTTGAGTTATGGATTTGGAAATATTTTATTGTAACAGGTTTTTCATACATTTTCCCATTTTGGGTTGTCCAATTTACAAAGGAAATCTTGCCGAAATTTCTAGAAAGTAGTAATCTATTATTAAAGTGTTTCTTTAAAGAGTGACAAATCAAGGTATTGTCCCTGTAAGTTAATGTCAAAGGTTGCGTTGTATTTTCCCATAGTGGAAAGTACGGCGATAACGCGCCGACTAAGCTAAGTCTTCCGCTGCTAATCTTGATTAATTAACTTAATAAGGATGTATGAAAGTCGGGGCGTTACAGATCATGGCAAAGTACCGCAATAACACCCACCCTTGTCTTACAGCGAGAAACTGTACCATATTCGATAGCAGATATAAATTTGAGGTAAATCTCATCTCATTAAAGCCTAAAATTTCACTACTTCTAAGAACCAACTTGCTTCATTGCTTAGTAATATTATTGATGATTGTCAAGAGTTGAATGACAATTTTTTTACCATGAAAAATGATTTGGAAATTGTGACTAAGCAAAAAGTAGGTTTGGAAAAGGCATAAAAGGCCATGTTACGTTCTTTTGGACTTATTTTCAATTCAGTTAAGCTCACTTCATTTCAGTTCAGTTCAGTTCAATATCAGTTTAGTTTAGTTTAGCTCAGTTTAGTTCAGATTCTCCCAGTATAAAAGAACGGGGCCTAAGTCTTCATTAGATCCTACTAAAGGTCTAACAGAAAGAAACTCATAATTAGAAAAAATTGTTGATGAGTTGAATATAAATTTGATTGCGTCAAGTTTGAAAAATCTCTTGATGAAAAACTTATCCATGATATTGTGCCAACCTGTTTAATTAATTCTAAGAATTTGGGACTTGAAAAACAACTTAAGTCTTTAAACCATGAATTAATTGAGTTGAAAAATTCGAGACAAAGATAGAGAATTGTGCCACTTATGGTACCTCATGATACCAAGTTAAGTGATGAACTTGATAAAATAAAGAAAGATATGGAAATTATTTTAAGAAAAAGAAATGGGATCTCAAAATTTCTGTTGATTTTTTTAGAATCACAATTCAATGTTGCTTGTAAAATATACGAAAAACGGTCAACTGGTCAAAAAGTTTTAAACTATCTGTCTAATTCTACTAACAATCGAAATAGACATGGTTTGAGATATAATGATCAAAATCACAGAGTCAAGGCACAATGTTAGGAAATTATAGATATATAGGAGTAGTTTGTTTCTACAGTGGCAAAAATGGTCACTTAATTGATTATTGTAAAGTAAAGAAACATCATTGTGGTTATGTGAGAATAATTTAAATAAGAAAGAATTTGCTAACTGCAATTGATAAAGATAAGGGACCCATGTTCGTTTGGGTACCCAAGACTAAGACTTGATTCTTTTTGCAGGCTTAGTGGGAGGGAGCAAATCTATACTCCTTGGAAAAATCAGAATGCTTAACGGTTACAATTTGAATTAATCTTATTCCTCTCACTTGAAAAGCCTAATGATTAGATGTGTGTTGCATGGTAAGTTTGGTATGGTAACTTATCCTCACACTTCTTTAATATTGATCTTGGTTGAGTTTTGTTAATTCTTTCTAGAAGAGACAAAATGTATAATTATATTTTCTTTTTATGTCTCTCTTGAGTATTTGACTAACGTATCATGATATATATTCTTTTTTGCTTGCTTGTTGCAATACAAATAACCAATTAGGCTATATTATTTCAAAACCTCTCAGAATTTTTTTTTGAAAACTTGGATGGGAATTAGTACTAATGATTGGCAAGTAAGATTCTTTTCACATGTTTTTCCCTTAATGATTGGCTAGAATAGTGATTTTTGTATTAGTTTTCAACAAATCATTACGTACCCTTGCCTCTTCATTCTTCAATAGTTAGAAAGACAAAAACCAAAACTAAAAACCATATGATATGTTATGTGCATTCGTTGTTGTAATAGATTTGGGTATTCATCAACTTTGATGAATTTAAAGTTAAAAAAACGATTTATTCACCATATATCCTTGACAAATTAAAAAATTCACCATATATATACTCTCAATGTTTCAAATTTTCACCTATACCCTTGAATTTCCGAAAACGTTCACCATATGCCCTTTTTCTAATGGACATCAACTTGCTGTTTGCCATTATTTACGACTTTGCCATTATTAATCTAATTACCCCTAATCTTTAAAGAAAATAAAAAAAATCCCCATATCTCTCCTCCACTATCACACTAACTAATTACCGTCGTATTGATACTCGTTTTGATGGGCTTCTCGAAGTTCGTGCCTCTTAAGGGTTGTCGGTGGCGTCCGTTGTTTTTTAAAAACGTCGTTTTAGCGGTGAGATCGGCCTTTTGAGATCGCCTCGGGAAGCGTGCCCATGATACCATCGTATTGGTACTCGTTTTGATGGGTTTCTCGAAGTTTGTGCCCTTGAGGTTCGTCGGTGGTGTCTGTATTTTCAAAAAACGGTCGTTTTAGCTGTGAGATTTAGAGTTTCATTTATTAAGTTTAATCAGTCAGGGTTAAGGGCATTAAAGTTAAAGGCATTAGGTTTATGGGGTTAGGTTAATTAGGGGTGGAGGGAGGGTTAATCGGGTTAATAATGGCAAAGTTGTAAACAATGCAAACATCGACTAAACGTCCGTTAAGAAAGAGGGTAGTTGGTGCACATTTTTAAAAACTCAGGTGTATATGGTGAATATCTGAAACATTGGAGGTATATGATGAATTTTCCAATTTGTCAAGGGTATATGGTGAAAAAACCGTAAAAAAAATGAAAAGGCAGGAGTAGATTAAATTGAATTACGGCAATCTGTCAAATTTAATTTAGAGTATTACTATTTCTTTCAGGTGGTAATTGAGAGAGTACTAAGAAGGAGCCTATAGGTTAGGGTCTTGTGCGAAGACAACTTAGAGGATTTATTCTTACATATTAAAAAATAACAACAGAGAGAGGAAGAGAGATTGGGAATTAGATTAGTGGGCGCAATTTTTTTTTTAAATAATTTATCGTAGAATATAATCAATATCTTACGATTGTGATTGTTAATTTAAAATCAGTGCTACATCTGTTAATAGTGGCTTTAAATTTCTAATTAAAAAAACAAATCAATTTAAAATATATACACGCTTGACACTAGTTATATAGAAAAGGCAAGCTCAAACCGTAACAAAAAGAAATTCCATACTTTCCTCTCTCTAGAAACTTTCTCTACACCCAAACCCTAATACCCCCGCCGCAAACTTTCAACCCCAGAGGGCACGACTGTCGCGTGAGCCACCACGGGCTCCTCATGGCGGCAGTCAACCCCTCCCTATCCCCCTGTGTTTGTTTTGTTTTTCATTTTCGCGTTTTGTTGTCAAGTTGGTGTTGCTGGTTGTTCTCCCCCACCACCGTTGTCGAGTCGCTCCCCACCCCCGGGTTGTTTACCCCCCACCCCCGTCGTCGCGTCGCTCCCCACCCCCTCCCCGTCGATGGTTGTTCTCCCCCACCCCCCGTTGTCGCGTCCCTCCCCACCCCTTCCCCGTCGCCGGTTGTTCTCTCCTACCCCCGCCGTCGCGTCGCTCCCCACCCCCCTTCCCCGTCGCCGGTTGTTCGTCGGTTCGTCGGTGCCTTACTGCGGTGTATCGGACTTCCCGTCCCCTTTCCCCCTGTTTTGTGTCGGGCCTCCCTATCTCTTTCCCCTTGTTTATGTCGGGCCTCCCTTTCCCTGAGTTGTGTCGGGCTCCCCCACTCCCCCGGTCTTTGGGCTTCTCCCTCCCCCTCCCACGGTCGTTAGTTTTTCCCCTAAGTGGGTTAATTATCAGTATGTTTATCTGTTTCTTATTATGTGTGGTGAGTAATTTGTTTTGATAAGGCATGGGGAATCATAACAGTAGAATATGTGGTATTTTTGGAATCTGTGCTGCGGGCAAAGGTGAATCAAGAGGATTGTGCGCGTGGTCGAGGCGATGAACGTTTTTCATAGTTGGGACGTGTGTTTTCCGGTTTCACAAACCGGTGGTGTGTTCGAGAGCTCTCTTTATTTAGCTCTCTTGTGAGCTTGGCATTGATCTTCATAATCTTTGCCTTGAAAAATTCAAATCTGAAGGCGGCACCCCAATTGCATCTAGTGGTTTTCAGGAAGCCCACTCAAATGTGTTTATCCTATCTAATGTAGAAACCTGAAATACTCTCGAGAGAGAGTACTGAGTCACCAAGGAACATGACTCTTCACAAGATCATGAGCCCAGAATCCCAAGCAATTGTGGTTTGTTGGGATTGTTCATGCGGCGAGATGCAACGCTCGCCGTTGGTTGTTCGTTGTCCAAATCGTGAACGACATTCGCTTCTCTTACAACTGTCATCAGCCATCAATGTTTTGACTCCACCATCACAAGCATTGACCAGCGATGCCCTCCTTCACATGCGACTCTTTTTCGGTGTTGTTTATTTTTGTTTTCTATGGTTTGTAAGAGCTCCTAAAGCTCCTTTAGGTTTGTTTGTTTGGTTTAGAGTTGGTTGTATTAGACTTTTTGTAATTTATCTTCCTCTTTTAATTAATGTACGATTTCCGTTTGTAAAAAAAAAAAAAAAGAATAATATTATTCAAAGTAAATTTCGGAACATCCCCAAAGCTATACACTATAACACTATTTATCGATTAGAAGAGTGGATGGGAGAAAAGTAAGCATCAATTATTGCGAACGGAAGGAGGGTATCAATCTGATACATGTATAGTATATCACATGAATCACGCCCTACCTAATTCATCAATAAATCAGTGTTTCATATGCATATCAAAAGATACCATCACGCAGACGTACAGTTTATACCAATGCATTTTGGAGTCTTCTGAGCACCACTAACATAATAGTTAATGCAAATCTCTATTCTCTATATTGCATGTCGGGAGCCTTTTAGGTGGGAGATGTAGTTTACAGCTGGGTTGAGTTTATCATTTCCATTTTTATAGTAAAGGTACACGAAGCTTAATGATCTCTCTATTTGGGGAAAGACCAAGATCTAGAACTTTACAATAAAAAATAAAATAAGAGACTTAAAAATTAAGTAGTACAAAACTTCACAAGGAAGTTGGCCAGAAAAACAGAGGCGGTGAGATTGCGGCAATGACCAAGAACTATTAGTTGTGTAAATCTCCTTGTGGAGTATTCTCATTCATTTGTAATATATAGGTGTTGATTACAAACCTAATACAGTGAGAATCTAAAGTTTCCATATTTACACTATACCCATTCAAGTATATCAATGATAATGACAGAATATACTGAGAATATTAACATATTCTCTAACACACCCCCGCAGTCGGAGCGGGAGGAGGGCGAACGCTCAGACTGAATCTGAAGTCAAGAAACAGTTGCCTAGGGAGGCCTTTAGTGAAAATGTCTGCATACTGATAAGTGGAGGGGACATGAAGCACACGAAATGACCCAAAGCAACCTTTTCAGGGACAAAGTGAATATCCATCTCAATGTGTTTCGTACGCTGATGGTGAACAGGATTGCTGGCTAAGTAAATGGCAGAGACATTATCACAATAGACAAGAGTGGCCTTACGCAGAGGGCAATGAAGCTCTAGAAGAAGATTCTACAGCCAACAAGATTCGGCAACTACGGTCGCGACGCCGCGATATTCTGCCTCGGCACTCGAGCGTGATAGAGTAGGTTGTCGTTTAGAAGGCCGAGAGATGAGATTGTCTCCTAAGAAGACACAGTACCCGGAGGTAGAGCGGTGGGTATCAGGACAACCACCCCAATCAGCATCAGTGTATGAGATCAACTTATTTGGAGCAGAGGGATACAAATGTAAGCCATAGTCAAGAGTGCCTTTTACATACCGAATAATACGCTTAAGAGCGTCAAAATGGGGTTCACGAGGAGCATGCATAAAAAGACAGACATGTTGTACTGCATAGGCAATATCGGGGCGAGTGAAAGTAAGATACTGAAGAGCACCTGCAAGACTCCGATAAAGAGAAGGGTCCAAAACTAGTGCTCCATCCTCAGCACTGAGTTTGGATTTAACCTCAACAGGAGTAGGAACAACTTTGCAGTTACTCATTTTGGCCCGATGAATAATGTCCTCGGCATATTTCTTTTGACATAAGAACATGGAGCTGGATGAACGTTGAACTGAGATGCCCAAGAAGAAACTCAATGTTCCCAAGTCTGTCATAGAGAACTCAGACTTGAGAAGGTCAATAATGTGAGTTTTCAGTTTGTCAGAAGAAGCAGTCAACACAATATCATCCACATATAATAACAAATATGCAGTGTCAGGCCCATGATGATAGATGAAGAGAGAAGTATCACTGCGGCTACACACAAAGGCAATATGCAATAACAATTGAGCAAACCTGTGATACCAAGCTCGTGGGGCCTGTTTAAGACCATAAAGAGATTTCCGGAGACGGCATACATAATTGGGAGCAGAGGGATCTACAAAACCAGGAGGCTGATGCATATATATCGTCTCCTTGAGAGCACCATGCAAAAATGCATTCTTGATATCCAACTGATGAATCGGCCATTTCTTCCCCGTAGCAATACTGAGAACAGTGCGAATGGTGGGAGGTTTGACAACAGGACTAAAAGTTTCATCACAGTCGACCCCAGTCTGTTGAGACTTGCCATTAGCAACAGGACGAGCTTTGTAGCGCTCAAGGTCACTTGTATCCCTGTATTTATGACGAAACAACCACAAACAACGAATAATATTCACCCCATTTGGTTTGGGAACAAGATTCCAAGTATGTTGTTTAGTAAGAGCATTAAATTCCTCATGCATGGCTGCATTCCAATTTGGGTCAAGCAAGGCTAGCTTGGGGCTCTTAGGTAAGGGAGAGATAGAGTGAATCGAGATATTAAAGTGGACCTTAGGCTTAAAGACACCAAGCTGGGCCCGTGTAACCATATGATGAGTGGGCGAATGGGCTGGATTGGTGTGAGGAAGAGAATCAGGGGGCGGGCTGTGAGGCGTGTCAGCGTGGGCCTCATGCTGGGCTGGGGAAAATGCATCAGTGGGGGGAGTAGCTTCGGTGCGCAAAGGAGAGGGGGAAATGGGCTCGGGAGACCGTGGCCCAAGAGGGACTTGGTGGTCCGTTTAATGGAGGAGTGAGGGGGGACGGATGAGCTGGAGATATTGGATTTGTGGGCTCATGGGCCATGTGAGGAGAAGAATGATTAGGGAGCAGGAGAGGAAAAAGAGACGGGCTTAAATCAGAATTCAAGAAATCATAATCTCGAGAGTTGAATTTGTGAATTTGAGTAAAGGGGAAGATATTTTCCTTAAATGTGACATGGCGTGAAATGATTAGCTTGTGAGAAGATAAATCAAGACACAAGTACCCCCTATGATTAGAAGGGAAACCCACAAATATACACGGAGTAGAACAAGGGGCTAATTTATGTGGAGCGGTGGAGGAGATGTTAGGATAATAAAGACACCCAAAAGTACGAAGATGGTCATATGAAGGAACTCGGCGAAAAAGAATTGCTTTAGGGGTTCGATTTTGAAGAGTGCGAGTGGGCAAGATGTTGATGAGATGAGACACCATAGTTAATGCATAAACCCAATATGAAGGAGGAAGAGAGGCATGAAAAAGTAAGGTACGAACCATGTTATTGATAGTACAAATAATCCGCTCGGCCTTACCATTTTGAGAAGACGTATAAGGACAAGAAAATCGAAAGGCCATGCCATTTGTGGAACAAAAATTATGAAAAGGAGTATTATCAAATTCATGGCCATTATCACATTGGAATGTCTTTATATCCTTTTCAAATTGAGTTTTAACATAAGCTCGAAAAGTGAGAAAGGTAGAATAGACTTGTGACTTGTATTTTAAAGGATAAACCCATAAGAAATGAGAAAAATCATCAAGGAGTACTAAATAGTTTTTGTGACCCAATTTACTAGTAACAGGAGAAGTCCAAATATCAGCATGCATAATATCAAAGGGTGAGAAAGATACACTAGTAGAAGAATAAAAAGGAAGTTTAACATGCTTTCCAAGAGGATAAGTATAACAATGTGGAGATAAAGGCTCCTTATTACAAGTGATCAACTGTTTAGTACTAAGATGATTAAAAACATGGGTGCCAGGGTGTCCAAGTCGATTGTGCCAAGTTGAAGGAGATATTGCAGCAAGAGATAGATGATGAGTGTTTGAAGCAGCGGAAGTGCTAGAACAAGGATAGAGATTGCCCACACTATTGCATCTCGTTAGAATTATCCCCGTACGAAGGTCCTTCACAGAAAAACCAAAAGGATCAAACTCAACAGATACAGAATTGTCACTAGTGAATTTTCTGACAGATATTAAATTTTTGATGATTTTGAGGGCAGCTAGGACATTTTTTAGAGTGAAGGGAGGATGGGGAGATGGAGTTGTAGTGGTGCCATAACCCTTTATTGGAATGCAATTACCATCACCAACATAAATAAATTGAGGAGTGCTCAAATTAAATAGTTTAGAGAGATTACCAGAGGTGCGGGTGAGATGAGAAGTAGCTCCGGTGTCCATATACCAAGAATCGTCCGGAGGTTGTAAACTCATGCTACTGTAAGCTTGTCCCGGTTCAGTGGGGGTCATAAGAGGACCATGGGGCTGCTGTTGGGCCGAAAAATAAGCATGTTGAGGCTGTTGGTACTGTTGGCGTGGGCCAGGAGGTGCGCCCAATAGGCTCATAGTGGAGCGTTGGTTTTGAGGAGCAGCAAGGGTAGGATAGGGACATGGGGGAGAGGCCCAGTAAGTTTGTTGCTGCCAATTTGGTCCAGTTGGGCCATATGAATTTGTATTGGGCTGTTGGGTCGTCCCATAAGAAGAATAAGAGGAGTTATGTTGAGAGTTTCCTCCATTTGGATTTTGTCCCCTACCACAACCTTTACCCTTGCCCACATGCCAGTTATTTTTGCCACGACCCCGGCCACCACCGCGGCCACCACCACCACGAGAATTTTGATCGGTGACTGGAGGTGCACCGGCGGTAGTCGAAGTTGGTGTTGTGGAATGACTAACAACCAAGGCAACCTGAGAATGTTCGTCTTGTTTCAACCGACGAGTTTCTTCCAAAAGAAGTTGAGAACGAGCCTTGTGAAAACTGGGCAGAGGATCAGCTTGTTGAATCATAGTAGCAATAGTATCATACTCACCTTTGGGTAAGCCGGCGACAAGTTGTAAAACCATTTTATGGTCGGATACAGGATTGCCAACATTGGACAGTTGATCGGCCAACAATTTCAACTGTTTACAAAATTAAGCCATGTTTGCAAAATTCTCAAGACGGGTTGTATTGAATTGTTCCTCTAAATATACAGCCCTAGTATGTTTATTGTTCCGAAAGATTGCTTCCAAACTAGTCCATAACTCCAAAGCCGTAGCACCAGGTTTCATAATAGTATGAAGAAGGTCCTTGGAGATAGTGCCATATATCCATTGCTTCACAGATGCATCGAGACGTTTCCATGTGATGGCATCCACATCAGGTGGGCGAGAAATGTTAGGATCAATGTGATACAAAACATTATATGCACACGCATGAATTTGAAACAATTCCAGCCAAGATGCATATTGGGCCTCCTCTTGATCAAGAGAGATGAGAATGAAGTTTTTAATATTGTTGACAGTGAAGGCAGCATGAAAGGGGTAGAAAAAGAAGTAGGAGGAGGAGAAGGAGGAGGTGGCGTTGGGTCGGTGTCTGGCATGGCTAGGGTTATTGAAAGAGCGGCGGTGATGGGTGAAGACACCCAAGAATCGGATCAGTGAGAAGGAAAAAAAATATTTTCCTTTGAGAAGCCTGATACCATATTAGTTGTGTAAATCTCCTTGTGGAGTATTCTCATTCATTTGTAATATATAGGTGTTGATTACAAACCTAATACAGTGAGAATCTAGAGTTTCCATATTTACACAATACCCATACAAGTATATCAATGATAATGACAGAATATATACTGAGAATATTAACATATTCTCTAACAAGAACAACATCGATTGGAAACGAGGACATGCAGCGAGCAAATCCAACGACTAGGGTTGGAGACCTAGGATGTGTTTGATTAGGCGGAAAACATTCATAATGGAAAGTGATTTTGCGTGGAAACCATTTTTTCGAGGAAAACTCAATTTTAAATTGATTTTCCTTTGTTTGGTTGCTTTTGACCTAGGCGAATTGTGTTTTTCCTCAGCGTGATATTGAAGGGTGGTTCCTAGTTTATTGGATTGGATACGTTCAAGACATGATCTTGCTCGTGATCTGTTTATTATTTTATTACTTCACCAAGTTGGTGCTTGTAATATGTTCGTGAGTTATTTGTTTATGTTTGAACTTGACATGTTTTTTGTTCTAGTGAACATGGTTGGTGTTCTTGTTCGAGTAAACTCAGCTGATGCTCTTCTTGCTAACTGAAGAACATCCATTTTAATCTTTTTTGTTTTACCCTCGAATCAAATCGTTCATGTTATTCCCATTATAATTATGGGGGAATACCAGATTTATGCTAGAGTAGTGGTATGTTTAGGGTTATAGCATGTTTAGGAAACTAGAGTATGTTATTTTTTTTTTGACGGGAAGAAAATATATCATTAATAATAAGCCATACGACACATACAATGATTTTTAAGATATGAAAAATACCGATTTAGCAAATCACAACAATTTTCACAATGGAACCTATTAATTTTAAGTATACTCGAGCACTGCTCCAACTCCACCGCTTCAAGCTTGACACGAGCAGTATATTTCGATGTTTTTGCATCTTTCCAAGTAGAGATCTTCACAATCTGATTATGTGATATAATTGTTCCCATTGACGAATTGCTGAAAAAACCTAAATCCTCATTGATCCAAATCATCTTCCAAATTATTAAAACCATGAAAACAAGAAGAAAACTCATACAAAGATGAGAACCAACCCACCAAATAGGGGGAGAAAAACTCTCACAGACGGAGAGAGCAAAATAAAAGAAAGCAGTAAAGAAGATGATAACTCTAAAAACGAATTAAAGGGGTCGGAAATAGTATAATTTGTAACAGTCCACCGACTTAACTTCTTTAAATCAAGTTAAAGATATACTTAATAGCATTAGCGGAAGCAAGTCATAATAAAATGGTACGGAGGCTGTCACCTGCTTGAGTCAAAACCCATTAATATGACTGAGTTGACTCTACGAGCGATGTTGGGAAAACATACATTATACAAAATAAAGTTTAGTTATTACAGGCCCATAACTTAACACAATATATGTTTAAGCGTTCTTCACAAAATAAGAGTTAAGTTCCAAAATATGATCATGTTCAAGCTTGGTATGCTATGATTGCTGACACATGACTTCTTTATAGCTTTCCATCTGCCTACCTTAGCTTGTTAGAGCCTGCACAAGAGTCTGCCCCCACCAGGACAGGTTCATAGAACAATATCAGCTTACGCTGGTATACAAATCAATCCAAACAAATTTATGGTGGCTGAAAACAAAGGAGTGGACATACTCCCACATTTCATATGCAAAACATTATTTGGCAAAGTGCCCTTGTCACAAGATCACAATAATCAAATGTTCAACATGTTCATTGGTAAACGTTTTAAATATGAACACAAGTTTAACTGATTACGTTAATGCGCAGGAAGAAGAGATCACACATTGAGGCGCACCAAGGTGCAGGCCTCCACACAATTCGGAGCTAGGCTCCTACTATTTACTCGCTTGCAAGCTTTTATAGGACATGTCCTCACACATATTACACATACTCCTCTTTGCTACGCAAAACAGATTCAAATTCACTAATAACAAACACACTTTACTAAAATAGTTCGTAAATGTTCCGTTTTCAATCTTAAGTTGTAAAAACCTTTCTAAAATTTGGTAAGAATGGATTGGTGGACTTAGGACAGTAGTTATATGATTTTTGAGATGCAAGATAAGCTTAGAAAATCCCACAAACAATAAGAGTGAAATTTGGATTTACGTGTGTAAAAAGGAGGTTTTCGGACTTTGTAAAGAAGATTTCCTTGAACAAAATTTTATCTTAAAATGAATTTTGAATAATGTGAGTAAGTTCATCTCCAACCTACTGTAAATCTCAATTTATTGCAAGAGATTCCCCCCTTGAAAACATTTTAGGAAACCGAGCGTAATTCGTCCTTAAAACGCGTTTTTAAGTGGTTTTCCCGCATCTAGTGTAATAAGAAATGAGGTAACAACTTTTTATCAATATACACTATTGAAATACAGTATTTCATTATCAAGATTTCATTGCAAGAATTTCAAAACATCCTTCCTACAATTCAAAGAACATTTCTTATTGAAATCACATAGTAAAAGGGGTTTTTAACACCTTCTTTAGTGTAAGAATTCCACCACTAACATAAGAGATTTTTCCTAATCATTAACATACATGCATTCCAACATCTTAAACCTCATCTAACCTACTGCCCAATCACACCAACACCATCCAAAATACAAGTAAACACAAACTTTACGAAAACCGAGTCCACACACAATTAACCAACTTCTAGTGTAAGAATGAAACTCAAATTCATTTGCTTTTAAACATGCTGTAACACCCCCAAAATCCATACACGTCTAAACTACGTTGCATCGACTTTGGGAGTGTTACCGCCGCGGTGAAACGCAAGGCTTATTGAATTTAAGGCACTAACTTACTCTTTATTATGAAAACTAAATTGCAGCGGAAATAAAATGATAACTTAACTACAACTCGGGAATCACTATTGACCCCTTTTATTTAAAACCATTAACTATGCAAATCATAAACAATCTCTAGGATGTTCAACCAAAACAATTTAAAAGCTTATAATCAAAAGTATCCCCCGTATGCCCGAACTCATGCAAGCATCACCAAGATACCTAATCTCTCCCCATTGAAATATCAATGGTTCATCACAGTCAACAAACAACACAAATAACAAACAATCAGCTATGCTGAGTACGCACGTAATCAGTTAAATAATACACTAAGCATAATCAGAATAACAAAAACCATTCCTAGACATGATGCTCCAAAAACATTAAATTCCGTTTTTACAATTTATTTGGCATCGAACGGGCACCGTCATCTTTCTAGAATCATACGGGCTACTTAATCCTTAATAGACAACTTGGTCTATTAGATGAAATGTAAATACGGTTTTGTTCCGTTCCACACCCATCACCTTAGTATGCATACCCCCAAGATCGTACGGAACCTTCCGCCTACTTGAGTTATCAAAATTTATAAGGACACTACTGTCGTCACAGTAGGCCTGCGTAGGAGTGTAGAGCAAGTCTCACACTCCCCCCATTGTTCATCACTTGTAGGGAGTCCAACTACAAGTTTATTGCCAAAATCCTTTCTTAGTATAGACCATTCATACCACATTAAACATGTAATCATTTAACATTCCTTCTTAGATACAATACTCAAATCTTTATTCTTGTAACATCCTTGTCACACCATAGATCAAAGAATACAAATCCAAAACTTTCATGCTTATGATACGATAGAATTACGCATAACAATGCTACATACCGCATTCATGCTACCAAACAATCTAAGCAATCACAATCATACAATCGTTCGTTCCCTATCATGATTCTAGGTTCCAATAGAATAATTCACAACCTAACATGATACTAATAATTGCAACTGAACTGGTACACGTACGTACCTTGTAACGAAGAATTTTCGCTGCCTAAACAAACGTTCCGCTTATGAAATTGGGACCTAAACGAGTAAGGAAGTACTTCAGTGCTACGTCCTTGATAATATTATCAAATAATACGTGACTAACTATATCGACTTAGTAATTCGAAGTATAAACGATAACTAATCTCATTGTTTATTAACTTCCTTTTCTTTCCTAACTCTATTGTGCTTAGCGTCTTTTAAGAGTCAATGTTAGTGAGCCAAACTGATTTTAGTTAACTCGATAGTATAACACCTTTACCAACTCCATTCAAGTCCTTATGTCCAATACTCCTTAAATCAGGTTTGAATAGCAAGGTCATTATAACTTTCCATCTAATAATCAATAAACTACTTTCTTTACTTCACACCTTACTTAATTACAAAACCTTAAATCAGATCTACAACTTAAAACAGATTAACAACTTAAATTAATTATACCACTTAATTAATTACTAATCTACTCAAATTACAAATTAATTAACTTACAACTTAAATTAATAGAAAGACAGAATGTACAATATTAAAACTAATATAATATCGTATTATACATATTAGGTTTTATACCACTTAATCTCGCCGGCAACCGAGCTCCGGCGACCGACTTCCGGCAACGACGCACAACCCTCGAGCCTCGCCCCTTGCTTCGCACCCCACACTTCGCACGGCTCACACAACTCGTCGCACCGCACGCGACTTCGTACCGCCACGCACAACTCGTCGCACAGCACTCGAACTCGACTCGCTCGCACACCACACTCATCGCACGACTTCGCACCCTCGAGCCGTCGCACCACTTCGCACACACTGCAGCGCGCGCCCAGCAGTCGAACACGAACCCCCGTACTCCCTCGCTCGCGAACGCTCGAGAAGCCTCGCACAACCCCTCGCTTGTTCGCACAGCAACGATTGCGAATCCTACACACATACACACACAAGGGAACGGTGAGGAAGAAGGAGAGAGAGAGAAGGGAATCAGAGAGAGAGAGAGAGCGCTGAGAGAAAAGAATGAGAGAGGAGGGAGAGGGACGGCTGAGGGAATGAGAATTAGGGTTTTTTTTTCTTCCTTTTCTTATTTATAGTATGAGAAACCTTAGTTTATTAGGATTTGTTTCCAAATCGAATTCTGATTTATTATTTAACAAAAACCGAATTAAAATATAATTAGGTACAAAAGTAGGTTGTATATTTAAATTATAACTGTAGGCTTACCTAAACTATATTATAAAATACTTTCACTTTATTCTTTATATTTCTTATTTATAAAAGAATAATTCACAAAAATACGGAGTATTACACATGCAAAGGTTTATATCTAATTATCATAAATATACAGTAGCTAATAGTCATCCAAACCAAAAATTCATCCTCAAATTCGTTCTCAAAGATACTTCTAATAATTCACACAACACTTGTTCTCCAAAGGGAATTGAATTTGCATACCTTAACTTGCAGTTGATGAAACTCGACTTCTCCTTCTCCTTATGATGTGTTTTTGACTTCTTTGGGATCCTAAAACACAAATTTATACCCACAAAAAATTTCATAAGAAAATACCCAAAGGAAGTACTTGAATTGACTCAAAACTTTCACTAAACTTACTGTTTGCTTGGTTGGGGAAGATGACCTTATTTCTTGAGTTTCTCTGCTCCTAAAGCTCGTGTTTCTCCCTTCCCAGTATGCACCTACATATATATAACCAAGATTAGGCCTTGCATGCAAGATTTAGGAGGGAAAAATAGAGAAAATCGAAGCCGGAGCTCGGCCCCGCATTACCGCCGGAGACCGGCGAGGAAACAGGGAGAAGGGGAGAGAGTTCTGGGCTGCAGGTTTTTCTTGGCTTTTTGTGCTGAAATTTTTATAAGGTTTAGAGGATCATGTGAGGAAGGGTTGGCTGTATTTCTATCATGTGAATCACCCACTTGCAAGGTTCATTTTTGAGGTCTTACTCACCCTGGATCAGCACAATAATTTCCTGCTCTTCTTTTCCTTTGTCTTACATAGTTCCTAATTAAATATTTTACCACCAACTAGTGACCTAAGGATCCCACAAAGCTTTTTATATTACTCTAATTTCCTCCAACATAGTCCTCTTTTGTTTATTAGGTACCTTTTAACAAAAGAAGTCCCAAAGTTATCCTAACTAACATACCTATTAATGTGCTTAATAGTTGATTTCTTAATTTCCTATCTTACAACCTTTCCCAATTTCCATAATTGTGAATCCCTATATAATAAGATATCGATCCTAGTACTCACAAATATTATTCAGATTCTTATTTAACTACTGATATACTTATTATTTCTTTTCTCTTATAGACAACAATTACACATAAGCACAATTTATCCACATCTCATTTCACATACACTTATCATACGTATTGTCTACGTACGATCACAAATAAAATTATAATTTCCATGACCTAGGTTACTTAGACCCAGGTTAATTCCTCATTACTTACCGACTGTTACATAATTTACGAACAAATTAGACTATTTTTGGCCTAGGACCCAAGAAAATTAGAAACCCTAGAAAAAGAATTGGAGAGGAGAGGAGAAGAGAGGGGGCGATGCCGAAACCTATTGCATTTAGGTTATAATTTCCTATATAAACCCATGATGTAATCAAGTTACGGGAAGGTGCATCATTGTGAGTTAATAATATTCTGATTAAGTATTTCTCCATCTTAACAAAAAGTATGTAAGATGAGTGAGAACAAAGAGAAGATATAACTAACCAAATGTTTGAAATAATGGGAAAGTGATACTTGTATGTCATAGTTGAAGAGAGAAATAGTGTTCTTATCAAATGAGATGGATGCAGACTTTGAGAATGATGGAAAATACGGCTTCCTTTACCCACAAAGGAAAGTTATTTTCCACCCTTGAAAAATATCAGCCCATATTTTCTCCTCCCAAATTTGGGGGACCAAACTAAACAACGAAAAGTATAGAAAATAATTTTTCGAAAAATCTTTTTTCTCCCAACCAAACAAACAAACATACCCCTAAGCAGATTAAAAGCAAACTACTGAGGCCAATTGATTCAATGAATAGAGATCTTTTTTTAGGGGTAGCAATTAGAGTTCTAGTTTCAATGTCTAAAAGAAATTGATTATCGACAACGAATTACAAAAATATGCAGATATTAAAGTATTCATGACTAAGATCAGAAAAAGCTAATGCAATACTTCTTCTATTTATTAATAGATGCATCATATTGAATGAGCATAATTGTCGATGCACAACCTTGACCATCAATATCTTCGATTATATATTATAAAAAAATATTTTGAACATATACATTAAGATCAACTCAACAATAATTAAGATAATAACATTTATCTTTACACAATAGTAAAGTGGTACCGTAAAAAATATTTATAGAGGTAATAAACGATATTCGGAGCCGAGCTTCTGTATAGGCTTGCTAATCTCACCTCATGACACTTACGTTCAATCTCAAGCGGAGACTCAAACTTTTATCTTAAAACATAGACTTGAATTTGAATTGTAACTAGATATTTACTATTTTTTGCTATAATATTGGTATATGTCATTGTTACTACTAAGATATGTTAAAAGGAAAATCCAAATATGAGAATCTGATTACATTACAAAATGAGGAAGATGATGACTAATGTCTAATAATATATATGTCTAGTGGGCTATTCCAACTATTGTCAAATGGTTTTAGGAAGGAACCCTGCTATACTGATATGTATTAGACTCTTTTGGGCATGGGGTTGTGTTTGGCCAAGTAAAGTTTATCAACTAATTAGATATGTGTTGAACAAAAATCTACTATAAGTGCAACATAGAGAAAGTGGGGGAATACCAAGGAATGTAGAGAGATAAAGTTTTTTCTTTGCTGAATCAGTAAGTAAAATTGAAGAGCACAAAACAATTACAAACTAAACCAAACCAAGGAAGAGGCAAACCAACTAGGTTGGACTCCCTCTGAAACCAAGGCTGGGAACAACTAGTTACAAACCTGTAATGACAATTTCCTCACTCGCTCTCTTGTATTCCTAGGCGTTTTCCTTGGCAATATACTAAGACTCTGGAGATAACACTATTATGTATTCTATGCATCCAGCCATTTACATTAATTACACAATGATTCCCGAATGCCAAGCCCACCAGATGTGGTAAATCATGGAACCCACAGCAGCAGCCATAATATGCTTTTGATACTTATTCCTTCTGCATCTGAGCAACCAGTGGAATAGAGTACTAGCAGTATTACATCTTGGCTTAGTTTCCAGCCAACACATTACCTGAACCAGGATGTGAGAGCTATAGCAACATCCAAAGAGTAAGTGATCTTGAGTTTCCTCCTCCATACCACATATAATACATATAGCATTCTCAGTGATTCCCATTTTGTGCAATCTGGAAGTGGTCTGCAACCCTTGGTTCATAACCAACCAAGAGATAAATCTGTGTTTAGGAACCAACATTCTATTCCAAACCAGCTTATCCCAACACACCTTCTCCTGCTCTCCTACCATCATCTGATAAGTTTGCTTTATTGACTAAGCATCCATCTGCTTTAGTTGATCCTCAGTTAGAAAATTCTTGATGTGATCCTTCACTTCACAGATCTTTTTCCAATACCAACTACTACTCATTGGTGGTTTGTACTCCCACCAATTTTTTGTAGTGATGGCCCAGGTATATCTACCCATGGCAGCCAAGTTCCACTCCCGAATTCTTCTGATTCCTAACCCTCCTGCCTGTTTAGGAATACACAGCTTAGGCCAAGCAATGTAGCCTCTTTTGCCACTGTAATACTCACCAGTCCAAAGGAAATCCCTACACATCATTTCAACTTCTTTCAATATTCTCTTGGGCAAAATAAAGATTTATGCCCAATAGACATGAATGCTCATCAAAACCGAATTAACCAACATTAATCTGCCTTGATAAGATAGATGTCTGCTATACCAACTTCTAATTCCCATTGTCATATTCTCCACCAGATTCATACAATCACTGATAGCAATTCTTTTAAAACATATAGGAACCCCCAAGTATTTAAAAGGGAGTTTTCCAAGCTTGAAACCCGAGGCATTAATGATTATGTGAACCTCTTCATCTAGCATACCTGAAGTGTAAACTTCAGATTTGTTCTCATTTACCTCAAGACCAGTAGCCTCAGAAAAATGTTTGAAGCCTTGGAGCATAGAATACATAGAAACAAAATCACCCCTACTACACAATATAACATCATCTGCAAAACACAGATGATTGAGCTTGACCCCAGTACACCTAGGATGAAATTTGAACTGTGTTTAGTCCCCAACAACTCTCAGGGTCCTTGTCAGGTACTCCATACATATCACAAAAAGCATAGGTGAAAGGGGATCCCCCTGCCTTAACCCTCTTTTACCCTCAAAGAAACCACAACACCTCCCATTTATCAACAAGGTGAATTTGGGAGAACAAACACACTCCATAATCAGCTTTAGAAATCTCTTAGGAAAATTCAAGCATCTAAGCATATCTTCCAAAAAAACCCCAATCTATAGAATCATATGCTTTTTTCATATCCATTTTTATAATACAACCACGACTAGCATTTTTTCCCATATTTTCTAACCAAATCTTAACAAATCATAATATTGTGGCCTATAAATCTACCCTGGATAAATGCACCTTGGTTTTCAGAGATGATATGAGACAGAATATCTCTCAATCTCATACACATCACCTTGGTTATGCATTTATATATTACATTACAGCAGGCAATTGGCCTAAATTCAAAGACATTACTAGGACATCTAACTTTAGGAATTAGAGTGATCATAGTAGTATTAATCTCTTTTAGCAACATACTTGAGTTAAAGAAGTCCATAACAGCTCCAATGACATCAGGCCCAATGATAGACCATGCATCTTTGAAGAAATGGGTGCCAAACCCATCAGGGCCTGGTGATTTATCATTAGGAATGGAAAATAAAGCCCTCTGGATCTCCTCCCTTGTCACAGGACGTAACAAGGCCTCCTGTTGTGCAAAGCTCAAAACAGGACCAGTAGCAATAATTTCAGCACAAATTGGACTTCTACTCCCTTCTGTTCCCAGCAGACTTTTATAGTATTCAACAAAGGCATTTTCTACTTCTGCACCTTTTTTCCAGATACAATCCATGCTATGAATACCATGGATTGTATTCTGGCATCTTCTTTGTTTTATTGCTTTGTGAAAAATAGTCGAGTTTTCATCTCCTTCTCTGATCCAACTAACTTTTGCTTTCTGTTGCAAGAATGAAATATATAAAGCATGAACTCTTTTATATTCATTTGCAGTATTCATTTCATTCTCATCTGAAGTACCCACTTGTCATTAAGTTTGAAAGCTTAATAAATTTGAATAAGCTTTAGCATCAGCAGCTTGAATCTCATTAAACCCCTCTCTATTAATCTTCTTCATTGCAACCTTCACTTTCTTTAGCTTCTGCACCACCTTAAACATCAGAGAGCCCCGAATGTCGGCATCCCAAGCCTCTTGCACTCTCTCATGAAAATTAGGTGCACTACTCGACGATACGAAGTACCTAAAAGGAGCATTACCACTTGTATGATCGGGAAAGATCTTGACTATCATTGGTGAATGATCAAACATACCCTCTGGTAGAAACCAGGCCTCAGAGTTTGGATATCTCTCACCCCAAGCTTCATTACAAAGCACTCTATCAAGTTTACAATAAACACGACCATCACCAAATTGCTTATTATTCCATGTGAAAAAGCAACCAGTATATCTCAAGTCTTCCAGTCCACAACCATTCAGGCAATTTCTAAAAGAGTTCATCTCACTCTCTCTCACGACAGCACCCATTCTTTCATCCCTATTCAATACACAGTTGAAGTCACCCATCACTAACCATGGACTAGTGATTGACATAGAAATCTTATTCAAATCCTTCCATAAACCCTCCTTCAAAGTTGCTGAGTTATGAGCATAAATGAAAGTGCACCAAAAACCTTTTTTCCCACTGGACTCCTGAACAAAGCAATGAATCATTTGATATGTAATCACTCTCACATCCACCTGAAAAGCCAGAGCATTCCAAGCTAGTAATATCCTTCCACCAGGGTGGTAAGAAGAATTAGAGCAAAAGCACCAACCAGAAAATAAATTTTGATATACTTGACCCAATTTATTCACCTTCACTTTAGTCTCTATGAGACTAACAATGCCAAGGGACCTAGTACTAAGCAACTTCTTCACATCAAGTTGTTTCCTAATACTGGAGATCCCTCGCACATTCCAACAGCACACACTATTCATGCTCACGGGGAGAGTCCCCTCTCCTCCCAATTCCATCACCTCCACTTCACACCTAATCTCCCCAACCATAATCTCATCATTATTCAATGAGTCAAGTGCTTCAAAGGTGTTGCTCACTTATGTCACCAGTGTAGGAGATTGTTGTCTTCTACTTGCTTGCTTTACCATCCTGAATTCTGATTGTATATCATTTACACTCACACCCTCTTCTTGAACAATCTGCACTGGTTGTGGTATCACCTCAGATGCTATTGGAACCTGTTGTTGAACAACTGGTCTCCAGACCTTCTGCTTCCCCAGATTCCTACACTCCTCCTTTGAATGTCCCATCTTCTTACTGACAGAACAAACCTCTGGCTTCCATTCATAATGGACCTCGCAGACAATTTCAATCCATTTCTCATTGATGATGACTAATTGATCAGGGAACTCCTGATTCACTTTAACCTCCACCAAAATCCTAGCATACTGGAGCTTCTCTCTCTTTGCAATTGCTAGATCAACCTTCGGAAATTTACCAACAAGCTCTACCAATTTCCTCAAACATCTGTCCCCCCAATACTTAAAGTCAATCTCCAATTGAATCCAAGTTGGGAGAGTAACAAATTATTCCTTATGCACATCCATATCTACATCCCACGCCTTCACAATCAAAGGTTTCTTATCAAAGAAAGCCAAATTTCTTGCCAGAATTTGATCTATCTTTTCCATTGATCGAAACCTAACAATGAACACTGATTTTTTAAGCATCACAGCCTTATCCACTCCATAATTCTTCCAAATCCTCCTAATAAAGCCTTCCATTACATAGTCAGGTGGATTAGCACCAATGACATAACAAATTACAGATGAATACCAAAAATCAATTTCAGGTTGGATATCATCCATTTCAATTTTCACCACATTTCTACCACAATTTTCTACAATTCGATTAGATTCAGAATTATCAGAGATTGAACTCATCTCAACATCTGAAAATTGTAGAATAGGAACAGGTTCAACAACCCGAACACTTCGATCAGCAAGAGTGTAACTCCTCACAGGTTGATGAGTCTCCTTTCCAGTATTATGCATTGCTGATAACCATTTCGAGAAGAGTCGATGAGTTTGCTGACTCCTCTGGATATCCCTCAGATCTTCCTCCTCCGATTGCACAACAGGTTTCATCTCCATAGCTGAGATTCCTAAAATCTCGTCCATTGACCGAGTTTTCTTGGCATTTGAATCTAAACTAGGTCCTTTAGCCTTCCCCGCCACTTTATGTCCCTTAGAATTTCTTGCCATGGCTACGATGATGTCACATCGAGAGATTTTCTATAGAGAGAGAAAGTTGTGACCACAATAAAGTAGAGTAAATCAAGTGATGAAATAAAAAAGTTGTGATCCCCTCTTGCTTTTTTTGTGGCATATTTGTAATAATATTGAACTTTTTTGGGAAATTCTCAGTGATAGCCTTCAACTTTGACTTTTTATCATTGGTAGCCAAAAAAAAGTTTGATTATCAGAAGTAGCCTTGAGGTTTTGGCTATACTTGAAAATTGCATTAACAATGATTTTTCGTTAAAAACAATTGTTGAAATGGTTGTTTTTGAACTAAGTATGGTTCCATAAGCTAGAATGATATGAGTTTCCTTTATAAAATCTATTTTGCCTTCGTGACTTATTAAAAACTTATTTCACTCGATTTTACAAAAGATATGAACAAAAGAAAGTATGTCAAGGACAATTTATGTTAATTTTAGACACTAGAGACCTTAATTACGATGAAAACAACCTTCTTAACAATTGTTTATGGCAAAATATGGTTGTTAATACCACATTTTCAAGTATAGCCAAAATCTCAAGGCTATTTCTGATAATCAAACTTTTTTGGCTACGAATGATAAAAAGCCAAAATTGAAGGCTACCACTGATAATTTCCCAACTTTTTTTTACCATTTTGAACTTGGTTGCACTTATTGTGACTATTCCAAATAAGGAAAGTGTTGCATTTATTGAGAAGCGAATGTAGTATAAATTAAGAGCTTGGTCTTAGAATATGTAATGATAAAATAGCTCATAAAAATTATGAGCCTCATTAGTCGGGCTTAGTTGTGCTTTTTTTGTTTTTGTCAAGGAAAGATAGCATAGATTAACTAGAAATAGGCTCAAGGAACTTTGGGAAGGACCCTTTCTGTTCAAGTTTAGTTGAGTTTCATGTTAGCTAAAAATAAAATATTACAGACTGTGGCGAAGGAAGACAAGATACGCCATTGATTTAGTCGTTCTTGCATTGATCTTTCATCTTTTGCTAGGGCGTTAGCTAGTTTGTTTCCTCCCTTTCCTTCAATCTGGACTCTAGTCCCTAGCAACTGTTGCAGTAAATCCCTGCATTTTCTAAATAAGTTAGCTCAAGTGTCGTTAGGTTTTACAGAGATATTCATTCCCGAGACTGCTCTTGTTGAGTCCGTAGCTAGGATGCAGTTAAACCACTTTCTTTGCTTTATCCATTGAAGAGCTCGGAGGATGCCCTTCAAGTCCGCTTCTATAGGGCTTGAGGTATAGAATTGCATTGAATTCCTTCAGCCCCCATTCATCATTAGCGTTTTTACAAATTGCCGCAGTGGAGACTTCTTTAGATTCATGGAGAAAAGCACCCAATATACGTGTTAATATTTAGCGTGGAAGGAGGGGGTAGGGTGGAGGAAGTGGGAGGGGGTTGTGTCATCACTAGAAACCGGTGAGTTAACACCGAAAAACAGGGTATTACTGTTTCTTGCAGAACATTTAAATTTTTAAGGTGTCAATTACAAAATAATAAAAGTTTATTTCTTGCAAAAAGTGGTTTATAAAAGGTCTATTATGGGTGAGTTTAGTAATATTCTGGTGGCTTATGGTATTGCTTTGAAAAATCGTGAGGAGTGTCGAAATTGATGCATCTACGACCGGTGATAGAGAGATTGGAGACAAGGAGATTGGAGACAAGGAGATTAGTGCGATTTCTTGAATATAAAAGAATTGATGCCTTGTTATAAATGTGGGCCATGCGTGTCCAGACAAATCAAGCCCAATTTAAAGGGGCAGTTATAAACGGGACTCATTGGATAAGGATGAAGGAGGTTAGCAAAGACAGAGGGTATGAGACCAAAGTTGGTTGGTGTGAGTGGTAAGTGCTCTCATCATTTAAACAAGTGGTAAGGGGTTCAATTCCTGATTCTTGCGAATAGAGCAACCTAAGTTGGGAGGGGTCTACCCATTAAGTTGACTTCAGTACCCCGAGGGAGATTGCCCCTACTTTCGGTAGAGGATACTCCCTGGCTAACACCAAAAAAAAGGGTATGAGACAAGGGACGGTTACAAAAGCGACAATCTAGGAGCAGTTAGTAACATGAGTTATGAAATTTGTAACGTGTAATAATATGAACGTTAGACCATGTGTATATAAGAGTGATGATGAAAGATACAAAGGATATCACAAAAGAGAGTAATTCTACTAGTATTCATCTTTAATAGTAATCTTCTCTGTAATTCTCCATTACATCTTTCGAATATTATCAAATTCACTTGATTTGGCTAGGATTCCTCCTTCTAAATAAATTGTAAAACAAAGACCAGAAAATTGGTTAAACATCTTCCCAGAGGCAAATAAGGTAGCAGATTGGGTAGCTAATATAAGTCATCTAGTAGATTCTTCTTTTAATATTCAACCTTGTAATAACTCTCTTCTTTCTACCATCCTTGTAAACGATGCATTAGGGGTTTCCCTCGCTGGGAGGGCCTCCTAATATTTTTCTTCTTACCTTATTGCTTTTTTGCACAGGTTCCACTTTAACTCTTTAATTCAAATAATATTACACCTTGATTATATTTTTTTTAATTACTATATAAGAACAATGTTATTATGTATAATGTTATCAAAATTTTATAACTTTTACCAATAGAGAATCAAATTTATCAAGGGTATAAGCATACGTTGCTGATGTAAATTGTCAAAGTGAAATAAGTAAAGAAAGAGGGAGTAACTATTAGAGGTATGATAAACCTCTAACGGGTAGATATTTACAAACATCTAACAAGGACAATATGGTTTTTCTACAAACTCCTCCAAGTTCCATCATTCATTCATGTGTGACTTTTGGCAGTAATTGGCAACAAGTTTATTTTTGTAATTGTTTTTTTCTTTCTTTTTAGAATGGCCCACCCTTATTTATGTTCTTCATATTTTCCCATTTGTAAGGATTGATGAACATATATTGTTTGTATACATAACAAATAGTGTTTGTGTATAGAATATATAGTGTTTGTGTATAAACAAATAGTATTTGTATTATTTTTTCCACAAATCTAAATAATAGTTAGAGAAAGGGTAAAATAAAAATATGATGAAATTATATCAAAATGGACGTTTAGTTGTAGAGAATAAAAAATATGTGAATTTCATGATAAACATATAGTGTTTGTGTATTTAACAAATAGTGTTTGTATATACTAGTATAACATATAGTGTTTGTGTATAAGCAAATAGTGTTTGTGTTGTTTTTCCAGAAATCAAAATAATGGTTAGATAAGGGTAAAATAAAAATGTAACGAAATTATATCAATTTGGATGTCTATTTGTAGAGAATAAAAATATAAGAATTTAGGCATTTTTTGTATATTTGAGATATACACGTTTCAAAAATTGTAAAGGTTGTTGTTGTAGCCTATAATCTACGGTCCCTTTGAAGACACTTGGGCTCATCTGAGCCGTACACGTGTCCTCCCCCAAGTTAATATAGAAAGAAGACTTAATCTCTAGGCTATACTCAGTTGGGTTAAAAGGTTTATTTTCTGGCCCAACAGTCAGAACCCAGCACTGTAAGGTGGCTGCTGGAGAGTGGTTAATAAATCTTCACAAATCATGGCCTGCCACGTGTCATGTTCTGATTCCCCAGCCAATCAGGAGCCACCATTCTAGGTCAGATTTTAAGGATACCTGTCATCTTGCTATCACTATAAATACCCCTGAAATCAGGAGAAAGATCATTCAATGCAAACAGTGCAAAGTTACTCTGTAAAACTACTCTCTCACTTTCTCTCTCTATCTCTACTTTCTCTTACAACTCCTGATATCTGACTTAAGCATCGGTGAGGGAACCACCACCCAAACCTCCAGGGTGGGTCCCTTTTTGCAGGTTCGGGAGTGAAGCTCAGGCTTGGACTAGGTTGATTCAGACGTTTGTTGCACAAGTCTCCAAGGAAGAACATCTAAGGGATACTAGTTTACTTGTTAAACAAGGAAGCTCAATCTACAACTTACTTATTGGACAAGGAGACAAAACATTTGGCGCCGTCTGTGGGGAGACGCAACGATGACTGATTGTCAATCGTCCAACCTTGCCAGAAACCGAAGTCTTCAGGTTAATGTCGAAGACACAGTAGAACACGAGAGACCGCCTCGAGGAAGGGATGGACCCCCGTCCATCGTCCAAGTTACTGGACCAAGCCAGCAGCCTGTCATTCAAGAGAATCTTGAACGTCTAGTGACTGCCGCCCATCTAGAGAATGCCTTGAATGATTTCCAGGCAAAGATGGCTGCAGTCGTCCAGGAACAGATCAAGAGCAACATGCTGTTTTTCCGGCTTAACCCCGAGCGCCCGCTAACAATCTAGTTCCTCTCAAGGGGCGTTCCCAAGAAGATCGTCCGGGTCCTAGTCGACCTATTCGTCGGGAACCCTCTAGGAGGATGGCCGGAGGAAAGCGAACGTAAGGCGGTGAACGGCGGAGGAAGATGGACTGGAATCGGTGGTTAGGACCCAGGGATCGAGGCTCGCCCCAGTGGGCATCGAATGGAAACAGATGCCGAGAATACCTAGAGGCAAAGAGGGTGCAGCTCTACAACGGTCGGCCACGGGGTCTACCCCGTATTTGAGAGACCCTCCTTTGAGGATGCCATCCGAGAACGGAAGGAAGAAGTCCGGGGACTTCCCTTGTTCGTCCAAGACAAGAGAAGACAAGAGTTCAACCAATGGTCCATAAGCGACCGCAGTGCCGAAAAAATACTTCATCTAATCCTCGTGTTGAAAGAATATCGCAAGGAGTTCATACCCATTGAGGGACGGTTGGGAGCCCTCCGGATCAATTGGCCTACTCCGTTCTCGGCCAGGGATCATGGAGGCGCCCCCCTTCCCAAAGGTAAAACTTCCAACGATAGAGCCTTTTGATGGAACAACCGATCTCGATGATCACTTGTCCGCTTACAAACATCGATGTGTACGTCCAAGGAGTAGATGATGCTACTTGGTGTAAGAATTTCCCGCTATCCCGAAGGGTGTAGCTCGAAGTGGTTTAACAACCTTCCATCCAATTCGATCAACAATTTTACCGAGCTCGGTTTCTTATTTACTAGTCACTTTGTTGCTAATAAGCAAGAGCAAAAAACAAGCATGCACTTGGGAAAGATCGTCCAAGGACCTAAAGAAGCTCTCAGAAGCTTTGTCAAGAGATTCAATCTAGAAGCCCTTCAGATTCAAGATCTTAATGCCGGGGTGGCCTTTGACGCCTTTATCAGAGGACTAAGGCCAGGAAGTTTTAAGTTTGATCTTGTCAAGGAAAATCACCACTCTTGCCGAAGCTTTAAAGGAAGCTGAAGCTTTTATACATGCTACTGAAGTATGTGCCGAGGCCAAGCACCCCGACTCTAAGAAGCTGAAAGAGGTTGCCCGGCCAAGAAAGGGCAACCCCAAAAAAGGCCGAGACTTGGGCCATAGCCTCTACCACCACTTCGTCCAGAAGAAGCAAAAGGAAAGCATCTGAGCCTTCTTCATCCAACCCAATTGAATTCAGCAAGGACCAATACTCCATTCTCACGGAGATAAAAGATCAATATGAGCTGAAAGTTCCAGCCGAGATGAAGACTCTTTACAGAAATAGAGACAAGAGCAAGTATTGTCACTTTCACAAGGACTGCGGCCATGAAACCAATGAATGTAAACACCTTAAGAGGGCTTTGGAAGATCTAGCCCGTAAAGGAAAGATGAACTCATACTTACCCCAAGGGGGAAAGAAGTTTCAGAGGAGAGACAATTGGCAGACTAAGAAGAAGGAGAGTGAGAGCACAAATGAGGATGTTGTTCTCGTAATTTTCGGAGGATTTGCTGTTGGAGGACCAACCAATAGAGGGTGCAAAAACTACCTTAGGGAGCTTGGCCAAGTCTTGTTGGCTGATCAGGCAAAGGCTGAGCCCTTCCCAAAGGTGGTGGTCAGTGAGCAAGATCGGGGCAAGCTGAGGACTCCCCATGATGATCCTTTGGTTGTGGAAATGAAGATAGTAAACCTAAGGGTAAGAAGGATTCTAATTGATACTGGAAGTTCGACGGACATCATTAGTGCTGATTGTTTGTCCAGATTAAAGTTCGACGAAAATAACTTGGTTCCCGTCCACCATCCCATCATAGGGTTTGGGGGAGGAGTTATCCATCCCATGGAACAGTCACGTTGCCTGTCCGGATTGGAGAGAAGGAGGCTTCGCGGACTTTGTTTGTCAAGTTCTTGGTCATCCGAGATTTGACAGCCTATAATGTCATTCTTGGACGGCCTACGCTGAACCGCGTAAAAGCAGTAATAGTAACTCATTTGATGCTTATGAAGTATGAGTGTGATGACGGCAAAATTGGCTCCTTGTATGGAGACCAGCAGGTGGCTAGGGAATGTTATCTAACTACCCTTAAGCCGTCATCATGGAAAGCATGTGATGAAGAGCAGACGAAGATCGGTGGCAAACAGAAAGCGTCTGAAAATGGGAAAGATAAGACGAAGGTGGCTGGAGAAAGGAAGGCATAAGAGAATGAAAGGGAGCCTAGGAGGACAATTGAGAGTCCTCAGACGCCCCTCGCCCCCTTAAGGAAAACGTCTGAACATCTCCCAAGCAAGAAAAGGAAGTATGAGCCCGTCAAGGAAGAACCCCCCTCGTCTGAGGAAGTGATGGCCATCATGGGACTAGCACTAGAACGTCCAGAGCCAGTGGAGGTCCCTGAAGATATCTGTTTGGATGAGGCTCGTCCAGAAAGAATTTTGAAGATTGGGTCCTCGCTCTCTCCTGAGTTGAGGGGCCTTTTAATCAGCTTGCTGAAAGAATTTCAAGACGTGTTCGCTTATTGTGTTGAAGAAATGCCTGGAATTTCAAGCACTTGGAACTCAGATAATCTGAAGAAGTACCATGTTTAACTCCATCATCGTCAGGAATCTAGCGGAAAGTTGTAGTCAGTCCAAAGTGCCACGGCACAGACAGAAAAAAAAAAGAATTGTATACATGTATCTTGGCACTTAGTCAAGCAAAATTCATATAATACAATTCCTACTATCTTATCGTCTGTTTTCTCATGATTATTTTCACCAAGTTGGTTCACTTTGGGGCATTAAATCAGTTACTAGTCTAAAAGTGACAATAACTTGGAACAAAAAATACTCATTTCTATGTCGAACATCACTCCCTCGAAGAGACCGGCCAAAAGTATAACGACCTAAAGGTTGATAACATACATTGGCAATCAATTTGACAAAATCTCTAGTAAGAGAAACGTCAAAGTCTCTTAGAGAAAGCTGACCAGAAATAAGCCCTTGGTAAAGGATACTTATTTTCAAATATACTGGCAGCTTAGTAGTAAAGACCCTAGTAAGGGATCGCTACTTTCGGACGAGTGTTGCTCTCTCAAGGAAGGCGGCTAGGAAATTCTTAGACCATGTCTCTAAAGCTCGTCCTTAGCAAATTCAGCCGGCTTGGCCAAGCATGGCCGCTCTCCTTCTTGGACTATTACTCGTCCATCATTTATGATGGAGCTTAGCCCACGAAGGGGGGGCGGGGGGATGAGACAAGCCTATAGGACGAGCTAAGGAGAGAAGGTCGTCTAAAACCAGGACAAACTTGAAATGCCTTTGTAATATTTAGATACTGCAGGACGAGTGTTACCAACTCAAGAAATCCCTCAAGTATGGCTCGTCTAAAAGGAGAAGACCATCTAGAGTTCCAGGGCGACCTTCTATAAGCACTTGGGCACTTTTTGAGAGATTTGCAATCGTCCAAAGGCAAGGATCAGAAGTGGCATGCGCAGTTCAATTAAATATCGTAAACCGTCCAAAAAGTTCAGGATGAGTCCAAAAAAGATTTCCGGTCGTCTAAAGGTAAGCACGTTGTAATTTCCTCAAACATTTGTGAGGATCGTCCAACATTCAGGACGAAGCTCATTCAATACTTAGAAAGATAAAAGACAAGCAATTGGCAAAAAATCCTTCATATATATCATTGGCAAAAGATTTACAACTTAAGACTGAAGAGTTAAGGCTACAACGGCAGACAAGCCCAGAAACTTAGAAAAATAAACCTAAAGCTAGGTATCATCTTCAGCACGAGTTTCTTGGTCGTCTTCAGGGTTCTCCTCCTCAGCTGCAGCTTCGTCGTCGGAGTCAAGAAACTCCGGAGGTTCCTCGGCACAAACCAAAGCACGATGAACGCTCTGCTGATACTCCAGACGACGCACAAAGCTGGGGACCTCCTCAGATTCCGCTAGCATCTCAAAGGCCTTGACGGCCCAGCCTTTAGACGTTTCAACAATTTGAGCCAATCCTTCCTTGGCATCGTCAAAAGCCTGGGCTGCCTCCCTTTCCGAAAGGGCAGTCTTTGCCCTTAGGAGAATGTTCTCCCTTCTCAGTTCAACGGCGGCAAGGAGAGCAACATCTCTCTCACCCATCAGATCAGCAGAGACAGCATTAATAATCATCTTCAGACGATCCAGCTCCTTGTACAGATCATTGATGGTAACAAGATAATTCTTGTTTTTTTATTCAAGGAGGGCTGATCTCTTCTCCAAAGCCTCCAGAGATTGACGATGAAGGGTGTTAGCCATCTCAATGTCATGGATGGCCTTGTCGCCTGCCGTCGTAGCCAGGTGGACGAGCTGCTTATTCTCCTTTCTCAGCTCTCTAGCCCAATCTTCAGTAAGCATGCTGCGAGCAAAAAGTTGGAGCAATGAAAATAAAACAAGTCATTAGACGAGAGACAAACACTAATTTTACAAGTATAAAACAAAACCAGCAGAAAATTATACCTCAGCAGTAAGCTGGGACATATAGCCAACATGCCCGGCAGACGCTCCCCTTAATCCTTTGATGTAGGATTCAGGGTAGCATTTGAAGAGCTCCTGCTTAAGCTGATCCTTTTCTCCCTTGGACATTTTGGCAAAAGTAGGGGAAGACTCTTCGTCCGAGTCTATGGTGGGAGGAGCTGAGGGTAGAGCTGGGCCTTTGCCCTTATCTGAAAGAGGGGGAGAGTCAGTCATCTTGATGGGAAAGACGATGGCTTGTCTATTGGACGGACTCATGGACCGTCCGCCGACCCGCACCGTCCTAACTCTATTTGAGTAAAACGACTCACCAGACGAGATGGATGTCGTCCTAACAGCAAGGGGCATCTGGGAGACCAGCTTCGCTACCGAGCCACCGGGCCCTGGATAGTTCTTGACAGTAGTCTCCCGCCCGGCACCACCAAAGCCAAGGCCGACTGCGAGTCGACTTCGGCCAAGTCTGGTCTGACTTTGGCCGAGTCAGAAGGCAAAGCGTCCAACTGACCAGCAAGGTCAGAATTTTCTCCCACTCCCCCACTCGGAGCGGCAGCAGAAGGCCCCTCCTTAAGAGCTTTATCTTTAGGGGGAGGCATGGTCTTTTCTTCCACTCCACCACTCGGAGTAGCCTTCTCTGTCTTCTTTCTTACAAAGCCCTTATGCTTTTTTGCTTGAGGCTGGTCCGTGGCCGTTGTAGGCCTCTTCTTGGACGAAGATGACTTCCCAGGAGGGAGTTTGTTTGTAGGAGCATTTTTCTGCAAACAAACAATCAAGTTAAAATGACGGACGTCCACAGATCAAAATCTAAATAAAATTGCAAAGCTTCAGACGAAAATCACCCAAAGAAGGAAGACATCTTAAAATGAACACCTCTCCTAAGGGAACCTCGTCCGAACAAAATTCTGAATACAGACGAAGTTGATGCAAAGAAGGAAGCCATCCCAAAATTGGACGGACTAACATGACCCCATCCAAGGATAGGAAATCAACTTTTCATCCAGCTTCAGAACTCAAAACCTCTCAGACGAGTGTGGCCCCAAGAAGGTGGCCGTCCTAGCAAGGACGCTTTCCTTCCTCGGGCTATCCTCGTCCAGGGAAAGGTACTATAACTTGGACGAGTCCAAAATGGTACTCGTCCAAAGACTACAAAACCTCTCAGACGAGTATGGCCCCAAGAAGGTGGTCGTCCTAGTATGGACGCTTTCCTTCTTCGGGCTATCCTCGTCCAGAGAAAGTTACGATTACTTGGACGAGTCCGAATGGTACTCGTCCAAAGACATTATAAATCTCAGACGAGTGGGACCCCATGAAGGTGGCTGTCCTAGCATGGACGTTTTCCTTCTTCGGGCTATCCTCGTCCCGAGAAAGTTACGATTACTTGGACGAGTCCGAATAGTACTCGTCCAAAGATTTTAAGAATCTCAGACGAGAATGTCCCAAAGGTGAACATCCATGCTTGGACGTTTTCCTTCTTTGGGTGATTCTCGTCCAAAGATTGGATGCCAATTCCGGACGAGCTAGAATGATCCTCGTCTTAATATATATATATATATATATATATATATATATATATATATATATATATATATATATATATATATATATATATATATATATATATATATATATATATATATATATATATATATTTACCAGTGTCTCAGCCCTCTTTTCGACACTGCTTTTGGCATATTCCTTCCATAGATTGTCTGTGAATTTAGACATGCTTATGTCTCCCGTCCAAGAAGCCTTGAGACGTGTTCTGGCCGAGTCTGCGGCAAAAAGACAAAAAATTGGTTAGTCTAATGAATTATGGACGAAGAGTTTTACTTGGGGATTTGAATGGATACCTTTATCATCGGCTAACCGCAAGCCGGCGGCAACCAAGAAGTCGTCATTATAAAACATTTCCTTAAAGGGTATCCAGTTAGCTGGCCCTTTAAAGGATTTATGGTCGGGCCTTGAGTACTTCTTTATTCTAAAGTACTCCACTACCTCCTCGTCATACTTGTCCTCCAGCTCTAGCCAGGACTGCTTTCGTCCAGTATTTGTGACGGCTCGGTTATAGAAACGGTAGCTCTCCGTGGCCGAGTCGTTGGCCGCCCTTAGATATATAAAGTCGGCCTTCCATTCATGCATCTTTGACGGTTTGCCCCAGGCTGTTAGAAAGCCAGGACGGTTGCGAATCTTGAGCCATGTTCCATCCACGGCACCGGAATTTTGGCCGCATAATGAATGTGGGTAAAGGCTTGAATAGAGAGGGCCAGGCCGCGCAACTCGCAGACGGCTATGAACGTCAAGACGTTGTGCCAGGCGTTGGGAGCCAGTTGGTTGTGGCCGATGTTGTAATAACGAAGCACTTGCTCTATAAACTCATGGAGGGGGAATCTTAACCCCGCGTCCAAAGCCAGCTTGTAGACTGTAAAATGATTTTTGGGAGTGCTCAAAATAGTGGCCTCCTTATTAGGGATGACGAAGGAAAAGCCCGGCATGGGCATGAAGTTGGATAAATAGCTCGGGTCCGGCCCTATTTTCTCTAACCATTTGCGATTGGCTAAAATAAATGCGGGGTCAGAGAGGGGACCTAATCGTTTTCTAATCTCAGACGAAGTAGTGGAGGCTTCGTCTGACTCATCGGCAGCACCATAATCCCTGCTGTTATCGTCTTCACCAGTTTCCTCCATCTCAGTGTCCCGAGCAGAAGGACTGGCTTCAGGGTTTATTTGGGACTCCTCAAAGCTGCGGCTAGGGGAAAGGGGGTCGCCTAAAGGCCCAGCACTTTGGGCCTCCCCTCGTCTCATCCGGAACTCGTCCGAGAGATTCCTCCATATCCGAACTATTTGACGGGATTATTACCTTTCGTCTTAGACGGGCCGTTTGCTTGACGCGCGCCGGATTACCTCCACGAGGTAAAGACCGGGTCGTCGACTTACTCGGCCAAAACCATAAAAAAATATATACTTGGCCAAAAGAGGCCCAACTCTAGAATGCGCCGAAGAAGAAGTATCGGTTCTAGGGTCAAGACAAGCTCTTGGACGGCCAAGATTATTTGATGAAGATGATTCCATTTTATTGATTTTCTAAGAAAGAATAAAGAATAAAGAAGAGTAAAGAGAACAAAGAATAGATACCTGTTAAAGCGCCTGGACGAGTCGGTGAAGAAAGCTGAGGACGGGCAATCACTCTCTCTCTAGAAAAATTGGCAGAGCTTCTCTCTCTAGAAAAATTCGCTCAAGGTGTGAAATGATTTAATGTTCTTCCCCCATGTTATTTATAGGCGGGGTAAGAAACTCGTAGAGAGCAGTCAAGGATGACCGAAAGAAGGCTAAAACGGTCGATTATGACCCGGTAAAACCCAGGAAAAGGCGCGTCATTTCCTTCATTTTTAATAAAGCTGCATTGGGTAAAAGGGCCTTAACCGTCAGAAGGGCCTATTGAAGCTACCTTGGGTAAAAGGGCCTTAACCGTCAGATGGGCCAACAGTGAAAACCCTTTTAGGGGCAAATGTTGTAGCCTATAATCTACGGTCCCTTTGAAGACACTTGGGCTCATCTGAGCCGTACACATGTCCTCCCCCAAGTTAATATAGAAAGAAGACTTAATCTCTGGGCTATACTCAGTTGGGTTAAAAGGTTTATTTTACGGCCCAACACCAAAACCCAAGACTGTAAGGTGGCTGCTGGAGAGTGGTTAATAAATCTTCACAAATCATGGCCTGCCACGTGTCATGTTCTGATTCCCCAGCCAATCAGGAGCCACCATTCTAGGTCAGATTTTAAGGATAGTTGTCATCTTGCTATCACTATAAATACCCCTGAAAATCAGGAGAAAGATCATTCAATGCAAACAGTGCAAAGTTACTCTGTAAAACTACTCTCTCACTTTCTCTCTCTATCTCTACTTTCTCTTACAACTCCTGATATCTGACTTAAGCATCGGAGGGGGAACCACCACCCAAACCTCCAGGGTAGGTCCCTTTTTGTAGGTTCGGGAGTGAAGCTCAGGCTTGGACTAGGTTGATTCAGACGTTTGTTGCACAAGTCTCCAAGGAAGAACATCTAAGGGATACTAGTTTACTTGCTAAACAAGGAAGCTCAATCTACAGCTTACTTGTTGGACAAGGAGACAAAACAGTTGTATTTTTGGGCTAATAGCATCATGACACTTGGCGCTTATTAAGTGGTCTAGACATTCCTCTTGACATGTGTCAGATTTTACAGATTTGCAATTTTTTTTTGGGTGACACGTGTAATGGCTTAGAAATTAAAATATCATTTTCACCAATTATCCTTTTTCAAAATTACAATGTTTATTATTATTTAATGGGTGTTAGATGTTTAGAACATCTCCCCATTAGAGCATCCCCATTCATGGTTTATTTGGGCATTAAAATGAGTCATAAACCTTGCTAAAAAAAGCAGTGCATTGCATTCATGTTTTTTTATGTTTCAAATTGGGTCATACTATGACTCAATCCATGTTTGGGCATCCTATGACCCAAACCATGGAATAAGTCGTGTAAAAAGAGAGGATGGGGCCCACAAAAAAGTTGAACAAATTTGGCTGGGGAATTTTACAAAACGGTGAGTTGGAGTGGCAAAAAAAGAAAAGAGCCAATGAGTAATTGCCACGAGTGCGGACCGCACAACAAAAACCAGCAGTGCATCAGTCTCGTCAGCGCGCCAAGCCAACCATTTGTGGACATGTGGTAGTGCGTCAGAAAGGTTATTTTTTGTTATTCAGATTTTGTAATCTGAATAACTTTAAAAATACAAATTAAAAAAAAAATTCACCAATAGTCCAATTTTTTTAGATCTATAAATAGACATCCATTTTGCTATATTTTAACACACTTCCGAAATTAATTATTTTCTCTCTACATTATACACACATGAATAATTATTTTTGGAAACTTTTATTCTTGAAATAAAAATTAATCTAATTCAATTACTACTAAATGATAATCCTTTTTTTTTTTGAATACTAAATGATAATCTTGTATGATACTTTATCCGTAACAAAATTGATGTTACACTTTCTAAATATGGTTGTAACAAAATAGATATTACACTTCGAAATTAATTATTTTCTCTCTACATTATACACACATGAATAATTATTTTTGGAAACTTTTGTTCTTGAAAAAAAAATTTAATCAAAATTAATTACTACTAAATGATAATCTTGTATAAGCTGTTACTCTATTTGTTCCTACGCCTTCACGTGTCACAAATTTGCTAAATGATATAGGATTACTTAACGACAAAAATAGATCTACTAAATGATAATCCCCCTAACAATCAACCACAATTCCAAAAGTGGTTACTCTATATATTCCTATTACGCCTTCCACCAATCTCAACAAATTTTGGCATTCTGGTTAAGTACTCATAGGATTACTTAACGACAAATTTGATGTTTGTTAGCCATTAAGGTTATATACATGGTGGATTCATTACAATGGTGTAATTTTAAAAAGTGTATTATCATCTTTTAAAAGTTCAATTGTACCTCATGAAAAACTCTCTATAAATGGAATATATTTTGTTATCAACAATAAGATATATGAAATATTGCCAAGTTCTCATTTATTCATACCTAAGATATTCAACAACACCCCTAAAATAAATCTAAGATATTCAACAATCCCGGCTATCTTCCCGGCCCCTACCCAGTTAAAAATAGAATCCTTGTCAAAAAGTGAAAAGATTGAAGGTATTACCTGCTCGTTCATTCCGAATTTCCAATACAATCAGATTAAAGCAGTAGTGATCAGGATTAATGTAGACTTTTCTATAGAATAACTGAATAAGTGTGCTAAGAGCAACTCCAATGGTTGTAATTTTGGACCTGCTTGCAATATTTGAAAGTAGTGAAGCGAGTTCTTTCAACCAATTGGAAGCAAAGATAATTGATACATCTTGAGAAGCGCAACACTGCCCACCAAGCTACTTGCTTGACTTTAAAAAAGCAATATGGCTTGAAATTGGAAAAAAAGGAAGGTGATGCTCACACTCTATATGATTGGTGAGTGCATCTCCATCCACAATAAAAGCACAATTTTTTTTGTTTCCTAGCTAATTATAATTGAATAATAAATTAAAGTTGAAAATATTGATTGAGATGTGGGACCATTCAAGCAACAATGTATTGTAACTGCACCATTGGAATCTTTTTGTAGCTAGAAAGCGATATTGCTTAAAAAGGCGATGTGGCGAGTTCTGAGGTGTTGTAGGCTGTCACCATTGGAGTTCTTTCTAAGATGCTATCAATCTTATATTGTCGGCCAATAAGATTGCCAATAATATAAAATAAAATCACAGATGTGAATGCAACCGAGCATTAATCAACTGTTTCCTAAAAACAATAGTATATTATATGGTGATTTATCGTTTCAAATTTCAGAAAAAAAAAAGCCTTTATTGACTACTTGCATCTATATAAAGGGCACCTAGCCCAACCATTTTACTTGCCTAAACCGCCTGTGTGTGCACCACTCTAATCTAAAAAATTTGTGAAGTGAGCCATTCAAATTTTCAAAAGATGCACATAACAGGTAAATTAGAAGTTGAAGTTGATATCAATTGTCATGGTGATATTTTCCATGAAATTTTTAGCACCAGGCCGCATGATGTCTCCACCATGTCACCTGCGAATATCCATGGTTGTGATGTGCATGATGGTGAATGTGGCAAGCCTGGGGCTATCATCTTCTGGAATTATACCCTAGGTAATTATTCTTATACACGACAAATTAGTTTTTTGGTGCTAGAATACATTTATAATAATAATTATGCCGTTGTTTACCATCTACATGGAGTACTCAATACTTGATCTAGCTACTTTTCCTTTCAATCTAGACACTATTGATCTACTTTTGCATTATTCACATATTATACGTTGACCATCATTTTTAAGTTTATTTGATGAAAAACATAGTCATGTGGATTTTCAGATTCCACTCAGTAGTATTTTCAAGATATATCAATTTTTTATAATTTTTTTACTCATCGATAATTAAAGATATTGATAGTCAAAGTTCTTCATTTAGAAAAGAGAAAACCAAATGATGTAGATTTTAATTTTTAAAAAAACAGGTAATCAGTATGTATAAGGTTGCAAGCTGTATATAGTAATTTTTTTCATCTACACGAAGGATCCTAATTTTTTTACGATCTTCATATATGTCCTTGTATACTAAGGCCTAGGGAGTCAAAAAATATAGTCGGATACAATATAGGTTATGAAATGCCGATTCTGGATTCGAAACCTGTTATGTCCATACCAGTTGTGCAAACTATAAATTATAATTGGTGGGATACAATTGTTTTTAGAATGGTAAGATAAATAATCTTTGAACTACCCTCATACAGGGTCCGACCCAGAGGCCCAAGCGTCTTAGAAGGAGGTCGGGGGAATGGTAAAGGGAATCCTCCTCCAAAGTCTCACTGATGGGATTCGACACTAACCTTAAGGTCATTAAGTGGAAGTTCCACTAAATAAGACAATCTAAGCTTGGTATAACTGGTTGGATACATAGTGAAGACTTAAGAGGGTCTGACAATGAAATAATCATTTTCATTTTTATAAGACATTTACATATAACATTTCTTGCACTCTTACAAAATGCTCGTGTAATTATTGGGTTCCCCACATCTACATTCTACATATGTTTATCATAACTGTAATATTTTTTTAGATTTTCGTTGTAAGTTTTATATAAATATTTTGAATGGATTCAGTGCACAATAACTTTATTGTGCATTAGCTAGAGATTATACGATATAGTCAATTATTGTATGATATAGTCAGTTTTTTATATAGTCGTTTTTGTACTATAAAATAGTCTTTTTCTTCTCTGTTATATTCAGTTTTTGTATGATATAATCATGTTGTGTTCATAATAAATTATTGTGAACCAGATCCACCAAGAATTATTGAATTTTATAATAAGCATAATTAATAAAACTATTTTAAATCTATTATAGGACATATTCTTGCAAAAATACATCATCTGTTTCAGAATACTTGACATGGTTTGACTTCTCCACTATTCACACTTTCTCCTTTGACTGTGTTTGTGAATTCTATGTAAGGCAAAATATACTCATGTGGGATCTTCTAAGACTCGTCTCGACATATACTTTGACAATATCAACTTTTTATAATTTTTAATTATAAGAATTAAAGTTATTAATGGTTAAAACTATGCATTAGCAAGCTTGTCGAGTGAAGTGTTTCAAGTATTTTAAGTAGATGAAGCATAGAGTGAGAGTGTGTTACGAAAGACCACTAATGATGCAGTCATGCAGATGTTATATATGCAATTTTATCAGTAAAAAACTTATATGGACTTGGTCACACTAAATTAGTGTGGGCCTGTCTTTAATTCATGTGATTTATGAAAAAAAGGATCACTATAAAAAAACGGAATATAAAAGATGAGTAGATATAGATTATAAAGTTTGACTATGTGATAAAAAAAATGTTACTATGTCACAAAGTGAAAATTTCATTATAATAAACTAATGTAAGAAAAAGTGACTATATAAAAAAAAACGATCACTATGGTAGATAATAACTGTACGGTGTAAGCTTAAGATTTTAAAAAGGATCTTATATGAAAAAAAAAAGGATCATTTATGTTAAATAAGTAAAGCTTTAGTCGATAATAATATTAGTGTGGATCAAATCTACGCAATACTAACTCATTTTCTCATAGTATTGCAATAATCCTTGTAAGATTGGCGTCTCACACCGAACTCTCTTTCCTCGCTAAGTAAAACATAAATAAAATTAAGTTCAACCCGACATCTTTATTTATACCAAACTTTCTACGTAGTAACCCACACTAAACTCACACAAACTTTGGAGCAAACCAACAACGGCAGAAGTAATTGGAGAGGTAGTGTGCGTGTATACAACAATATTACACTGTGGTCAATATATAACAGCTAACTAATTATATAAAATAAAGATAACCTATACTAATGTCTTAATGGCGATCTCTCTCGAGTTGCAGATGGAAAAAAATGTGTGGCAAAGGAGCTTGTGGAAGCAGTAGATGAAGAGAAGAAGATGGTGAGATTCAAAATCATAGAAGGTGATCTTCTGAAAGAGTTTAAGAGTTTTACTCTGGTTGTCCAAGTGATACCTAAAGATAACATAACAGGGGTGAGATGGACAGCTGAATTTGAGAAGGTACATGATGAAGGGCACTACCCTACCAAATTAATTGATTTTTGCATTGCGGTCACCAAAGATATCGAGGCCCATCACCTTAAAGATGATAAAAACTGATGGGGGTCATCTACTTCATTTGTGAGCAATATAATTAATGCATGGGTTTAATATCTTGTATGCAATAAATACCTGACCTGTAGAATATGCATGTTGTGCTAAATAATGGGTGTTTGCTGCTTTTATGTCTGTATGATTGTGTGTAACAATTATGTAATATGAAATCAATTGTGTATGTACTATAAGGTTTCTTTGTTTTTCTAGATAGTAATTTTTCACGTTGCTTTGCGTCAAAAAAAATTACCAGTTGATATTATGAAGTGTTCCACCCTAGCTACCTAATTGGCTAGCTAAGAGAGTATCTATTTTCGGGTACACAAGTACTCCCAATCCCATCAGGTGCACTAGCATGTACCCAGCTACATAGCAAGTGCACCTTCCGCGCCAATATATGACGTTGTGGCGGTGATGTTGTTCATGCTCTCGCATGCCTGGGAGGATGACGCATAAACATCTTAAAAGGACCTAATTGTGGGTACACAATTACACATATACTTCTTTCCTTCTACATTTATTGCAACATGTATGTTTGGCATACCTCCGTTTTTTTATAAATTATTACACTTTGACATTTTACACTATCCACAAATTTCACTTTAACCATTGTTTGTGACTTATACGTAAATAAAAACATAGTCATACATGATCTTGTTAGATTCGTCTTAATATGTATTTTGTATAATTTTTTCAAATACAAAACTAAAGATATTAATCCTTCATGTTTTGTATTGACATACATAAAAAGTGTGAGTGTAACAATTATTTATAAACGAGTGAGTATTCAGTATATCTGTGTCACCACTCACCAGAGACAAGCGGGCTCTTCGCTTGCTTGGATGCATGATTAGGGAATCAGATCTGATGGGGGCATCACACTAATAAGTTAATATACTAACAATTCAAATAGCGGGAGTACACCGGATTGTTTTGTATGCAATTAGTGGCATCTGACAAGAGTGACAACTTGACAAGTAACAACTGATGTGGAGCGCTGATTACTTGAATTCTTTTATCTTTTTTTTTTAAATAAGGTTGATTGGTTGGTACTTGGTTTCTGTCGTTATGTATTGTATTTGACAGTCCTCTTAGCGAATAGGAGAAACACTTGGTGTATCATTATGAATGGCCTCTCATAGGTTACTGTACCAAATTAGTGATACCAAAATGTAAAGTTGATATCAAATTACTGTACCAAAGGAGGTATTAGTGATACCAAAGTTCAAAATTGATACCAAAGTAAGTATAATTGGTGCCAAAGTAAGTATAATTGGTATAATTGGTGCTAAAACTCAAAGTTGATACCAAAGTTCACCTACACTAGGTACCAAAATAAGAGTTATTTTGGTATTGGTATCAATTTTACTGAACTTTGGTATAAGTTGGTACCAAAGTTCAGCGTCTGTTTTTTGTCTTTTTGCGCGAAATGTCAAGCGTGTCCCTGTGAGATGTCATTTTGGCCTCTCACGATGAGACGCCTAGACAAGCTCAGCAAATAGATACTCCTAGTATGTGGATAATTTTTTTTTTTTTTTGACGGGATCCTAGTATGTGGATAATGATTTGCTGATAGGTTTATGGAAGGGTGCAAATTAAACTGTATAACTTGTTAAGTTATCATTGATATAAAGAAAGCATACATAGTTATATTATAGAGTATAACATTTTGCTTGGAGAACAATAATTGAAATGGATGCGTAAATGGTTAGCTTTAAGCCAATGGTTGTCTCAGATAAAGTCTTACTTACATATTTTTACTTATGATTTGTTAAATTCCGCATCATAAATTGGTTGAGACTCAATTAGTTAGTTATGTAAATAAAAGTAAAGAGGTAACCCTGTAAAAGAACATCGGGTGAACAATTTAAATAAATTTATATTGTGTATTGAGACATCTAGAACTTTTTTACAAAAAAATGTTGAACACCATAAATTGGTTAAGAAAGACTCAATTAGTTATATTGAGCACCGTAAAAGTAAGATTAGGTGAATTTTTTTTAATAAATCTCTATTATATAAGGGAAGGGGGAGCTATGGTGTCCCCTTATAAATTTACTTATATGCCCATTAGTAAATCAACTGAAGGATTTTGTCCTCGATCAAGTGTAACAAACTAAATGTATATGGACAAATTATGAAGATAATATATTCAATAATATTAGGTGACCGCAACGTTTTGCTAGAAGCTAATTGCGGTTTGTTGGGCTAGTATATTTAGGCCAACTACTAATATGTATTGGGTCCTATGAGGTCACACAATGTGACAACCCTTGGATATTACCCAAATCCATTTGTGAAATGGGTTGGACGGTTTTAAAGATGGATGGAAGAGTTGTAACTCATGAGTTTATTAGGCTCATAATGTATGACATTATGAGGCAAAATAAAGCCTCATGAATCACCTCTTTGTAACCACCTTATATAATGATATGGGGTTACAAAGGAGAGGTGTGATTACATCATTTCTAGTAGAGAAAATCTGATTTTCTTTGCTCCTCTCTCACTCCTCATTTTCGGCCATCACACCTCAAAAGCAAGAGGATTATTCTCTCTTCCGTACTAGCATACGTGGTGATCTAAGGGTTGTTCGTGGACCAACACTAGAGGAATGGCGGTTGACGTTCTAAGGGATCTCCACTAGAAGGCTCGTGGTGGAAGTGGAATTCACGCATCAAGAGGTATATTCTACACTCTTAATTGATTCATGTTGATTTATGCAAAGATCTTGGTGTTAGATGTTTGAGTATGTGATACTCGTTTTCCGCATTAAGCATCTAAATTCCTACAGTGGTATCAGTTAGCCTATTTGCATAGATTAATGTGATCATGTTGATGCATGTTTTCCTTTATTTTAATTCATTTAGGGGAGGGTATTAGCATGAGGATATTGTTTGCATGATTAAAATTGGATTTTAATCTAGTGGGAGTATAAAAGTTGTTTATACATTTTTTGATACATATATATATACATATATAATTGTTATATTATTTCATGTTTTAGTTAAGTTGTTAATTAGAATATGATGTATATATATATATGTATGATTCATGATTTGCATGCTTTGAAGTTTTTATGCTTAATTTGATTATGTATAATTTCATGGCATGAATTCTTGAATATGAGGCCTAGTATGATTTAGTTATGCATAAAAGTGTTTTAGTGTATAAAGAAAATCATACGCATTTCGATTAAAGGTGCCTGAATTGAAATCGGAAAAACGGAAGAAGTAAGCTTCTCGCAAATCGCGACGAGCATCGCGGGTCGCGACGAGCATCGCGGGTCGCGACGAGCATCGCGGGTCGCGACCACTAGTCGCGAGTCGCGACCTAGATCGCGGGTCGCGAGCAGTGTTCTGCCTCGCTTGGCTCGTTTGCTTGTTCAACGGATAAAAACTTTAAGATCCGTTTATCCCTTAATGCATATTAAGTAGTTATTATGCTTGGTATCCTATGCTAATGCTTAAATGAATTAAAATTATGATGGGAGTTTCATTTTGTGACATTTAATTTTATGTTAGGATGTTAGTTTTAATAAGTTGATTAATTCTTACATGTTAGTGTTTGTGATTAAATGTCATGCAATGATTTTATGTTTTAATATGATTAAAATATATGTGGTACCTTAAAGTGCTTATATATTTTTCTTTAAATTTAATAGTTGATTAAATTTGTTAGATTAATATTTTAAAGCCCTTGGGAGATAAATTCTAATATGATTAAAATTTGTCTTAAGGTACTAACCATTTGCTTTAATATGAGATTAAATCTAGATGGTGTTATTATGTTTAAAGTTGTTAAAGCATAATAATTTATTTTAATAATTGATTAAAATGCATGTTTTATATATATGATATTATGAATGCATGCGGTGACTAGTATGGCCCAAACTTGGATAGAAAATACGATCTGCGTATCGTTAATGTATTTTTGTAATTTAAATACGATCTATGCATCGTTGGTATTTTTGTAATATTAGTTTAAATTTTCAAAAATTATTCAAGTTGAAGTGATTCAAGGATGGAGATCCGATGTTTTTCATTTCCATGGAGCACAAGGATGTAGATTCAAGGTGGTCCAAGGATGGAGGCCTTAAAGAGTAGTCTTTAGGGTTAGGGGCCATACTAGGATCACATTTTATTTTATGCATTTAAATATTGCTTTTGAATGCTTTCTAAGTTTTATTATGCATGTGATTTATTTTTGCAACGAGTTCACTAGTAATTAAATCACATAATAATTTACTTAGGTCCCTAAAGCTAATATTGGGTAATTGCTTTTCCAAATAAACATCTACTAAAATCTTGATCGTTAGTAATAGGTTACGCCAAAGCGAGTGTTACTTCCAATCTTGGGCTAAGTAGAGTAAATTTCCGAAATTTGCATGTTTAGTTTGGTTTGGCCCAACAAAATCATCAAAACGGTTTTGGATTTTGAAGCAAAGAATTGGGTTTTGTGTTTGGGTGACAAGTTCTGTCTAGGATTAGGAAGGCTTTCCCCAACGTTGTGGGTAACTTCCTTACCTGGGAGCTTTCGTCACCTTAGCAATCACCCAACATCTAAGAATTACAATTGTTGTAATTAGTAAAGGAGTTTACTTACCTTTTAAATTTGGTTTTAAGTTGAGGCCAAAGTCCACTTATAAATCATGTTTGATAGGATCTTAGAATCACTTGATTCAAAAGGGGACACATTGAAAATTAGTCAAGTGCATAGCTTTTATTTTAAAAGTGTTTAAAATTTATTAAAAGCTATTATGATAAACATACTTATTACTTTTGCATCTTCTATGTAGATATCATGTCTGGTAACAACAATAATTCACCTTTTAACTTACGTTCAATCCTTGAGGATAAGTTGAACGGCAAAAACTTCCTTGATTGGGAAAGGAATCTAAGAATTGTTCTTAGATCCGAAGGTCGAGAGGATGTTCTTGAAACCCCTATCCCGGTTTTAACGACCACCTCTTCCGAAGCCGAAAAGGCGGCCCACAAGGCCATTGCGAAAAGGTCGGTAATTGTTACCCGCCTTATGCTTGCGGCTATGGAACCAAGCCTTCAAAAGAGGTTTGCATGCTTGGATGCCTACGGTATTATCCGACAACTTGAAAACCATGTTTCAAAGAACAAGCTCGGATAGAGAGGTATGAAACTCACAAGGCTATTCTTGAGTGTGCGTTAGTCGAAGGCAAGCCAGTCGCCACTCATGTCTTTGAAATGATTGGTTATTTCGAGACAATGGAGAGGTTGGGCTTTCCTTATAGCCAAGAGTTGGCTCGACATCATACTACACTCACTTCATGAAGGCTTCAACCACTTTAGGTTGAACTTCAATATGAATGGGGTGTCGAAAACCCTTCTTTGAGTTACATGGGATGCTCATGACTAGAGCAAAACATCTCTCATTGCACCTAAGAAGGAAGTTCTTATGGTTCAAAAGGGAAAGGGTTTTAAGAAGGAATGGGCTGGCAAGAAAAAGCAGGACAAGGGCAAGCAAGTTGCCACTAAGACTGCTGATAAGCCACAGGCAAAGGCAAAGCCAAAGGTGGCCGCAAATGCCAAGTGCTTCCATTGTGATCAAATTGGTCATTGGAGGCGTAACTGCCCGAAGTATCTGAAGGATAAGAAGTCTGGGGCTTCTTCTTCAGGTATCTATGTCATTGACATTAATTTAGCAACATCTACTTCTTGGGTATTTGATACCGGTTGTGTTTCTCACATTACTTCGAATGTGCAGGGACTAAGAAGGAGTAGAACCTTGGCTAAAGGGGAGGTAGAACTGCGCGTTGGAAATGGTGCAAGGGTTGCGGCCGTTGCAGTTGGGACTTATAGTCTACCTTTGCCTTCTGGTTTTATATTAGAGCTTAATAACTGTTATTATGTTCCTGCTATTACCAAAAACATTATTTCTATTCCTGTTTTGGATAATGAAGGGTTTTCATTTACAATTGAGAAAGGTTGTTTCTCTGTTTATTTGAATTCAATGTTTTATGCCATTGCTAAAAGGTCTAATGGTCTATATTTCCTAGACTTAGACAAAGATGTCCTTAACATAGACAGCAAAAAACATAGATCAAGCGATACTAATCCTACTTATTTATGGCATTGTCGTTTAGGACATATAAACGCGAAACGCATTCAGAAGTTACATAAAGATGGACTTCTAACATCCTTTGACTTTGAGCCATTTGATGTATGTGAATCATGTTTAATGGGTAAAATGACGAAGTCACCTTTTACTGGAAAGGGTGAAAGGGCCAGTGATCTATTGGGTCTAATACATACTGATGTGTGTGGACCAATGAGCACAAAAGCTAGGGGAGGGTTTGGGTACTTCATTACTTTTACGGACGATTTAAGTAGATATGGATATGTCTATTTAATGAAGCATAAGTCGGAATCATTTGAAAAGTTCAAAGAATTCCCGGAATGAAGTCCAAAACCAACTTGGCAAAACAATTAAAGCACTACGATCCGATCGTGGTGGTGAATATTTGAGCCAAGAGTTTAGTGATCACTTGAAGAGTTGTGGAATTCTTTCACAACTCACTCCGCCTGGAACACCTCAGTTGAATGGTGTATCCGAAAGGAGGAACCGCACTCTACTTGATATGGTTCGGTCTATGATGAGTTTTGCTGATCTTCCTATCTCCTTTTGGGGATATGCTCTCAAAACTGCTACTTTCACACTTAATCGAACTCCATCAAAGGCAGTAGAAAAGACTCCATATGAGATGTGGAGTGGAAAAGTTCCAAGTTTATCTTTTCTACGTATTTGGGGTTGTGAGGTTTATGTAAAACGTTTACTTTCAGATAAACTCTCCCCTAAATCAGATAAGTGTTTCTTTGTGGGTTATCCCAAAGAGACCAAGGGCTATTACTTCTACCATCGGACTGAGGGCAAAGTGTTTGTTGCTCGTCGTGGTGTCTTTTTGGAAAAAGATTTTATTTCCAAAAAGGCAAGTGGGAGTAATATATTTCTCGAAGAGGTTCGAGAAAAGCAACAAATGGACATAGTTCAACCTATGTTAGAGTCGAAGCACAAAGTGCCGGTTGTGGAAAATGTAGTTCCTCCATTGGTAGAATCTTCTCCCATAACCGACCAAGTGTTGGAGGACGTGCATCATGTACACGAACCTCCTCTTTGTCCCACTCGAATCTAATTCGTGCGAAAATTCTCAAGTTGTTGAGAAGAAAATTTCTCATGTTGCAGCCCCTCATAGGAGTAGTAGATCAAGAATACCAAACAAAAGGTTTGTTGATTTCTTGTTAACCGAAAGTTCTGAGATAATGATCTTAGAATTTGAGGAACCTACTACCTACAAGCAAGCTTTGATGAGTGAAGACTCCGAAAAAATGGCTTGAAGCCATGAGGTCCGAAATGGCATCTATGTCGAAAATCAAGTATGGGACTTGATGGATTTGCTCGATGGGGTTACACCTATTGGTTGCAAATGGGTTTTCAAAGTGAAAACAGGACAAGGATGGTAACATTCGGGTTTTACAAAGCAAGATTGGTTGCAAAAGGATTCAAGCAAGTTCATGGTATAGACTATGACGAAACCTTTTCACCGGTAAGCAATGCTTAAATCCATTCGGATACTCCTAGCGATTCTTGCCTTCTATGATTATGAGATTTGGCAAATGGATGTCAAAACCGCTTTCTTGAATGGGTTCTTGAAAGAGGATGTGTATATGACACAACAGGAAGGTTTTGTGGATCCGAATATCCTAGGAGGGTATGTAAGCTTCAAAAGTCCATTTATGGATTGAAGCGAAGCATCTCGGAGTTGGAATCTTCGTTTTGATGAGGCAATCAAACTGTTTGGTTTTCTCAAAAACGGAGAAGAGTCTTGTGTTTACAAGAAGGAAAGTGGGAGTAACATAGTCTTCTTGGTCTTATATGTGGATGACATACTTCTCATAGGAAACGACATTCCCATGCTTGAGTCGATCGAAGGAATGGTTGAAGAATTGTTTTTCTATGAAAGACCTTGGAAACGCCGAGTACATTTTGGGGATCAAGATCTATAGGGATAGGTCTAAGAGGATGATTGGACTTAGCCAAAGAACTTATATAGATAAGATCGTTACTAAGTTCAATATGGAAAACTCTAAAAGAGGTTTTCTACCCATGCAACATGGTGTTTCGCTTAGCAAGACTCGGTGTCCTTCGGACTCGATGAGATCAAGCGAATGAGTAATGTTCCTTATGCGTCGGCTATAGGGTCCATTATGTACTCCATGATTTGTACTCGCCCGATGTTTCATATGCCTTGAGCATGTGTAGCGATTCCAATCAAATCCGGGTGATGCACACCTGAGTGCGACTAAGAATATTCTAAAGTACTTACGAAGGACTAAGGATAATTTCTTAGTGTATGGAGGTGAAAGTGAATTAATTGTTGAAGGTTACACGGATGCGAGCTTCAAACCGACAAAGATGATTTTCGATCCCAATCTGGTTTCATCTTTTGTCTAAATGGAGGGGCGTGAGTCGGAAAAGTTCAAAGCAAAGTACGTCGGCGATTCTACAACGAGGCCGAGTACATTCTTTGCGGCAGATGCAGCAAAGGAAGCCGTTTGGATGAAGAAGTTCATTCTGGAGCTAGGAGTAGTGCCTAGTGTTGGAGATGGTATTGTTTTACATTGTGATAACAATGGTGCCATAGCTCAGTCTAAGGAACCAAGATCACATCAAAGGTGTAAACATGTACTTAGGAAGTTTCATCTCATTCGAGAAATCGTTGAGAGAAAAGATGTAATAGTTAGCAAAGTTCATACGGATAGCAATGTCGCTGATCCTTTGACTAAACCATTGCCTCAGCCTAAGCATGAGAGTCATACTAGGGCTATAGGACTTAAGCATGTAGGAGAGTGGCTTTGATTGTGTACTATTTACTTTTAATTAGCTCACAGTTATAGTTACTCCTGTGATATGTTTGGTTATGTTTATCAATAAAAGGTTATGTTCTTATTTAATCTTGGTTTAGTATTAAATAAAACGTTCAAAGTATTTTATAACGTTTGATAGGATTGTCAAATATGTGATTTGACGAATGAAACCCTATCCAGTGAACAGGAGTTATAATTTACCTTTGTCCCTAGTTCGAATCATTAAAAATGAACGTAAATGATTCTGTTTGATGGACTAGATTGCAAGTTGATTGATAGCGCAGTTTCATGGGCTATGGGGACATCGAGATGTCTAGTCATTTGCATAGGCGTGTATAGTTGATACACGTTGGGCAGACCTAGTGGGAGTTCTCTAAAAGGTTTATGAGAATCTCATTAATATATTTAGTGGATTCCTTAGACATGAGTTTGACACTATTCTTACTTAAGGATTAGTATATTTTTGACACTGCAAAACGTCGTGCCGTAAAAGGAGTCTATAAAAGCAGTGTTCGGAACTACTATGAATTGAGTGGGAGTTTTGGTTATACAAGACTGGATAAAGTCCTCCTAAGAGTTAGGATTGGTGTCTTGGCCTCTTGAAGAGCGAGAACTGAAAATGCATGGCCGTGCTCAAATGGATTAAGGAGTTAATCATTTGTTTCGACAGTTCGAACTCGGATTTCAAGAAACAACTTGAATGTTGGTATGGTTTACATACGATGTTACCATGTCATCAAGTTAGACATTAAGCGACTTAAGGAATTTGAAGGTTACACACTTGTTCTTAGACAAGTGGGAGATTGAAGGATTTTGTCCTCGATCAAGTGTAACAAACTAAATGTATATGGACAAATTATGAAGATAATATATTCAATAATATTAGGTGACCGCAACGTTTTGCTAGAAGCTAATTGCGGTTTGTTGGGCTAGTATATTTAGGCCAACTACTAATATGTATTGGGTCCTATGAGGTCACACAATGTGACAACCCTTGGATATTACCCAAATCCATTTGTGAAATGGGTTGGACGGTTTTAAAGATGGATGGAAGAGTTGTAACTCATGAGTTTATTAGGCTCATAATGTATGACATTATGAGGCAAAATAAAGCCTCATGAATCACCTCTTTGTAACCACCTTATATAATGATATGGGGTTACAAAGGAGAGGTGTGATTACATCATTTCTAGTAGAGAAAATCTGATTTTCTTTGCTCCTCTCTCACTCCTCATTTTCGGCCATCACACCTCAAAAGCAAGAGGATTATTCTCTCTTCCGTACTAGCATACGTGGTGATCTAAGGGTTGTTCGTGGACCAACACTAGAGGAACGGCGGTTGACGTTCTAAGGGATCTCCACTAGAAGGCTCGTGGTGGAAGTGGAATTCACGCATCAAGAGGTATATTCTACACTCTTAATTGATTCATGTTGATTTATGCAAAGATCTTGGTGTTAGATGTTTGAGTATGTGATACTCGTTTTCCGCATTAAGCATCTAAATTCCTACATCAACTACTACCAAAAAAGGGATATACAAAGTCCAACTCAAAAATGGCATTTATAACAAAGTCCATTCAAGTTATAATTGAACCACAAAAAAAAACATTGACTATAAGATTTAGTACATTTATGCTGAAAAAAATCAAAAGAAATATTACATCAATCAAGTATCTTATCAATCAATTATTACATCAAAACGGAAAATTCAATCAATTAACAAAGTGAAATGATTTATTTAACACAAATGACTATGTTCACTTAACATTCTTCATTGTTCATCAAGTTTAATTTTCAAAACCTAAAGAAAGAAAAAGTAAAAAAAATTAATAAAAGAAGGGTTAAGTGATACAGACTTAACCTACGAAATTTAGTAAATAAAATGTCTAATGTTCATGTTTTTACCTCTGTTTATGCCCAAAAAAGATTAGAATTTATGTTTGAAATAAAAAAACAGGCACGCCGCATCGCGTGCATAATTTGCTAGTACATATAGTGTAAAGCTGACGTCGTGTATAACTTTTATTTTTAGAAAACAAGAATATCTAAATTTCTAAAATGTTGGAAATAAAAACTCAAGTACAATTAAAATTTAGGGTACTTTAAGCACAACAAAACTTTAGGCGTCCTTTTTTCCAAATTCTGATTTGAAGAAGTTTTGGAATTGATTTTGTTGATCCCAATTCATAAGAGAATGCAAGTAAGGATTATTTAAAAGAGAATTTGATTTGGATTCATAAATTTAATTAATGGAAGTATATAATTTTTAGAGGGGTGAATTTTTTTAGAGATCTTTATAGAATATAAAATTTGGGAGGAAAAGTAGGGAAAAATTATTGAAAACAAAAGACCTTTTTATAGGATCGGAACTCACATTTTATTTCTCATAAAAATTGGTAAATATATAGCCGTTGGCAAACTCATATGACAATGCATGGTGATGTGTTGGGATTGTTGACAAAAAGAATTGCATGTAACTTTTTTGAGAGTCCAAGCAAAAGTTTGAGAGTGAGTTTGAGAGTAAAAGACCCACCTTCAGCTTATGGGGAATTCGGAATTGGCATAAGTTTATCCCTCAAAATAAACTGTGATCTTCACTCAAGAGGCATTTTCAGATTTGCGCAAACTCGAGTTTGACGTGGTTTTGAAACCCTTGTTTGAGGTTGACGTTATCACTTCAAAAAAAATTCGAAAATGAAAACTATGAAATACCTGTTATGACTTATGAAACCCTTCAGTGAAGAAACAGAGGTAGGGTTTATTTTTAGTCTAAATCTTAGATTTAAAAGGTTGACAAATTATAAATGGAACAAAAAAAGGTATGAAACCCGATATTTGGCGTCGAATAAAAGGTCTAGAATTGCATTCTAACTTGAATGTGCAGGATATGCAAAATTGGCCCCTAACTAGATCAGGGGAATAATCTACCAAATCGGGGTACAATATTGTGCTCCAACAACAACAAAATGATATTTGTAGCATGACGACGCCAATAGATACGGAATTTTTTCGCATCTTTTGGAGTTCACACATCATGTCTAAGTGAAAGCTCTTCCTATAGAAGCTTTGGCATAATGGCCTAGCAACCATGCATAATCTCTACAAAAGAGCTATAAGTCTCTGCGACAATTGCCCTATTTGTTAGTATGAGACAGAGAATTGTCAACATCTTTTTCGTTTTTGTCCGTTGGCTAGTGAAGCTTGGCAGATCGGCAATATTGGTATTCAACCTACTACAACTCCTCAATTTTGCTTTGATCAAAGGCTTATGAACTGGGTTATTAAGCTTCGAACCGAGGATGGCTATAATGGCCATCGTATCCCCTTTTTTGTTGGCACCTTATGGGCGACCTGGAAGACTCGTAATGAACAAGTTTTCAGACAAGTCCGAGCAACACTCAATCTCTCACTACCAAAATCCAAGAAAGTAAACGACAACATTCCATTTTTGCACAAGGGCAGTCAAGATTAATTCATCATCGCACTCTGGAACCATGCCTTCCTCCTGGTTTTCTCGTTGCTAATATAGGTCAACAAATACATGGTACTCCGGCCATTACTGAGGTTGTATGGGAGGAGCAGCGTGGGTAGCATCTCGACCCAGTTTGGACAACAAGGTACATGCAGCATCGGCTCTATTTACTGAGGTTGTGGCTTGTCTTAGGGATTTGCAATGAGCACGGAATGAAGGATCTCCTATATTCAGCTCTACACAGACTCGACGTATTGCTTGTGCAAATTTTGAATTCGGATAATGTGTTGGATACAGTTAAGTTGACGGTTGCACATATTCGCACAACTACTTAAGGTTTTTGTTGGTGTATTATTATGAAGGTGAATGGGAACCAGGTGACTCCGGCTCATAATCTTGCTCGATGGTGTAGGTTAAATCGGTTGTCTCTTCATTAAGAGCTTGTCAATTATCTAATGGGCTAATGGGTCAAAGCCTGGGAATAAATCGGGCTCTTCTAATAAGTAATAGCCATGAGGTCCATTTTAGGGTGAACTTTTGGTTAACCATAAGTCTCGAAAAACTTAATAAAGGTTTGTTTTATTCAACTTATTTTGACTAATTTAAACTTATCTTAACTTATCTTATCTTCTCAAAACTTATACTAACTTATAACTAATTTGAATTTATTGAAACTTATTGGAACTTATTGACGGTTAATTTATGAGGTTTTAGAGCTTATTAAAACTTATTGGGACTTATTTTGACTTACTTTTTAAATAGTCAAAATAAGTTTAACTAAAGATAACTTAAGTAGAAGATCATCATTTAAATAGAACTAAAAAGAAGCTTAAGCACATAAATACTCTAAACCCAATCGTACAAATGAAACTTTGAGCCTAGAAGAAGAATAATAGGCAACAAAGTCAACGTGCCATTATTCCAAGATGAGCATTGGAAGGAGGATTTATGGTAATTAACAAGTTGACCAGACATAGAGCAGTATTTATCTAAAATTTGACGGATAACAAGGCAATTATAATTGTTAGCTTTGGCAAAAATCATAGTATCATATGCAAATGTGAGAAAAGGGACACGCATACCAATTTTACCAATAGGAACACCTATAGGCTTAGCAGGACCTGAAGCTGCTGAAGAGAGTAACCTGACAAGAAGTTCAGCACACAAGATAAACAGATATGGAGAAAGCGGATCACCTTGTCTAATGCCTCTTGAAGGGAAAAAACGATCACCATGGAGGCCATTAACTAAAACAGAAAATGAGGCAGAAGTAATACAGGCTCTAATCCACTCAATCCATTGTGGACAGAAACCCAATTTTTCCAATGTCATGAAAATATAACTCCACTCTAACCTATCATAAGCTTTCTCCATGTCCAACTTAATGGCAATCCCTCCAGTTGAACCAGATTTAGTTTTAAAAGACTGGAAAATTTCATGAGCAATCAAGATATTGTCTTGAATGAGATGATCCGGAACAAAGGCACCTTGGAGGGGATGAATAATCTGACCCATAACCTCTTTCAATCTATTTGTGATAATTTTGGAAATGATTTTATAAATAGTTGAACAAAGGCTAATAGGACGAAAATGGTTTGCTGAAGAAGGGTTATCAATTTTTGGAATAAGAGCCAAAAAAGTATGATTAATTTCCTTCAACATTTTACCAGAGTGAAAAAAAGCTTGGACAACCCTAATAACACTATTACCAACTAGGATCCAGTATTTCTGAAAAAAGAAAGGAGGAAACCCATCAGAACCAGGGGATTTATCTGGGGCCAGGTCAAATGTAGCATTTTTAATCTCATCACCAGAGACCAGAGAGGTTAAAAAATAGTTGTTTTTCTCTGAAATAATGTGATCTAATAGAGAGAAATCAAAATCTGGATTAAAAGAGATTGAAAAATCTGAAGAAAATCTAGCATAAAAAGCATCAGTTAGCTCTTGAGAAATCTCACTAGGATTACTCACCATATTTCCATTAGAAGAAGTTAGGCTTTTTATTTGAATTATCTTCTTCTTATTGAAGCATGCGTATGATAGTATGAAGAGTTGGTATCTCTAAGAAGACGGTAGTTAGTTTTATTTTTTTGTTTCCAATACTCGTTGCTAAAAGAAAGTAAATCCGTTCGTTTATGGAGGAAAATCTTTTGTTTTCCATGAAGAGCCGAATTAGAAGGATTAGGGAGGATGTTATCCTGAATTTCTTTTAATTGCACATCCACTTTCCTTAGTTGACGAAAGATATTACCAAATTGGAATTTATTCCAATTTTTAGATTCTGCCTTCAAAAGTTTACATTTTTTAACCAGTCTGAACGTATGAGAACCACAAAATTGGTTGCACCAAGTTTTCTTTACTAGGGTGTCATAATCCTTTCTAAGGCACCACATTTTTTCAAATCGAAAGGGGGGGCTTTAGTGTTATTATTAGGAAGATAATATAGGGAATTTGACAGTGATCTGAAGAGGTAAAAACATGGTGGTTAATTTTTGCTTGGGGAAAAAGATCAATCCACGAGATACTAGCTAAACCCCTGTCTAAACGTTCGCGTATATTATCATCCCCTAATTTTTTTTTTTTCGCCAAGTAAAATGTTGGCCTGAGAATGGGATTTCAATACAAGGAAGTTGGGACAAAATTTTAGACATAGTTAAGAATCTAGATGTAGAAACAGGGGCACCCCCCCCATTTTATCATTAGCATTTGAGATTTCATTATTGTCACCAATAATAACATATGGTAATGATAGAGACAAAGTATAATTAATGAGTTTTTCCCAGAATTCGTCTTTGAATTGTTTCTTGGCTGGAGCATAAATGAAAATAATGACATAGCTAATATTGAGACTGACTAAATGAACTAAACAAGATATAAAACGAGCTGCTTTGACTAATATAGATAGATCAAAAGGGTGGATATTACAACTTTTCCACATCAACCATATACCACCCGAATAGCCAATGGTTGGAAGTACATCAAAAGCATGGAAACCACATTGTCTAATAATAGCCTGGGAGGGGGGAGTTTTTGTGACTTAACTTCACATAACATAAAAATTTTGACATTGTTTGAGAGGCAAAAATCCCTAGATTCTACCAAGGCATTCTTTCTAGCACGTCCACGAACATTCCAACACGCAATTGACATCATTTATAATAACATGAAAAGGTGGTAAAAACTACCATCTTCCTTCTCTTCAATCCTCCTCTTGACTGGCCCGGACTAGGAAGAGAGCTCCACTGGGTTTGATGCATCAACCTAGAGCTGATCAACTCAGCCCGGCCCGGCCCGATTTTTGGGCGGGTTTGGGCAGTTTTTTTCCGGCCCGGCCAGTTTTTTTTTTTTGGGCGGGCTTTGGGCAAGCCAAAAAAGACTTTTAAGTCTAATTTTTGGCCCGGCCCGATTTTGGCCCGAAAAGCCCGCTCAGCCCGGCCCGAAATAATGGGCTTTGGGCATAAATTTTTGGCCCGGATTTGGGCCCGACCCGGCCAATGGGCAAATTTTTTTAGCGCGGCCCGGCCCGGCCCATGATCACCTCTACATCAACCCTCATCCTTCCAATTTGCTGAATAATAGAGTTATCAGAGTGCAGGGAATGGAATGAGTTCTCAGTCAGAGAATTAAACTCATTTTGAGTGTTATCATCCTGGTCCTCAAAACAGCAAATACCCCCACACTTGAACTTTACTCGACCTCGAGTAAACTCAAAAGTGAGAATCACCAAATAAATCATCACCCAAGCTATCGACACCAAACTACATTCTCCATCAACTACATCATCATCATCACATCTTAACAACATCCGCTCAAAATCTAAACGTAAGGGACAATGACTCCCCCACACTTAGCTTCGAGCTCACCTGAAAAATACAAAGACGCGACAACAATAATAACCAGCAACACCAACAAGTTTAACCAGCAACACCAACAAGAATCAAAATGTCAGCTCACGACACACTAAACTATCAGCTCTCCCAAACCTCAAAAGAAGACTTACTACTACTACAACTAACTTAGAATAGCAAGCCATGGAACAAAGACAAACAGGGATAAATTCCATGCTTACTCCCAAAAACAAACAATTAACCAAAAGAATGAAAGCCAAAACAAATCTTCACAAAATCAAGGATGGATTCCCAACCTTACCCGAAAACGCTTTCCACCTTATGACACCTACTCTTGCAAATGAGTTTTCAAAATACATAATTCTCTCTTAATCTCTCATTTTGCCTAGAAGCCCTTTCGGGTTTTCATCCTAGCTTCTCACATTTTTTTCATCTCACCATCTTACCCGCTCAACTAGCTCTTTTTTGCATAGGCCGCCCTTTCGGGTTTTCGACCTATCCGAGCCCCCAATTTTGCCCGAGTCGCCCGCCCTTGCTGGTTTTCAACTCAGCGGGTTTCATTTCATCACTTTTTTTTTATATTATTTTTTTTCATTTTTTTTTCTTCATTTTTTTTTCAAATTGAAAGTAATAAATACAACATAGATACATGAGAATGAGAATACCCTCCCCCCTACTTAAACTACACATTGTCCTCAATGTGATGACAATTAGAAGAAAAAGTAAACTGAAAATGGGGGGAGAATATCGAAAATCGGGTAAATCGAATATCGAATGCTCAAAACTCATGACAAACAATCCGTCAAACTCAAATTTCTTAACAACACCAACTCAAATCTCATAAATCAACTCACAACCCTCTGCCTCGAATCACTCAAACACATGACAAATTCAAATTTTTAAATTTTTGAGATTTGCACCTAGCTTATTAAGAGATCGAAAAGATTCATTAACAATCTCAACCCTCTAGTTGTACCAACTCCTAGCTATTGAACTCCTCCCAACGCATTTTTTTTTGTGGATTTTGGTTCCAAGTGGATTAAGATTGGTTGTGGATCTTTTTAGTGGGTGGGCGGTGGGTGAAAGAAAATTTGTTGTGGTGGTGGAAATTTGATGAGAAATAAAGGAAAAGAAAGAAAATAAGAGGAGTCTCGGGTTGCCTCCCGAGAAGCGCTGTTGTTTAAAGTCGTTAGCTCGACTTAGTACCTTAGGCTCAATCATTGGACTTGTGCTCCATGTGTGACAATGGTGGTTCCATATCAATCTCCACTTCAAGTACCTGCAAAACTGATTGAGAATAACTCTTGCAATGCATCGTTAGTGCTATGAGTGTCAACCAAAAACAAAGAGCACAAGCAATACCATCCAAAAATCACGCTAAATACAAACAAGTAACACCGTTTCCCCGGCAACGGCGCCAAAATTTGGTAGGCGCGGATTTGTCGTGTAAACCTAACCAAAGATAAATTTCTCCTACTCTCATGCACACTAAGCAAGTATAATGGAAGTAGGGATCGTATCCACAGGGAAACAGGGACGAGTTTTATATTATGCGTGAATCAGTACTTAGATTAAGCTAAGGGCCGAGAAACCTAATAACAAGGGGGGGGTTTCAAATAGATTTACGAATAAACTACAACTAACTAGCATATAAATAAAATGAGAAATCAATATGGGAAGATCTTGAATCCGATTAACATCCACTTCAATTCATTATCGATCATTGAATCTCAACTCTAATTATTTCCATAATTATCTATTGTTGTGAATTAATCTCGTATTCTCCTTATTCTTAGTTGAATAGCACGATCAGCGTGACTATAAAACCCTAACTAAAGGATAACCTAGTCCGATCGGCCTCTAAGTTCAATCCAATAGCAAAGAATAAACACAGAGAACCAATAGACTCCGCTAATGTCATACACGCGATAAACATTCAACAGTTGATTCAATTTCCCTAAGAAATAACCAAGACGATCTGCATCTAAGTTACTCCCTAGTTTGCTACAAGTAGATAAAAGAATAAAACAATCCGATTCTATTATTAAATCTAGCATTAGATTAATTACACAATCAAACTAGTAACGTTCCTAGCATAATTATGCAAAAATCATAGAACATAATCATAGAAATTAAACCATAATCAAGGAAAATAGATAGAGAGGAAAGATCTCACAATAATGGTTGAAGCTTCATGTAAATCTTCTTCAAGAACAGCTCAAGCTACAATCCGATAGCATAAACCAAATTTAACATTGAAATCTCTAATAAAACTAAACTAGAAAATGAAAACTAAAACTAGGAAATGAAAAACAAAGAAATGAAAAACAAAGAGGAAAGAAGAACAAAAGATGAAAAGAGGAGTATGAAGAAGGAAAGATGAAGAGAGGAGTATCATCTCTCTCTCCTCAAGTTTGCTGCTCCAATTCCTACATTTCGGCTCTCCTCTTCGTCCTCTCTTGAAAATAGGTTTTGGGAGGCTTTTAAACCCCGCACAAAATGTGGCCGCTGAACCGACTAAAGCGTCGCGAGTCGCGACACTGATCGCGTGTCGCGACGAGTTGACTGACAATCCGCACACATTTGCTGGGCAAAGGCTGGTCGCGAGCCGCGGAGTACCTCGCGAGTCGCGAAGGCAGGGGTCGCAAGTCGCGACCTCCTTCGCGAGTCGCGAGCTGCTTGCTCTCGTGCCTGCTTGGCGGGCGATGCTGCTGGGCTGGCTGGCTGCTTGGTGCTGTGCCTCGCTGCTGTGCTACCGAGCTTGCGGTGCTGCTGAGCTTGCTTAGGCTTGCGGTGGAGTTTGGTTGTGTGCTGCTTGGCTTGGGCTTGCGGTGGAGTTTGGTTGTTGTTGGTGAGATGGCACAATGTTGTTGAGCTGCACCTAGGAAATCCATCCCTTCAACCTCTCGAACACTTCCATGGTATAACGCTCAAACCCATTTTACCATAAAAGCTCGGAACATAAGACATTAACACAATTTAACTCACAAAACTCCGAACTTCCGCTAAGGATAATATATATGCAAACGTCAACAAGTATAAACGAACTCCTTAGCAAAGTGCACCCAAAATAACGTAAATACTACGTATAACTTGGGCGTATCACTTATTTTATTAATTTTTTTACTTATTTTTCTTTTAGGTTTTTAAAATTAAATTTGATGAACGATAAAAGAATATTAAGTGAATTTATTTAGGATTTCTTATGTTGTATTAACATAGTCTTTTGTGTTAAATAAATCATTTCACTTTGTTAATTGATTGAATTTTTCGTTTTGATGTAAGACTTGATTGTGTTTGTGAATTGATAGATAAAACACATGATTGATGTAAAAATCCTTTTTTATTTTTTCAGCATAAATGTACTAAATCTTATTGTTAATGTTTATTTTTTTTGGTGGCACAATTATAACTTGATTGCCTTCAATATTTAAGTTAATTTTTTAATGCTATATTTGAGTTTGACTTTGTCTTTCCCCTTTTTTTCTAGTAGTAGTTGATTTACTAATGGGCAGTTAAGTAAATTTATAGGGGGACACCATAGCTCCCCCTTTCCCTTATATAATAGAGATATACAAGTCATTAAGGCCCACTAAAAGTTAAGACTCCCTAAAGTAGGGCCTACACAGGTTCATCAATAGTTGAGACCTTTGAAAATTATCACCCAAAATTTAGACCCCTATTGTCAGTTTTTCCTATTTTAAATAGTATCCAACAAGATTCAAACTTTGGTTCCTTGCATATCAAAGTTACTCGGGACTTCTACCCTTGCCAATAAACCACACATTTCATTGTGTAAGACTTATGCAAAGACATGTTTTATATTAATATAAAATGCAATTCACCAAAAATTAGAAAATATTGGCGGGCCACATGCCACCTAGGACCTTTATAGGATTCGTTGGCTTGTTACACAATATATTCGTGTGATTATATGAGAATACAATTGTTATAGAACACATTCTCGTATAAAATGATTAGATTTGTTTTAATGTGTATTTTCACAATATCAATTTTCATGAACACATTAAAGATATTGATAGTTAAAGCAGTATATAAAATAGAAGTAATATCGATAAACTTACTTTCCACAATTTTGAAACAATAATAAACAACACGACACTGAGTTAAATCTACAATCATGACCCAAATTTTGAAACTTTTCACCCTTAAGGACCTGTAACTTTTTTTTCACCTTTTAGGACCTCTTTCCTATTTTCCGGTCAACTAACCCACTATAAACCCACCGTTAACCATACATGTAATAAAAATATTGTTTTCAACAACATTAGTTAATCATGGTTTTTCAAGAAAATAAAATAAAATATAATAAAAAATCCTCTTCATTCTAAATATCAGTAGTCAGGTACTCAACACCCTTCTGGGGCTTCCATCACCAATTATATCCACCATCACCACTCTTCCCTCAAACAATCAACAGCACCTCTTCACTTCATCTAAGTTTATAGTGATACAAATTATCATTTTATCAACACCACCGCCGTCACTTTACATCACCGTCGCTGACGTTCTTTACTTCACTCTTTCATCTCTCACTAGATCTAATTGTGTTGGGGTGATTTTAATGGGCTATTTACGGTGGTTTTCGACTTAAGTGGGGTAAGATTTCAACTTGAATATGGTGATTTTTCTAGTGGTAAGGGCTATTTTTGGGATGGATGTGGTAGTTTTCTTGAGTTGGGTTGGGTCGTTTTGGTGGTTGGGATTGTTTTCGAGGTGGTGGGGTGGGTGTCGTCTAAGGTTGTTTTTGGGTAATTTCTGGAGTGGTTAGTGGTTTATACAGTGGTTTTTGGGTGGTTGTGGTAGGTTTTATGGTGGATGTTTATGAGGATGATTGAATGGATGAAGAAGATGAATTTTTTTTAAGAATAATTTTTTCAATTTTTATTTTTAATAAAATTTCTTAACTCAACGACCCACCCTTTTAAACTCACAATAGTCAAATTTCACCAGAAAATAAATTGAGCTCCCAAACAATGAAAAATAAACTTGCAGGTCTTCAACGGTGAAAATCCAAAAAGATCGGGTCATTGTTGTATGCTTAACTCACACGACACTACTCTCTCCGTATTTCTTTTTTTTCCTACTTTAATTGTGTACGTTTGTCAATGCACTTCTTTGACCTTAAATATCTTTCATTACATATTAGTAAAAAATATAACGATCAAGTATTAATAAAGTACTCATTGAGACGAAACAAACAAGACCCCCACATAACTATATTTTATCTTATATATTGAAAAGAATTTAGAATATTCTCTCGAATTGTAAATAGTGTCAAGATTTCAAGTAGGAAGAATAAAAAAATACCAAATGGAATATATATATATTATTGAGACATAGCTCATTATATTCAGAATTGAAATTAAGATAACATAAATCTACGCTAACAACGATCGCTCTTGAATTGCAGATTGAAAAAATTGTGTAGCAAAGGAGCTAGTTGAATTAATAGATGAGGAGAACAAGATACTGAGATTTAAGGTCATAGAGGGAGATCTTCTAACAGAGTTCAAGAGCATCACTTTGGTTATCCAAGTGATGTCTAAAGATGATATAACTGTGGTGATTGGTGAATGGATTGCTGAATTGGAGATGATACATAATGAAGGCCACTACCCAACCAAATTTATGGACATGTGCATTGAAGTTGCCAAAGATATCGAGGCCCATCACCTGAAAGATTATGAAAACTCATGGTCGAGCCCATCTACTTATAATAGTAATAGTATCAGTATGCATTGTTGTATATATCTTGTGTTTTTGTCATTTATCATTATGTGTGTATGCAATAAACTTGTGACTTGGTAAAATATGGAGAGTGATATATTTATTTGGGTTTTTTTTAATTTGGACGCATCTTAGTGTATCTGTAACGTGTAAAATTTGAGCTCAACTTTTCAGTGATGTCATCAATTTTAAATTACAAAATCTCTTGAGAAGAGTGGTGACCTAATTAAACGTGCATTGATCATAAACATTTTCTGATTCTCTCAATCACTCTTCTCTTTATCTGAAATTATCTATCAAAATTCTATGAACTTTTTTTAAAATAAATTAGGGAATAACATTATAAAAAAATTTGGAAAAATTGATAATAGCAGGCTCAACTATGGCCCCCCTTCCATAATAGATCCCAACTTTGGACTATCCCACACAGGTCCCAACTTTAGGGTGTGCTTTACAAGAATGATCCTAGCAGGTCACCTAACCTGCTACAACAGGTAAACTTCCTAAGCCACCACCCTTACCATCCCTGCCACCCTCTTCCCTGCACTCCCACTCCTCCCCCGCCCTCAAAACCTCCTGTCGTGTTCCGCCACCCCTTCCCTCCCCGAAACCGCCACCCTCCCGCACGTCACCGACCCCCTGCCTCCTTCCCCCTCTCCCCATGCTATTTGGAAGTCTCACTCGTTTTCTATCTCCTCTGCTACTACATACTCATCAATGGCGGACAGTCGAACACCACAGAAGCCACTATCATCACACCCACAACCGAGCCGAAAACTTCGCCCGAAATCAAACCGCCGGAAATCAAATCTCTCAAAATCAAACCGCCAGAAATCAAATCGCCCGAAATCAAATCGCCCGAAGTAGATGACGAAGATCAACTCTCAATCAAAGATCGATTTTTTTTTGGAAATCGATTTACTTTGCTTGAACTGATGTTCTTAAACTCGAATTGAAACCTTACTTTGCTTGAACTTATGTCTGGGTTCTCGACTTGATAGACGGGATGAGGTTTGGGTGGGTGAGGGTGGTGTTGGTGGGTTTGGGCATGGATTTTGGAGGTGGTGTTGTGGATTTCGGGCTTGTTGTGGATGGGTGGGGTGGTTAGGGGAGTTTCGGGGTGGATGGTGGTGTTTTAGGGATGGTCGGTGGTGTTTTCGGGGTGGTTGGTGTTTTCGGGGTGGTTGGTGATGTCTCGGGGTGGCTGATTTCGGGTTGGTGGTGTTTCAGAGTGGTTGGTTTCTGGGTGATGGTGTTTTGGGGTTTGGTGGAGGTTTCGAGGTGGTTGTGGCGGTTGGGTGTCGGTGGTTGTGGTTGTGGTTGGGTGGGGTTCGTGAATTAAGGGTGTGGTGTTTTTAAAATTACCGTTTAAACAGGTAACCGGTCCACTTGGACCGTTTTTGTAAAGCACACCCTAAAGTTGGGACTGCTGTGGGATAGTCCAAAGTTGGGATCTTTTATGGAAGGGGGGCCATAGTTGAGCCTGCTCTTGTCAATTTTTCCAAAAAATTTACTCCCTCTCGTTTTTTATCTTTCTCACTTTCATGTGCGCGTATCCCAATGCTCCTCTTTAAATTTAAATATCTTTCATTATATATTAGTAAAAATTATAAAGAATATTAATAAAGTACTAATTGAGACGAATCAAACAAGACCCCACATGACTATATTTTTTCTTATAAATTGCAAAAAATTGAGAAGATTCTCTCTGTGTATGAATAGTGTCAAGATTCCAACTGAGAAAGATAAAAAAAACAGAGGGAATACCTCTTAACAAACAAAATTTCCCTTCAAAAAAGAATTATTTTTTGAAAGAAAAGTAATTAAAATAAAAAAAAGGTTCTTAAGAGAATTTTTGAAAAGTGAAAGTTACTCTACTAAAAAAATGTCATTTGGTTTATATACATAACAAAATATATTTGTTTCAATTTTAGTTACATTTATATTAAAATTCAGGAGACAAAGGCCCCTAAACGGGAATTAGAATTATATGTCCCTTTCTAAAATTTAAGACTCCTAAACTTAACCGAAACTAAGTTGAATACTTGAGTTATCATGAGTTCCATTGACTAAAATAAAAAGGGATAATTGGCTAGAACAACACGAACTATACTTCAAGTACACTGAGGAGCACAACCTTTGACGGGTGTAGTACGTAGCACGAACTTTAACATGAGGTGCAACCAGTAGCATAAATGTGACCAGAGTGCAGTGTTACACCCCGACAATCCTCTATTTTCCAAAATACCTTTTTAATATAAAACTTAGAGAATTATCAAAGTATTATCGCCCGTGTGATAACGCATCGGCTTATTTAGAATTTTACAGCGGAAAACAATAAATAACTTTGAAAACAATAACTTAGTCAACCATAAGTCAACTTCAAAACCAAACTAAAGTCAAACCAACATAAAGTCAAACTCAAACCATAATTAAAAGTAAACTAATGTATTAAGCTAACACAAGCTCCCCACGAATCCCGAACCCATGATGCATCATCTTCAAATCTGAAATGGACGATGCACTATTGATCCCGAGAGACTGCTCACCAAATGGGTCATCACAGGATCAATAAGGCACAGCCATGATCGACATACACACAAAAGCACGTAATCAGCAAAGCTGAGTACTACATAATAATAAATAAATCCTAACATGATACTAAGAAACATTAAAGCAAAGATAAATAATATTATAATAACATGACAGACTAACTTTACTGAACTTAACTCAACAATCAACAAGTTAATTAAATTTAGATTGAATAGGCAATGGAAAGAGTTGTCCAAACCAAACCAGTCTTCAATTTAGAAGACGAAGTACGGGCGCGACTTCGTACTCCCATGACCAACGATATCGAGGTACTAATAATTAAATAAAATAGGACACGTTGATCAATCCGGTCCCAAGAAAAGCCATGAGCTACCACCATGTACTCCAACTCATACTAGTCCAACACTTCAGACGTGCACAAGTCTAAAGCTTATTGCTATTCACTTTCCACTTTAAGTGATTATTAAATTATTTACTTGTTATGACTCACAAAGTAAGACAAACAATATAATCATCAAGGATACATGATACTTCCATTTTTATCTTAGGATTAGGTAAGGTGATCAACAACTTAACAATCCAAGAATAAATCCATTATTAGTTCCATAACCATTATTTATTTGTTGATCTAAGTCAACAATCAACCAACCTTTCATAGGTGAATAACCAACTTACCAAATAAGGCCTTCGGTCCTCATAAAGTAAATAAAATAATCCAAAGGGAACAACATGATCCATTAACAACATAATTATTAATCCCTCATGTGAATTAATAAAATAAAGTTCCAATCCCATATGCTTGCATCAATCATCCATACAAACATAGTATCACCAACGTAAGCAACATGCTTCACACAACGGCATAAAACATGCAATTCCACTTGAATATATATCACATATGAACCGTAAATAGTTCCATATACATGATACTACATCAATCCTAATCTTAGGACATGATACTAGTCTACTAACACATAGGTATGTACGTACCTTGTGTAGACAGTATGCAAAGCCACTTTAACAACCTTAGAAGTCGCCTAATAAAGAGAATTCTCCGCCTACTAAATATCAATACAACCACTAATCAATACTCAAATAAAATTCCAGCAACGAACTTTAAAATATTTTTAAACCCTCTTTAAAAGTGTTTAAAATCCTTTTTAATCATTAAAACTCTAACTATTAATGTCTCCTACTATAGTACTACCATACTAGTCATTTAAAACTCTAAAAAACTCATACTTTGACAATTAAAACTCCATCATAAGCATACTAATAAAAATTCCAGCAACTTATAATGTGTTTAAAACCCTTTAAAACATACTTAAACATAATCATACACATAAGAGTGTTTAATTTTTATAAACTATAATATAATACTACAATTTCTAACTCATAAAACCCTAAAAATTCATGTTTTGATACTTAAAACTCTAGTTTAAACATAATTAATAAATCTGAAATTTAATTACTTTATAATACAAATTACATAATCTGAAATTTATATTTAAACATCGAACTATAAACTTTAATCATGAAATCATTAAATCAATCCTTAAAAAAAACATAAACTTAACATTAAATAAAATAGAGGGGGAAGAGAAATAAACGAAAAAGAAGAAGGAGGGGAAGCACAACGTGAGAGAAGGCGGATGGGCCGGGCTGCCGTCGGCCGGCCGGCCGGCCGTCCGCTCGACCGGCGGCGGGCGGCGGTGGCCGGCGCTGGCTGCTGCTGCTGGCCGAGAGAAGAGGAGAGCCGAAGGAAGAGAGAGAGAGAGTCGTGGGGGTGACGAGAGAAAAGAAAGAGAGGAAAGAAAATTTAGGGTGAGTGTTTAATGTGTGGGAATTATGGGTTTTGTTGGGTGCATATAGGTAACCCCTTGTGGGTTTAGGGAGATGTGTTTGGACTTTTAATAATCATTTAATGATTGGGTACTTGAGTTGAGTTAGGTTCCTCTAACCCATTTTAAAATCCATTACACTACAATTCAAAGATGTTTAAACTATTAAATAATTTTCAAAGTATAACTAAATGAAATATTTGATTACTTAAAATCATTAAATAATCCTTTTGACTTTCAAATAGTCAACATTCTAAGAAATAAATTATTTAAATACTAAATTTTATATATATTTAAATATATTTATAAAATTCATAAAATTATGGGGGATTACATGCAGATATTCCACCAAAGTTATAGAACCTTCATTATTTTATTAGTTTCTTTTCTTTTTCCTTTTTTTTTCCTCTTTCCTTCTTTTTTCCTTTTTTCCCCTATCTCTTCTTCTTCTTCTCCCTCAACTTCCTCTTTATTCCTCCTCCCCCACCCATCGGAAACCCTCCCCTCCCACACCCTACCCACCGAAACTACCACTTTCCCTTCCCACCCCCGACACCAATCCCATCCCCTTTCCCAACCCCCGAAAGGTTGAAACCACCCTAACCCGACAAACCCTCTGTAAATTTCTCTTTCTCCCTCCTCCACAACCCTCGTCCACCGGAAAAACTTGCCTCCCCACCAAAAACCCTACCCTTTCACACCTCTCCACCCACTCTTCCTCACCATCATCATCTATCACCACACTACCCATATCCAAATCTCACATCTCGACTACCTATTACGCCAAATACCGCCCCAATTTCGACAAAATCATGCAAAAAAAACAACACCTCAAAACAAATTTCCTACACTACCGCGCCGGGCGCCGCCCTTCACCTCTTCTTCCACGATCGCTTCGAATATGATCTTCGAGAGGGCATGAATCCCACCCGAAATCCGAGTAGGGTTTGTCGGTGGGGGTGATCGGGGTAGGAAAAGGGGGTTGGTGTCGGGGGTAGGGGAGGGAAAAGTGGTAGTTTCAGTTGGGTAGGGGTAGGGGTAGGGGTAGGGGTGGGGTGGGGGGAGGGTAGGTTTCCCGGTGGGTGGAGGAGGAGGAATAAACAAGAAGTTCAGAGAGAAGAAGAAGAGATAGCAAAAAAAAAGGAAAAAAGAAGAAGATTCAAGGAAAAAAAATTAAAGGAAAAAGAAAATAAAATAATGAAGATTCCATAGCTCCGGTGGACTCTCCGTACTCGTCCGGTCACATTTATGCTATTGGTTGCACCTCGTGTTAAAGTTCGTGCTACACACTACACCCGTCAATGGTTGTGCTGGGCAGTGCACTTGATAATTCGTGTTAATCTAGCCAATTAACCCAAATAAAAAAAAATACTCTTGTATGGATCGCGTCCGTAAAAAATTTATTGGGGACCCGTGATTTAATTATCCTTTTATCTGCTACAGTAATTGTTTTCCAAGAAATCATATCAAAATTATGTTGTATGTGTTAAAGCCACCTTTTTCAAATGGCTAACTATGATTATTACCATACTGAATTGGAAAATTTTTGTTAATAAATACCACACTTTGAGCACTTTTTGGAAATAAATACCTAGGTTGTCTGAAATTTTATATAAATTCCAACTTTTTGCCATTTTTTTTGGAATCACTAGCACTTAATAGATTTTCGCAAAACCGTTAGTTTTGCTCTGTTAGTGGCATGTGAGGTGGTGGTGGTGGTTTTGTAGTTGGTTAGTATTGTGGGGTAGGTCGATTTTTTGGTGGGTGGAGGTGGTGGTGGTTTTGTAGTTGGTTAGGGTGGTGGGGGTGGGATGATTCTTGAGTGGGTGGAGGTGGTGGTGGTGGTTTTGTAGTTGGTTGTGGTTGTGGGTGGGTCGATTTTTCGGTGGGTGGGGTGATGGTCGCGGCAACGGTGGCAAGCATGGTTGTTGCATGTGGTAGGGGAGGTGGCGGTGGTGGGGGAAGGGCAAAAACGTAATTTCTCGTGCCACTAACAGAGCAAACTAACTTTTTTTGCAAGATTCCGTTAAGTGGTAGTGATTCCAAAAAAATTTAGTCAACCTTGGTATTTATATAAAATTTCAGACAACCTAGGTATTTATTTCAAAAAAGGGCCAAAAGTATGGTATTTATTGACAAATATTCCTACTGAATTTGACAACAGATTAGATAACTTAAGGAAAAATGAAAAAACAATACATATAATGTAAGTAGATTTGTTGACGACCACAATGCTCGTTTTGTACTTGGCTTCTTAGCTCACTTACGAATCAGTTATTTTCTTAGAGATGAGATAATGGCTCTTTTACGAGGTTTGGACTTAATGTGGGATTTAGGCATAAAAAAGATTGTAATCTGAATCGATACTATTTGGAACAGAAGTAGACGAAGAGCTCTGAGAGTTGTGTAACTTGTGCTCGTATCGTTAAAAAAACGCTTATCATAATGTGTGCAATTGATCAAGTATGGTTGCAACATTATTGATCGGCCGCATTAGGAAAACTTCTTTTAGCACATGTATCAGGTTGAAAATAGGGTCGAATATTGACTTTCTAATCATGGCGTGAACCAGAGTAAAAAACTTACCATTTATATTGAGTTTATGTTAGAATTATACACTATCTCAGCATATATATATGTGAAGGGCATGGGTTTGCCTCATCTGAATTCTACATAACATGTTATTTTGTTTTTGCGTTTGATTTAGGTAACAACCCTCTTTTACACCAAAAAATACTCCTTATGAACCCTATCCATATAAAACTCTGTATATATAAAAAAAACGTTACTTAATACAAAGAAATACAAATCACAAATTACCATAAAACTTCATATTTTATCCTCATTTCCCACTACACTTATAGCATTTTGCTCTTAGCAAATTAAATTACAACAAATTCAATTAACGCAATTCACCAAGTCCACAATTGTATCAAGTTACCAAGTGGAGTAAAAGATGAGAGAGAAACAAGAGATGCAAAAGAGCTCTAGAGAGAGAAAAAAGAAACGCAAGAAAAGAAAGAAAAAAAACACAACCCAAAAACCTTCCCCCAAGAAAACTCTTCGTCTCCGCCAATCTGTTCCTTCTTCTAGGCTATCTCCCATGGCTACCGCAAATATGAGAAACCCCTCTGACACAGCCCACATCAAATCTAAAGTAATTATGCCTCTACTCCTAATAATTACACTTTTTGTGCGTATTTTCGAAGCTTCTTGCACTCTTTCCCATCAGATTAACAACAACTAACCAGGCATTAAAGACAAAATCTACAAAGACGATAATTACAATTCCTCACCACCCATAGGAGGAACCTCCCACTTTTTCGATATCGGGAAAAAATCGAAATTATGGAGACTTTTATTGAAGCAAATCAACCTTACTTCCGTTCGCAAGTAACGACTGATGCCCAATCCAACGCCAAGGCGCTCTTGCAACGATTCGACTACCCTATTCATTTTCCAGATAAATCCCTCCCTCCCTCTAAGTTTTATTTTTTTAATAGTCTTATCTGCTGTTTTCATGATTAATTCCTTGTCTCCTCTCGTCTGTTGGGTTTTATTGGGTTATTTCTTGGGGATTAATCTGTTAGTCTCTTCATCTTTTGCAATTCCGAATTCTAACCCTCCCTTGCCCTCCCTTGCCCTCCCTCGCTGATTCCCCCTCCACTCCTAAGCACTATATAAAGCCTAACCCTTCTCAAAGGTTTCCCACACAATCTCACAAACACTCTCTTCTAATCCTGATTCTTGCAATTTTAAGTCTCGCCCTCTCTATTTTCATGTCGGATACTCCTCCATCCCCAAGCTCTGCCTCCATCCTCTAATGATACAATTCCCCTTAATGTTGATAGGCCATGTTCCACTTCAACTGCCCCTTTGGATCACGGTCCTAGTCACACCTCTTCCTCAACCGCCCCATGCACTACTGGTTTGGTTAGTCACAGTAATTGTCCACTTTCCCCTCCCTTACAATCAAGGGACTCAAGTCCTCCTATCCCAAACGTTCCAAATACAATTACCCACAGTGTCAACATTATAGCTCCCTTCCTCAATGAAATTGAACTCGCCCACTATCACTCCTCTTGCCTATTCGGAAAACTTTGGGGTGACCCTATCCCTATCTCCGCGGTTATTAATCGCCTTCAACGTGATTGGAACTTCATTCACGGGGAATTTTCCATTCGCCATCTCTCTAATGGATGGTTCCTTATCCAGTTCACCAACCCCATGGACAAAAGTGAGGTGCGGGAGAAGACACCTTGATTCGTCCAAGGTCTCAACTTTCATTCTCATTCCTTGGAGATAATTCTTCAAGCCATTCTTTCAAAACATTACTCATGTCGACCAATGGGTCAAAATTCCCTTCCTTCCAAATGAATATTGGTCTTGGAATCATCTCACCACTCTCACTCAAAAAACCGGCCACCTAATTAAGTTAGATCGTTTCACTCTCCAAAATGACGAGAAGGCTTTGTTTGCTCGAGTTTGCCTTAATATCAATATCACTAATCCCGTTCCCCGCTCTATCACAATGACCTCCAAATATAAATCATCCGAGTTCTTCCTCTCTTATGAGGGAGTTCATGAGGTTTGCCCACTTTGTGGGAATAAAGATCATACTTTATCTCTTTGCCCAAACAAACCGGCTCCTTGTCTTGAGCTTGTGGTTGCCAAGCTTGAAGCTAGCAATCTTAACCCCTCTTCTTCTATCACCAATGATCAGAATGATTGGTTCTTTGTCAAGCCACAGCGTCGTAGCCGTCCTCGTTTTGCCTACCGCACGCCTTTTAAAGGCAAACAGTTCCAGTCTTCAAACCCCCCACCCAAGCACGAAGGTGAGCCTAGCCTCACTTGCAATGAAATCATTTTCAAACCTCCTTCACCCCCTCATTTCGCTGACTCGGTTATCACCACTAATGCTTTTGCCTCGCTTGCGGAATTCCAAATTAATGCCACTGATGGCATTCATCTTAATCCGCCAATGCTGACCCAATCTTTGCCGCCAAATCAACCGCTCCTATTGGAGGAGCCTTCTGATGACTTGGACGAGGATTTCCTTAATGCTCTAGGTGTCATTCACCACAACCCCAACGTGGTGTTTGACGCTAAAATGTCAGTGGCCCCCTGTTCCTCTTCTCCGGCAGGTGATGGTGATGGAAAGCGCCGCAAAAGAGACGAATTTGAAGGATCACCTTCCCCTTCTAATTAATAATGATCATGTTCAGTCCTAATCTCCATTTTGGATTACTCTGGAGGATTTATGCTTTTCCTTCCTTTTTTAGTTGCATATTTTATCTATTTCATAGCTTTTTAGCTTTTTATCTTATATTAGTTAATTCTACTTTTGTAATGACTCATGTAGTTATGATGGAAATTATTAATACAATGGAGTCTTTTGCTTACTTGGTCTGCTTTGCTTACAATTTGTCGTTCTTCAACTATCCTTACCTAAGTTCATTTTATCTATGTTATGTTAAGTTTTAAATGCATCTACCACATTATAACTCCCCCACTATTTGATTCAGTGGCACAGGTTGCATTTCTCAAAAATGATGGCCCATGCCCAACACTAGTCTCATGGACCGCATTTTCGAACATCCAAGGACTGCATTTTTTGTTTCTGAACAGGCTATACAAGCCCTACAACACCGAGTCCCCCTAACATGTTTATTTCCTTATGCAGGAGAAGGGCCACACTATCCTAGTCGCACTCATGCCGCACCTGATTTGGGCCTGAAGCCCACGTCCACCAACTTGGGACATCGATCCATAAAAAATGGTAAAAGTCTCTTGGGTCAAGGCCCCTCTATCTGCGAACGAGCTTACAAAAGCTTAAAGAACCGAGTGCTAGACACTCGTTTGACAGGGGTGTTTTTCCACCCCCTAACGCCTTTCTATGTCTGTGCAGGCACACTCTTTTCAGGCCCTTCCAAGGGCAATGTTCCAATCAGTCAATCGCCTAAGGGTGATCCAGTGTCAGGCAACCATGAAAACAACCAGATTATATGAAAATACTAAGTTGGAATATTCAAGGGGGCAAAAAAACCCCAAGCTTTGAGTGAACTAATTTATCTAAAAAATAAATACAAACCGAATATCATTTTTATCATTGAAATGCTAACCAATTCGATTAATAGCAAACGAATACTCAAAACGCTACAATTTCATAATAATATCATTGTCGACCCGATTAATCACTCCGGTAGAACCTGGGTGTGTTGGAACAACAACAATATTAATGTCCAAAACAGGGTTACTCACGCTAGAATCATGGAATTAGAAATTCTTTACAAACCGAACAACAAGATTTATAACATCTTTGGCACTTATTGTCCTGCACAAAACAATGACAAAGATATCTTTTGGACTCATCTCAACAACTGCTTGCATAATGCCCAAAACCCTTGGCTCCTTCTAGGGGATTTCAATGAAATGTTACTCCACCAAGACAAATTAGGTGGGGCACCACTCAGAAATAATCAACTAAAACGTCTCCCAGATCTTTTACAAACACACTCGGCAATTGATATTCCTAGTCATCATAAAGCCTTCTCCTGGAAAGGCCTTGCGAATTACAAACCCATATATGAACGCCTTGACAGGGCAATTTCAAATCAAGGGTTCTTTAATGATTTCGCTCAAAGCACATTAATCTATGGGAACTTTACTGTTTCAGATCATGCACCCATCATTTTCTCAACCAACCAAGAACCACTAAACAAGGCACCACCATTCCGTTTCCAGAACTTCTGGATCCTGGATAAAGAATCACACTCTATTGTCAAAAAAAATTGGAATACTCAGATCACGGGTTCGAGATTCTATCGCATACAACAGAAACTCATTCGCATCAAAAACGAACTAAAACCTTGGGCCAAAGCCAAATTTAGGCATACAGCAAACAAGCTACAAGCAAATGAAGACAAAATTAAAGAACTCCAAGATAAACTATGGCAGCAACCATTCAATACTATATGGACTAAACATATCAATCGACTCCTCATTCAGAGAAGGAAACTACTTCTTTTCAATCAAAAAAACCTGGGGGAACAATGCCCGGAAAACGTGGTTAACCCAAGGTGATCGAAACTCCAGATTCTTCCATAACAAAATGAAGAAATCACGTACTTTCTCCTCTATCATCCGTCTTAAAAATAATTTTGGCCAATGGGTGGACTCTCAACAAGATCTCACTCACTTGTTGACCAATTTTTCCAACAACGCTTCCGAACAAATGTTGACAGCCAAAGAAATTTAGACCTCGACTTCATCAGCCCTTTTGTGTCTCACTCGGATTGCGATTTGTTGCTAGCACCAATTACTCCTTCCGAAGTTAAAGAAGTAATCTTCGATATTAACCCCAATAAAACCCCGGGGTTTGATGGTTTTGGAGCCAATTTTTTTCATGCTTATTGGCCAATTTGAGAAAAAATATATCGTTGTTGCAATCTAAAGTTTCTTTCACCATGGCAAATTACCACCGTCCCTTAACCACACTCTCATTACACTCATTCCTAAAAAACAAATTCCAGAGACACCAGAACAATTTCGTCCGATTAGCCTAATAAACACCAATTATAAAGGCATTTCAAAAATCATCGTCAATCGGCTACGCCCTATTCTCCAGCGAGAAATAAGCCCTTTACAAAATGCTTTCACGAAAGATAGATCAATACACGATAACCTACTTATTGCTCAAGAAGCCCTAAACACGTTCCAAAAATCACAAAATAAAACAGGATGGTGTGCTTTAAAGCTGGACATGGAAAAAGCCTATGACAGGATTGAGTGGGATTACTTGTGGGGTGTCCTAAAGGCATTTGGCTTCCCTCCAATATGGATACAATGGATAAAAGAATGCATTACTAATGTCTCGTATTCATTACAAATTAACGGGGAAACTTCTCCATGGTTCCGCCCTTCCAGGGGTCTCCGCCAAGGTGACCCGCTCTCGCCCTACCTTTTTATTATATGCATGGAAGTATTAATCCGAAAACTATCATTACAATCTCATATTCGAGGATCTGGTATCGGTTTCAAAATTCACCCTAGAACTGCAAACATACCTTGTCTTTTGTTTGCCGACGACATTTTACTTTTTCTGTAAGGCCTCTAATCAGGCATGTAGAAATTTAAAAGCAACTCTCGATGAATTCTGTAACTTATCAGGACAACTTGTTAATTTTCACAAATCGTCCATCATTTTTATCAAAAATGTTCAACCAAACAGGAAAACCATTCTAGCTAGCCAATTCAATATGCTTCCAAAGTCCTCCCTCGGACAATACTTAGGCATTTTCTTCAGCTCGTTCCAGCCCACCAAAGGGACCTCAGTTCAGTTCTCAGCAAGACAGAACAGCGTATAAACTTCTGGGAATCTGGGTTTCTCTCTAAAGCAGGGAGGCTAACCTTAATACAATCCAATCTAGAATCTCTACCGTCCTACACTTGTGCTTCAACTATGCTACCCTCAAGCATAGCAAACTCTATTGATTCAATTCATCGAAAATTTTTCTGGCGCCAAAATAAAGATAAAAATAGTACTCCGTTAATTGCATGGGATAAAATCTGCACCCCAAAATCTCATGGAGGCCTTGGCCTCCGAAAAACCCTTCCAATGAACCAAGCATTCATTGCCAAACTAGGCTGGAAAATTCTCACAGACCAAAACAATATTTGGGTTCAATTGATCAAGCAAAAATATTTAAACCGACAATCTTTCTTCACTTGCTCCCCTAAACCCCAGGATTCCCCCATTTGGAGGAATATCCTAAGGCAAAGACATATTCTACAACAAGGCATTAAATGGAAAATTGGAAATGGGGAACAAATTCTTTTTTGGTTACATAATTGGTGCACTAATGATAGCCTCATTAATATGCTTCCTACCTCTCAAAATTCAGCAGATGTCACAATCCGGTTAAGCCAATTCGTCCTCCCAAATAGAACTTGGGATCTTCAAAAATTAAGAAATTTACTACCAGACCATATTACCCAAATGATTATGGGAATTCCAATCCTTATTCACCGTGTTCCGGATGAGCCGATCTGGGTTCCATCCTCTTCAGGAAACTTTACAGTCAAATCTGCAAACTGGATTGCACATAAAATGCCCTCTCAAAACGAAAAATGGAGGTATCACTGGATCTGGAAGTTACAAATCCCACCAAAGCTGCAAATTTTCCTTTGGCAAATCTGTCATAACAGCCTAGGAGTGCGTCAAATCTTAGCCAAGCGCCAAATCATTCCATTTACCACTTGTGCTCTCTGCAACATCGACGACGAAACTATCGATCACCTTTTTGGCAATTGCCACTGCCTAAATCCTCTTTGGGATTCACAAGCTATGAAAGAGTGGTTTCCTCATCAAACCAATTCAGAACCAGTTTTAAACTTTCTCTTCGACTTGAGGGTTCACAAAAATCTGCTTCAAAAATACATCTTCATTATTTGGAGCATTTGGAAAGAAAGAAATGATATTATTTTTAAAAATGGCAAATTAAATATCCATAGAATCATCCATAAAGCGCAATTCCATCATAAATAATGGATCCTTAGAGAAGCAGTGGATAACTCCTTCAAACTCAATTTCGATGGCTCGGTTCGTCATCTTTCAACAACCACCGGTACAAAACAATCTTCAGCAGCAGCAGGTATCATTATCAGAGACTCAGTCGGGGATCTCCTCTCAGCTCTAGCTGTCAACCTCGGCTCCACCACCATCTACATGGCAGAAATTTTGGCACTTCATCACGGTATCATCCTAGCTCTCAAAAACCATATCCAACACATCATAATAAAAGGCGACAATCTCATGGTCATTAACTCAATCAAAGGAACTTGGTCAACACCATGGCAGATTTCAAACATCGTCAGAGACATTCATACTTTCCTCAACTCTTTTACTTCATGGGATATTCGGTACATCTACCGGGAAGCTAATAGGGCAGCTGATTGGATCGCTAATGTGGGTCATTTAGTTGATAGTCATTTTTGTATAGATGATTGTACTTCTTCCACTCTTCAAAACATCCTTGTAACTGATAAGGTGAGAGCTCCCCTCGTGCGGAAGGTCTCCTAACCTTCTTTTCCTTACCTTATAAAAAAAAAGTCCACAATTGTATCATCATCATCATTATTTCTCTCTTTTTCTCTCCAAATCCTCCCTATATATTTTTTTTAATAAGGTTAGGAGACCCTCCGCACGAGGGGAACTCCTACCTTATCAGTTACAATGATATTATGGAGAGCAGAAGAAGTACTATAGAGAAATGATTATCTACTAAATGACCAACATTAGCTATCCAATCCGCTGCCTTGTTTGCTTCCCGGAAAACATGACGTATATCCCATGACTGAAAATCTTTGAGAAGGTAGTGGATGTCTCAAATGATGTTGGAGATCTGCCGGGGGGACCAGATGCCTTTTACTGCGTTGATGACCATAAGATTATCGCCCTCGATGAAGATGTGGTGAATATGATTTTGGAGGGCTAGGATAATACCCTGATGAAGAGTTGTAGCTTCGGTAATGAAGACCGAGGAGGAGCCGAGATTAATTGTTGAGGCTGTGAGGAGGTCTCCAGCTGAATCCCGGATAATAATGCCTGCTGCTGTAGAGTTGCCACGAACCGAACCGTCGAAGTTGAGTTTGAAAGATTGTGGAGGGGGAGGCTCCCAGGCGACGAGGATGGAGTTGTTGTGATGATGTGGGGTGGTGGAGTGATTTGGATGTGGTGGTGAAAACGGAGACCCATTGGAGAAACAGTTGTCAACTGTCTCCCTTAAGGTCCATTTTTTATGGAGGAATTTGGCCTTGTGTAGGATTCTATGAACATTAAGGGTGACGTTATTGAAAATGACATTGTTTCTTTCTTTCCAAATGCTCCAGATAATGAAAATGAATTTTACAATTTGAGTCTTATTCGGCCGAAGAGTGGAGAGAGTGGTGAGCAAGGGGGTGACATTTAGAGTATGGGGTAGCCAATCTCTGACCTCTTGTAACTCCCACAAGGGTTTAAGACATTGAAACAAAAGAAACAAGTGGTCTAGAGACTCTTCTGCTATATTGCAGAAGCTGCAGTGATTAAAAGGGATGATTTTTCGTTTCGCTAGAATTTGGCGAACTCCGAGGCTGTTATGACAAATTTGCCATAGGGAAATCTGTAGCTTCGGGGGAATTTGTAGCTTCCAGATCCATCTATATTCCCATTTGGCTTGTTGAAGAGGAACTTTATGGGCTAGCCAATTGGCTGATTTGACTGTGAACTCTCCTGAAGAGGAAAGCCCCCAAACGGGTTCGTCAGGGAGGGGGTTCATCGGAAGATATGTTCAGGCAAAAGGGCAGATAGTTTTTAAAGATCCCAATTTCTGTTGGGGAGGATAAAATTGCTTAGGCGCAAAGAAATATCGACTTGGTTATGGGGGATGTCAAGCATATTGATAAGGCTATCATGAGAGCACCAATTGTGAAGCCAGAAGAGGATTTGATTACCATCTCCAATTTTCCATCGGATGCCCTTGCGGAGGATGTTTCGCTGTTGGAGGATTTTCCTCCAAATAGGAGAATCTTGTGGTTTAGGTGAGCAAGTGAAGAAAGATTGTCTGTTCAAATATTTTTCCTTTATTAGCTTGACCCAGATATTATTTGGGTATGTTAGAATTTTCCAACCAAGTTTTACAATATATACTTGGTTTATTGGAAGGGTTTTGCGTAAACCAAATCCTCCCTAAATACTTACATCAACATTCCTACAGTATTTTTAGTAATGTACAGAATACAGCTATAACATTCTATAAATAGAATTAGAAGCCGTTTCATACGGTTATTTGTTTTTCTCCATTTTTATTACTTCCTCTTTTTCAAAAAAATCACCCTCTTCACTTCTCAAACCTCACCTCAGCTCCCCTTTGAAATCCCTTTGACACTCTCTTTCTCTCTCCTCTCAATTCCACTTTTACTCAAAAACTTGTCGCAATTTCCAGTAATATTGTTCGATCAGGTAACTTTTTCTTCTTTTAATCTTTCTTCTCCTTGTTTTTCCCTTTCATTTCATCAATTTTTAGCTTAGATTGTGATTAGATTTTTCCAGGAAATAAGTGGAGAAATGCGGAAAAAGTTGGAATGATTTTCGGAGAAATTAATTGCAGTTTCATTTTGAGATGATATTAATTTCGAGAGTTGCAATTTTTTTGGCTTTTTGAATCTGTTCTTATTGTTATGAGACTAAAGAGGGGAGAATCAAAGCATCAAACAATGTTTTTGACAGAAAATCGGTTCTTATTTTGGTGAAATCCCTAAATAATTATACCCTAATCTTAGTTTATTAATTAGGGTTGTTATATTGTTGTCTGTTAGTGGAATAATTAACTTGGTATTTTCCGGTTTTTATTCTGCATTTTTGTATTTTCTGAGTTGTGGTTGTAAATTAGTTGAGAATTATGATGATGCTTAACAAAATGTCGCTTTGTTGTGGGTTTAACATTTGAGTTCATTGCTGCCTTATCCTCGAACCGAAATATTTATTTTTATTTTTTGAAATAAAGATGCAAAGAAGCGAAAAAGAATCAATTAATGTAAATGCTTCTTGAGGAAGCAAGATAGGAATAGTAAGGTGATTTTTTTTATGCTTTTAATGGAATATGCTAAGCTAGTATCTCTTTTTATTTTTAGATGATGGACATATTAGAGATTGAACATTACAGCATTATCTCTAAACTTGTCCATACTTTAGGAAACACACAAGGTAGAATAAGAGCTTGTATGTCATCGAAATTAGTTCATGTCAGTAGAAATGGTAATCAATAGGGAAATGCAGTAGAAAGGGGAAAGAACTTATGAGGGGAGGTGCCACTCCGATATGTTGTTTTCTTAGGTATCTATAGCCGTCGATATTTGAACTGTGAGGATTCGGCGTATAGTTGTGTATGTGCACACTCTATACCTCTTGTTTGCTATTGGAGGCTGCTGGGCGCTGAGGCACAATTTGCATGGCCACCTCTGTCTCGATATTTATTGTAGTCAAGCCCGGCTAAGTGCCGGTGCAACCTGTGCTGTAGCACAGGGCCTCAACATGAATGGGGCCTCAACCTGACAAGAACTTGCAACTTCATTGGTTCCAATCTCGCCAGCTTTTTCTCACCTAGTCAATGATGCAGTAGTTAAACTATTTCTAAATTCTAGTTCTCCTTCTCTTCTCTCTTTTTTTATTTTGTTGATATAATTTTCAGATACTTCTGATCAATTCCTCAAGCTCTTTTTAAGTAAAGCTTCTAGTTTTTTTATTTGAAAGGAAGTAAAGCTTCTAGTTCTAGATATATATTAATAAAAATATTAAAAAGTTGATATTATGAAGATATTTATTGAGACATCCAATAATATTTATATAATAACTTTTAGTTTTTCTATATTAGTAAAAAATACGCTTAAGGTAAGGTGTATAAATAGTGTAAAAGTCAAAGTGTTGCACTTAAAATGAAACAAAGGAAATATATGATAACAAAGTTTAGTATGTACAATGTTGTTAGATTTTATCAAAATATATATTCTCCAAATATCAACTTTATTATTTAGACTAATTGATAATTAAAAATATTAACTGTTAAACTAGTACATTAAGCTGAAGTGAAGCATTTGTTTAGAAATAGAGAAAATAATTTATTTGTTTATGACGATATAAATTTTAAAATATTTGACATAACTTTATAGTCAGTTAAAGGTCAAACTTTTTTTAATTCTCTTTAATATAGTAAAACTTTTACTTGTAGACTTTGAATTAAGGGCCTCATATTTTCTTAATCGTACAGGGCCCCAATTATAAACGAGACGGCCCTGATTGTAGTACATGGGCTCCTGTATCAGCTAGTATTTTCTTGGTCAAACCATTTCTATGTACCTATTTCTGGTTGCATTAAAACTATCATGAAGTTTGCATTGAAAGTTCATAAATTTTTTAATATATCTGGTTAATCTCTTGGGATTTTCTTGTTCAAGCACACAAGCAGATGTTGCTTGTGTAATTGAACTATCTTCTGACTGGAACTGAAAGAATTATGAAGTTGTGCAAAAAGCTCTACAGAATTTTCAAAGTAAAAGAATCACCTCTGGTGATGTTGTAGCAGCAATTTTGTATTTGTGTTTTTTTTTTGAGGGAATGTATTTGTGTTTTCTTGCTTCTAGGTAAAAAGGAGATTAGTTGCATAATAGATTAATGCAATATTAAGTCTGCAACTAGAATTAAGCTAGCTGAAATGCTCCTTTGGTAATTTAGAACCTATTGATAGGCAGAAATAAGTGGCGGTAATGATAATAATTTGTAAGTAATGTGTAAGAGAAATTTCCTGAATGTTTCTCCACCTATTACTTATTAGTATGTGCTTCTTTTTCATAGACTTTCATTACTACTCAATGCAACCCCTACAATGTTAATGATTGGTAAAGAAAATTTATAAAGACAACCCATACTTGGGGGTGTTATAAAGTTGCATCTCCATGGACATTGGCATGTGATTTTCTAGGCAAAAGTACATACATGGTCATTACCATTACAACCATTTATTGACGCCTATCAGATAGGAGCTAGTTCTTTCTTTTACCACGCCATTCTTTGATGTGTATGACTAGAAATAGTGTAATTTTTTATGCTTTGACTTATTACGTTCATTTGTTTTGGTGGCATAGACTATATATTATTGAAAACAAAGCAAAACTTAGTTAGCTCTTTCTAAGAACTAACCTTCCTCTGATGCAGCTGGAAATTTTTTCATTGCTTGGATATTGGAATCTCGTTCTATGATTAAGAACGATTACCTATTTGGTGAGTGGTATCCATTGTTTTACTTGAACATTACTGCTGGTTGGCCTCAGGTTTACAATTTGATGCCTTCCTTTGAAACATATGGGAGAAAGGAAAGAGCAGGATTTGTATCGTAACTTCTCAAGAAAGGATCTCCAAGGCTTGTGCAAGAAATATGGTCTACCTGCTAAAAAGTCAAACTCTGAAATGGCAACATCCTTGATTCTTTATCTTGAGGTATTTTGTTGATGTTACTATCATCTGTTAGCTATGAGGAAGAAGCCAGTATACATTCTGAAAGAGAGCTTCTCATAGTCAAATTTTTCATTTTGGCTCTAGGCTTCAGATTCTTTCAATTTTCATCTCTTTAATTGATCTGTTTCCATGGTGCCTGTTCATTTCAGCTGGTTCTGTGAATTATATATGCCACCATATCATTCAGTTTAACTGGACTTCTGTGAAATTGCAGCACCGGTTTTTATGACCTCCTTACCTTGGGTGTTCTCGTGGATTTTTCTTATGATTGCAATGGTTGTATTTTTATGTTAGTGGTGATATGATAGAGTTGAGTCGATCTCTTAATTTTGTGAGTCGTAGCCAGATTCCAGTAGCTGCATATGCCTGGTGTAAACTGAAGCTAATATGTTGGATTTAAGAGAACTGATAGAGCTAGTTACCTTATACCTTTCTCGTAACCTTGGGAACATATATTTTGCATCCTACATAGTAGATATGACTGTAAATAGAGGTTATTGTAGCTATTCAACCCTGTGATAGTATTTTTCAAGATGTAATTGGGGTTTGGAAAGAAAAATAAATTTACCATGAGTGAATAAAATTCTTAATTGAAGACATTGAATGGACTAATATTCCTTGATGTTTCCCTGTAAATAATTGAAAATTATAACATCTATCTTTGATTTACTGTAAAGCAAAATTAAGCCTGAATATGATCCTATGTTTGGTTTATTCTAACAATATCAAAAGTTTTGGATTGTTTCTCAAAAATATGGTCCCACCTCAATGGAGCCAACTCTTTGTTCATTTTCTTTCTTTATAGTGTCAAATCGTATTTTAAAAAGGTGAAGAACTTAAAGATATACTCCCGCCGTTCCATTATTTGCCGTAGTTTCCTTTTTCGGTTGAGCAAATGGACTTGCTACTATCCTTTTTTGCAATTATTTTCTCTTTACTTCTTCTCTACAATAGGGCCCTACACCTACCTATCCACTTTTCTCTCTCTACTTTTTCATGTTCTTAACTTTTTGCCAAAATAGTTTCTAGCTAGTATGATTTCTTGAGACAGATGTGGATGGTTAGATTGCGGGCCTTGTATGTGGAGGAGGGGAGGGAATTTTATTTCTTATACTTTCTCAATTTTTTATATTGTAAATAAAATAATATTACAGTATTATATTGTAACTTTGAGTATGGAGAGTTGACACCTTTATGGTTCAAGCCATTTTCATTGACCACCCCGAACTATGAACTATTTTGAACTAACACAACATAGGGATTTTTTCAGCCAAAAACTTGTAATATGTATACTATATAAGGCATTTTTCCCCATTATGAATTATTCCAACTCTATTGTATGATCTTTCTTACAGTTTTCAGGTTTTGAGCAAGTACAAAGAAGAATTGTTACTTTTTCCTTCATTTCACATTGTTGTAGCTCTACATACCAAGGAAAGGAGGATAGAGTGTGTGAAAGTAGGTCCTCTGTTTATTAAATAGGAGAGAGAATGTTGTTGTGAGAGAGTGGAATTAAGTGAGTCCAACAAGTAGGGCAAGCCGGCAACGTAGTGTAAACTGTTGAAAGGGAATATGACTCACCAAATAAGGAATAAAGCATAAGAGGGAAGAATTTTATGGAACTGACTAAAACGGGTAGAGGGAAGAACTTAAAGGGATGGAGGGAGTAATTGCTAGTTTCCGTTATTCTGAATGATGTAGGGCCACAATTATAATTTTGAAGAATATAAGCACTATATTCCTGATATAGATTCATGAAAGTTCGTAAACCTATATATTGTAGGGAACCAATCCCTATGTAGTTTCATGTCTTGAGTGGAGACTGTGATTTCTTGTTTCCTGAGGAGAGGACACTAAATGTCCGGTGAAAAGAAACAACTTGATTTTTGGATGTTGTGTGGAAATGTGAAAAGTGAAATTGCAAAGCTTTTATTGATCTCATTTAATGATGGCCTTTGTTTGGCGAAGGAAATAGCCTCATATCAATGATGCTCCACTCAGATACTTTTTTCTCTGTTTTGCTGCTAAGATCCATCTCTCTGCTTCATACACTCTTTTTTAGTGTGGCGTCTCTTTTCTCTATCACCTTTTGCATAGAATTGAGGGCAAAGCTTTTTAATATTTGTAGCATAATGGTACAAATTGCTAGCTTTTAAAAAGTGATCCAAGTCGATAATGCTAACTGATATAATGATGCTTCCTTGGGAAATGGATTGAAGGCTACTTTGTCCATAAAGAAGACGGAGATTTCTTAAATTTAGCCTTTCGAACAAACAGTTAAAGTTGTCTTGGATTTATACGTGGATGATGATTAATGTGAGTGATACATACGAGGGTTATAAATGATGTTCCCTTGTTTATCCAATTGCAAAGTTTAACCAACCTTTTGGGATAGAGATAGTATTTAAAAACAATCCGGCTCACAAGGTGGAAGTGGGAATGACCTCCACTAAAGGTAAGATGCTAGAGGCAAGATTTAGACGGGTTGATCACTTTAGAGGAAGGGACCTTGGTACAATGGAGATAAAGGGGAGAGCCTAAGAACTAAGAGTGATATGGGTTTTAGCTATGTTCCCCAATAGAACTGTTGTTCTCTAGGGGAGTTGTAGTGGACACTAGAGACTAGAGAGGGTCTCCTACACCATTTTGTGCTTTCTTATATCCATGAAACCTGTCACTGGGAGGTGCAAGTGCAAGCATGTGACTTCCATATGCTGTTGCCTTACCTTGTCTATCTCTTTCTTTTCCATTTTCTTTGTTGGTAATGTTTTTATGTTATTCAATTCACTATCTTTTGTTTTGATTTACTTTTTGACTTATTCATGCATTGAAAGGGTTATTTTACTTTTTTATTTGCTTATGCGCTTGTCATGCTACCATAGTGTATCTTGCGTCAATAATATTTTGGTTGGAAAAATCATCTACAGTGGGAATATAAATCAACCTTTATATGAACAGTAGCAAGACTATGGGATGTCCAAAAAAGCAAAAGAGATCAATTTTTTGGATGGAGTCTCATGAAGAGAGTAATTGATTTGACAATATTTTGGTTGGAAAAATCATCTATTATGAGAATAAATATGAACCTTTATATGAACAGTTGCAATGAAGGACAAAATTATTGTAGTTTAATGAGAGCATTGTGCAAACTGCTTGTGACACAGTACGATGAATTGTTGGCCAACTTTTTCCATTAAGGAGATGAATTCTCTGTTGAATAATCGTCCAGGTGAGTTTCAGTAAGAAAAAAGATCAAAGTGATACTTAGTGAAGTGCAATCGAGAGATTGAATCCTTGTAGCAGGGAACCACATATTTAGTTGTTACCTGACGTGTTGGCTGATATGTATTTGATTTTGAGCTGATATGTACTCCCGTTGTTCTAGAATAATCGTGACATTAGGCTTTACACAAAGTTTTAGCTAGGCTAGCTTGTGGGCCATTTATATTGTTATTTCATTGTGAAAGTAGATCTGATAGGAGTCGAGGAGATATTGAGTATTATTGTGTCGAAATGAAGCGGGAAGTACTAAGTAGGCCATTTATTGTGTAATCATTAGAAAAGTAGATTGGAAAGGAGATAGTACGGACCACCAAAGGAGAGAGAACTAATAAAATATTTGTGGGCCATCGCTACTATTAGGACGTCTTGCATTTATTCTGGGACACCTGAATATCAGAAGTCTTGCGATTACTATTTCCTAGGCTGTAAATGGCTGTTATGTAAAGGCTGACAGCTGACTAGAAGTAATATTGCTGAAACAACTGAAATGAATATCACGTCGTATCAACCAGATGTTTTTTTTTGCAAAATTGCATAAAAGTAAGCTTTTACAATGCAAGAATGTTGCATGATTACGACGACTGTGACCACAATAAGTTTTCTGAGTGAAAACCTTTTATTCTTAATATCCCTTTGTTTTCAATTTTTTCTTTTGTTTGGTCTATCTTTCTCATTTATAATCGTTAATTGGATGTATGCAGCTGATTTTGGATATCGAAGAAGTCTATTGTGAAGAATGATGTTCATAACTTCATACATTTAAAATCATTACTCCCTCCGCCCACAAATATATGTCTGGTTAGCTTAAATGGACATTTTAACTCACCCAACCTATGTGATGTGGGGGCCCTGCACTAGTTCTCTCTCTTTTTTACTCAATTTTCTTATCCTTACTTTTACACTATGTACCAAAAAGGCATACACTTCCCTACTATCTACTCTTAATATTCATGCCCAAGCCTAACAAGACGCTTCTATGTGGATGGAGGAGTATTGATTTTTATGTTAAACATGTACAATATCAACCTAAATACACATGCTTCTGGAGGTTCTACTTTATAGCTTGAAGATTGATAATTCCTTCCTTTTTTCTAAATGCAGAAGAAGAACCTGAACTCCAGAGCTAAACGCGAGGGGACTAGAAGTGATCTCTTTGCTTCAGGAACGACAGAATTGCAGACTGAAGTGAGGATGAAATCAACTGATGACCAAATAAAAGGTCTTTAGTTATCTTCCCTTGCCCCTTTCCTACAAAAGACATATGTCCTTTTTTTTAGAGTTTGTCATAAGCAAAGATCACCAATTTTTCCAAAACTGAAGTTATTTGGTAATGATACTGCTCCATTGTGTATCCTGTTTTATCACTGATTAGCTCTACGAAATCTTTAACTAAGTTAAGAATTTCAAGAAAGAGGTTACATTGTTGGCATTGAATTTATTATCCATTTCCTATGATTCTACCTCTATCCTCTTTTAGTTAAGAACAAAATAGTTTGTCTAGATTGTCAGGTATAGCTTTGTTTTCTAATTATCTTATATTCTTAATTTATTTGTCTTCCTTTTTCTCCAGATCGTGGACGCATGGCATCCCGTGCTGGGTCTGGCAACAACCAACGCCATAATCACCGAGATTCACAACAAAATGATTTGCTAAACTGCAAGGGTTCCGCTTCTTTTAATAAGGTCCATCTTTTATTGGTTAGGCTATCTTGGATAATGTTAGTTCTTGGACATCAATGAAGTTTAATCGTGTGACATTTATATGGGGCTAACTGCTAAGGGAGTATGTTCTTAGCAAGCAAGATCGCAGTACATAAGAAATTGCAACTGGGTTGTTAACATATACTTGTATATTCATCATTAAAAACATACTTCATACTTCATAGTTCCTTGATTCCTTTACTTCATCTGTTTCTAAATATATGCAACTCTTTCTTAAATTGGAACTGTCACAATATTTGCTTCATTTATTCTGGTCCCCTTCTTTCTTCCTCTTCGTCTATTATATATGTGCTATATCTCTATGTAACATATAAAAAAGATGGAGAAAGTGGAACCGGGTGTGTAGTTGTACATCTGAAAGTTGAAACATTACATTATCTGGGATATCTTATGTTTTTCATCAAAAAAGGGATGTGAAATTTGTTAAATGTTATACATGTAGTTACGGACTTAACTTCCCTGTACTTTTAGGGGGCATTTGGTTTGAGGTAATCAGGAAAGGGTAAGGGAATAAATTTACTTCTTGTTTGTTTCGTCAATTTAATGATTCCTTTTACCCTACCCTTACCTCCAAGCTCCTCTACATCCATGCCCCACCCTACTCCAAGGTTTCACTTACCCTTTTGTTGAAACACCATTACCTGACCCAACCACCAATACCGACCACCATCGCCCCCTCCACCATGACCACCAGCACGTCCCCAAACCAACCGCCAACCACCCGCCGGAATCCTCCACCACACCCGAAAACCTAACCATTCGCCAACCTAGACACCGCCAACCAAAGGCCAGCCCAGCCACCCCCGAAAACCCACCCACAAACCCGTGAACCACCCAACCACCCCCGAAAATCAACCATGACCCACTGAGAAACCACCCCTCCCCGTAAAACTCACACCACCCATCACGAAAAGTCGAAAACCCACCCCACCAAAGGCCAGCCAGCCACTGCCACCCAAAGGCAGCGCAACCACCTACAAACACCACCATATCACTAGATCTACAAAAGTGAGAAGGAGAGAGAGAGAGAGAGAAGAAGAAGAAGCGTCGGCGGCATAAGAGGGGAAGGGGAGCAGGGACGGTGGCATCAAAAGAGGGGAAGGGGGGCGGTGGCGTGGAAGAGGGGAAGGCGGCAGCGGCAAGGTGGTTTAATTTGGAAGAGAAAGTGTGGTGGTGGTAGAGGGGTGGTGATATTATAGGGTTTCTCTTAGATATTTTGAAACAAAGCACCCAGAAGGGTTTGACTTTGCATTCTCCTTTTTTCCCTTTTTTAAATCCTTTCCCCTTTGTGAACCAAACGCTCCCTTAAGAGTTTCATTGCTCTGGGTTCTGCTTCACATTAAGTGAGATGCTCATTTAGTTTGCTGTGCTTTACAGGCATCTGAAGATGTAGACATTATAACTCAACTCCACAGAGAAAGTAATAGTGGTGCAGGTATTCTAGAGAATACCTTCTCCTCTGTTGTTAGTTCTCCTTTAGTAACTCCTTCCCCTACTTTTACTTTTGATGTCTGTTGTGAGGATGGGATTCAACTCTATGTTGATCTGAATTCAAGCCCATCAGACTGGATTGAGAGTTTAAAAGCTGGAGTTCGTATAAGTCATGATGTGCACAAGCCAAATTCGCAAAGTTTTCATCAAGACATAGGCCTTTTATGTTGCTCTAAGCAAAAAAATGGTTCCGTTACTATGGATCTATCTAAGGAAACAGGGACTGGCCAACTTGAACTTGAGTATTACCCAACCACAATATTGACTGATAATCAGGCTCAAATGGATAAACCTGATGGAGGAGAAGGATCTTTATCTACACCTGAACTGAAATCCTTAAGCAATGTTGTTCATGACTTGGAAAATCTAAGAGAAGACCAAACAAATTTATTGTCCAGACTTGAATCTGGTATTGAGGGGCAACTTCCTGGAGCGAAATCTAGCGGAAGAGAGGAAACAATGGCTGCTGCTGCAGATGTGAATGCAGCTGTCGAGACTAGAGCGTATGGTAATTCTGCAGGAAATTCCTTGCCATCTGAACCTAAATGTTCAGCGATGCCAGCACAACAGAATGATAGTGCTGGCAATGAAATCTGTATAATGCCATCAATGCGGCAAAATTATGGCTCTGTGGACCCTGTTCTTAAATGCAGTGATTCATCAACAACTGTATACACGGAGATGCAAGCATCTGCTGGTAAATGTGTGGACGTGGCTGAGAAGGTAAAGAATTCTGAAGTGGTGCAGCATGGATTAGTTGAATCTGCTCAGACCCCCAGCATGGATGAGCTTCAGATGTGGTCTGCTCAAGCATTTGACCAGAACAAATGTCCGTCTTCGGTGTTCAACAGTCTTTCACCAGGTGTTGCTGATAATAGGTGTCAAGTGGACACTGAGCGAAGCAGAGCACCCTTGTCTGATGGTCAAGTAAGAGAGGCTCAAAAAAGTTCAGCAGGTAGTCGTCAATAAGCAGATTATATTTTTCTCCTTGTCACAGATATGAGTCCAGGATGTCATCGATCTCACTAATAATATTGAAACAGAAAATGCTGGATTTCTTAGCGCACAGGAGGCTGGAAATGCAACTGATGAGCTGATAAAAGAAGATGCAGAACTATATACTTGCTGCAGTAATAGGTCCCTTGATTTGGTTGTTCCTAAGCAAAATGGGGCAGATTATTGTATTTCAAGTAAAACAAATGATCTCAAAGAGGGCAATAGCATAAGCCTGTCAACAGCGAATGTGGGGAATCTGGTATGTTTTAATCTGCTTTAGCACCTTTTCCCTTCTCTCTTTCTCTCTCTCTCTTTCTGAAGAAGGAAAGGAAAACCTAGATTAACCATAAGATTACTTCCATCTTCCAAGTTCCAACCCACCTCATCCTTACAGATGATTGAAGCAAACTGAAGATTATCAATATAAAACCAATAATGACTAGTAGGGCAGCTATGCCTGAAGTTGGCCAGAAAATCGACCGCCATGTGGCCTCCCTGAACTAATGGGAACTGCAATTCCCTGAAAGTGATAAGTCCATAACTTAGTCCTCAATGTTCTTTTATTATCTCTTATAACAAACTTACATCATGTGTTTTCTCCTGTCTTCTCTAAACTCTCTCTTTCGTTGGCTGGTTGATTTGTTAATGATATGATTAGAAGTTGAGTTGGAAGAACTGAAATATATAATGTTAGTCTTAAATGTTTAATTCAAATAAACTTGGTATTTGTTTCAATGCAAGACCTCCCTATCATTCTGGATCTTAGTTCACTTATGTTTAAAGATAAAATCTTGAATAGTGTCTGATGTTAGCAAACCGTTTATAATCTTCTGATTTGCCATGGCACCATTTTTGAGTTGTAACCTGGTCTACTAATTTGTTTTTACCTATCTATGTCCTCGACTCTAGTAATAGTGCAAAAGGTCTTTTGGCGTGATCCTGTCGCTTTATAGGTGATTCTTAAAATAATAGGGGTTCTTAAATCATCTTTGGTTTTTTAGCTCCGTTGGTGGCTCTTTGTTTCCAGTGAGATACTCCCTTTGTTTCACTATAATTTACCCACGTCGGTTTTCATCAAAACCAAGGAAATGGGGTGAAGTTTGTGAGGAAAATGTAAAAGGTGGGGAAATGAGAGAGAAACAATTATAAAATAAGGAGACATGATTATTGAAGTGAGAAGTTGTGATGGGCCTCATGTCCCAAAGTAGAGAAAGTGAAGTGCGTGATATTTGTGAAATGTACCAAAAAAGAAAGTGAGTAAATTTTTGTGAAAAGGGGGGAGTATATCACAAACATTTTCCTAATGAGGACCATCATGATACTCATATGGGTCAGTACTTAGTACATTTTTATTTCCTCCTGGCTTCAATTCCCCGACTCACTGTATTAGCTTCTAAGCGGCACCTTCATTGCAGGGTAAGAGCAACATCAAAAATGGAAGTGAAGAATCAGAGTAAGTTCATCAAAAAGAAGGTTCTTATTCTATTTTAGTTTGTTGTTTGCCTAACATGTTCTTTTCTTATCCAGATGCTTGAATATTAAAAACCTAAAAGAGAAGCCCTGGAAAAAGCCTGTAGATTCAGAATCTAATGGGGAGCACAAGAGAAAGAGACATTTTAATAGCGTTGATCAGAGCAAGTTCTTTAACACTGAGGCAAAGATTTTAAGGTCTTCAAAGCAGTTTGCTGGAGATTTTCATTCAAAACGTAGAAGATCATCACGGCTTTTTTCTAAGGTTTGTTTTCGATCCGTCCTTTTTTTTTTTCTGCCTGTAACTCCTATTAGTTTATCTCTTTCACTAACCCGCCCCCTTTGCACACACAGTATTCACACCAAGAAGCTGAGAGGTACATGCTGCATTTTATTGCTAAGTTAGATTACGTATCAGTTGAATGTCATTTTACTTGTTATCAGGAGTTGCTATGCCATAAGCTATAAAGTGAGCTGGCTATTCACTATCACTGTCGGTTTCTAGTTTTTTGTTTTAAGATTTTACGTCATGAGATAAATTATATATAGAAATCAAAAGTAGTCATACTCATTCTAACAATGACAAACTGGAATCTACTTTTTCTTTTTCCTGATTTCCATATTTCTGTTTTTTAGTTTCCAAAATAATTGAAAACTGGAAAAAAAAAATGATAACGAACAAGCCTAATTGGAACCCATGCACTTCTGGAACATGATAATTTGAAGTTCAATATGGTGATGTTATAGATTTCACATGCTGTCTGAGCATGCAAGTAGGGTACATGTGTATCTAGTGTGCCCTCTGTGTAATCCTTGACAATCACTCATGCTGCCTATAGCTGGATTCACTCTGTGCTTTACTAGTTGTATACGTCATTGCAACTGGAAAGTGTCTTTTGCCTAGTGTGAGGCATATTTAAGTCTACAGAAAGTTAAAATGGTATTTAATGTTTTATTTTCAGTCCACCAATATATTTCTAGTACTACATATATGAGTATGTTCAATTAGGACATATTGCAAATATAAAAAAGTTTTGAACAGTATTTTTGATGTTTGAAGTTTTACCAAAATGTAGCTGATTGGTCACCTTAAAAATTGTTGGTCGACGAAAAAAGGAATGGCACAGTATATGAGGAAAAACCTTTATATTGAAATTTTCTTCTATGCTATTAAGTTTAGTCATTTAGTGGTTGAGAATATACCATGACATGTAGAGGGCAAAATGACATGAACTCTCTATATGGTCTACGTTTAATGTAGTAATTGGTGAGAATAGGGACCAACATGAGGACTTAATGTGTTTTGTGTAACAAGAAAATGTACATTGCCAGCTATTGCAGATGGGTACTCAGAGTTTTCAGTTTGATTTCCCAAATTATATAATGAACAACATTTGAAAAGATTATCAAATGTGAAGTAGATGATTTGCGAGTTATAGCAGGTTGACTCTGAAATCGTTCAGCAATGTCAAATATTGATCAGCCTGACTCTTGAGCACAGTTCACGAGTATAGATATGGGAATTGTCATGCTTTACTGTCAGTGCTTTATTTGATGAATTTGCGCATGTCTAAATTTGCCAGCGGGTGTAGGTCTGTGGGTGCATGCATCACTTAAGTTTGATCAAGGACCTCTTGTTATTGAGGAAGGGTTGTTACATGTGAAACCCCCTCAAACATTGAGGAATGATGCATGTTGTTTTAGTGTAAAATCATGCCTTCGAGTCTTCATAGGATAGGTGCCAGCCTACATATCTGGATGACCTGTGAACAGTCACATTAGAGCTCAGTGTATAGGCTATGTTCCGTGTGCTGATATGTTTAGTTGTATATGAGTATTCAATGACAGATACATTTATTTTCTGTGACAGTGAGTTGTGGAGGACACAGTTGGAGTTGCTCATAGTACTAGGTGAGAGCTGAGATGCAATTTAAGGTTAGTAGTGAATGTAACCATACCTATAAAGTTAACGAATGTCTGAAAGTCCATTATTACCATATTTTCCTCCTGAAGCCAAGACTTGTGAACTTTTTGTTCTATCTTAGTGTTCAATTCTTGGTTCCTCTATAAATTTATGATTTTAGATGTTGGAGATTGCTGAAGATAAAATTTGTTCATCTATATTATCTGCAATTTGCTTCATGCACCTGGGTGTATGCATACCCCCTCTCGCATTCTCCACCATGTGCACCTGATGGAGGAGAATGTGAGGGTGTGTACCATGCTTTAGGTACACCCAGGTGTGTATATATCATTATATCCCTCTAAAAACAATTTTTCACCTCTGCAAAATAATTTTCCCTGCTACTTGAATGGAAAAAGAGGTCCACCCTCCATGGTGCATTTATACCCTACTTCCCTTTATTATTATTTTTCTCTTTACCACATCGTCCCTTTTTTTCTTTCAATTTCAACACTTTCTCTTACTATTTCTTTCTTTTCCCACTTTTTAATCAGTCGATGTCTTCAAATAGCTCATCTTATTTTAATCTCCTTGGCCAAACCTAGTAGAAAGCTTAATTTGGGATGGAGGGAGTATGCACATTGCTGCTTTGGTTTGAATGTGAGATATATTTTCTAGTGATCTTATTTATTAATGATTCGCAAACGTTCTGGTGTTATGCAGGTTTCCTTTATTTGTTGCAGAGATACACACATACAAAGAAAGAATAATGGTGCCTATATACTACACATTTTTAATTACTTATGATGTAATTTGTTGTCATTATTCTTGTCCTTTCATCCATATGAGGCCATTGTTCTTTTTAATGATTTTGGTCTCTGTTTTAAGGTTTGTATATTAGGTTGTATTATTTAAGGTACTTAATATTATATGTCTATTCTATTTATATTCGTTCATTTGGCTTTCAGAAGCATAAGAGGCATACAGGCCAATCTTTCAGAGATTTTATCTTCTGTTACATTTGTTGTGGTCCTTGTGGATCAAAGCTACCTATTTCATTCACTTCAAGAAAAAAAAAATGTTGCCTATTTCCAATATGAAAATGGGTACAAAAAACACAATTTGCTAGTTAATCTTATAAACTAGTCTAAAAGTATAGCACTTGTATGTATCCTTTTTTATATAGTAGTTTGTGGGGGATAAGCGAATTAGGTAATGTTTTTGTGGATTGTGGTCTCTGTTTGTTTGTAGAGTTAGGAAGAAAACATGCGAACCAGTTTGTAGGCTGGCAACCTCATTAACAGGGCATATAAGAGTAGTGCTGTCAATTCGGTTAACTAGTTCGCTTCTGCTTCAAACTAAATTCGATTGGCTTGATTTCGCCCGCTAACTTGATTCGCTTAACTCGCTTCGCTTTTTCCAACTAAATTGATTCGGTTTAAATTTTTTCGATTTCGCTTTCAATCCATTCAGTTAATTCAATTTTCGGCCGTTTACATTTGTCTTTTGGTTTGACCCGTACGCTTTCGCTTAAACATTGACTATTTTCCTATTACTATCAGTTAAACAATTATTTTCAGTTCGGATTCAGTTAATTTCGGTTTTTTAAGAAAATCCGCATCGACTCGAGTTAAACTTTATATCGGTTATGCCATGTAAACTTTTTCAAAACGCGCTTCGGGTCAAAGCATTATTCATTGCGAGATAATTCAACTCGGTTGGACTTTTGTCATACTCGGTTAAACTTATAGAAAACAACGATGCCATCAAGAGACGTGTTTAAGTTATGAGATTAATGAACGGACCAATGTAAGTCGATAAACTAATTTAAGATAACAATCATTTATTTAAGTTTAAATAGTCTTTATGTTGAATTCATTTCATAACTTAAACATCTAATTCAATTGATGCAAGTTGTCATGGGATGAGATAAATGAATGTACCATCAATTAGTGACTTCGATAAGTTGATAGAATCATAAAAAGTATCAATCCCGCATTCAAGTTAATAGTATTTAAGTTAAATCAATTTCAAACTCGTAAACATGTTATTGAATTAGATTAATATGTGTCAATGTAAGTCGATAAGTTTGTTCAGGATAATAATACTCCATTCCAGTTAATTGTCATTAAGCTATATTCACTTTGAAACTCAAAACATCTACTTGAATCAAAACTATTTGTTATCCAATAAGAACAATGAAAGACTTATAACTATACACTTATATCATATAATAATAATCTTTGATGTATTCTCTTAACTTTCTACACATGTGAGTATAAACAAGTTATTTTATCAGTGTGCTTTATATACAAATTACTACAATGAAACAACTCTTCATATGTTCTAATATTATAACCAACGACAATAACAAAGAGTAGACGACCATTTCCAAGGTTTATATAAATGACGATCTATTATTACAAGCATTATAATTGATATATAAGTTTGTGAATAGCTATGATGATAATGAGAACAATAAAAATAATAAACATAAATTATAAGAAGACACTATCAACTCAATGAAATTCATACAAGTTATATCGTTACACTATAAGTTCACTTAAGTAGATATAATCTAACTATTACATAATTGAATGATAGTTGTATACGTAACACTATAAGAAGTATAGCTTAATGAGTAAATAACCATAGAGCTGTAGAGCTAGTAACTTAACAAGAGACATTGAATCTAATTATTTCAATAACATTGAAAAAGAGGAGAAAGTAGATGTGACATGTTACTAAAAATTGAAAAACACAACAGTGTATAGATTATAAAGTGTGTAGATTAAAAAGAAACAGAGGGAGTAATTTGTTATAACATATAGGGAGGTTTGTGATAGTGTGGTACTAAGTACTAAGTAGTGAGTTAGTAACTAGTTAATTACTAACTAGTAAGTACAAAAATACTGAAATACAAATACTAAATAACAAATAACTGATAAAGTGATAACATGCTTTGATGTTCGTAACTTTGCATATTGCCATATTTAAAATTTATGAAGTTTATATTAATAAGTTATCTAAAATTAATACTACATGAATTTCAAAAGTTTTTAATTTATAACTTTACATTAATTTTTAACAATAAGTCAATAATACTATTTTTCAAAGTTAATTTAGAAAATAGAAATTTAGAATTCTCAAATGAAAATAGTATGAAAATTAAAGGCCATTGATTTGAGAAAGATGGAAATTCAACCAACCATTGATCAAAATAGCAATGTAAGCAATCCATGTGTTTGGTCAAACTCGATGCTCATTGGTCTAAATATGAATGTCATGGATCCCCCTTGAATGAGGAAATCTCATCCCTTCATTAGTGAAAGAGCAAATCTCAACCGTTGTAAAAGCACAAAAATTTGATGAAAACTAAAGCGGGATTTCTTCCCGGGTTAGACATAAATGCTAACTCAAAACCTAAAGAAAGTCCATAAGTTTCGCAGCCCCATATCTGGTTCTACCATCACAAGAGACATCTTTCTCAATTCTAGTAAGGCTCTTCTCTCTCATATTCTGAAGAGATTCATCTGAGAAAAATGTTTTTTCTTTTGGTTGCTATGGGTTTTAATGGAATACTTGAGGGAGTTGAAGAAGGCCAAGAAGAATAATGGGCAGTTCTTGCCATTAACGAGGTAACAAGCTCTTCGATTTTACACCCTTTTGGAAACAATGTACTTTGCCCTTCAAAATCATTGATTCAATCATTCACTTAATTAACTATCTAATTGAGCATAACCCATCTATTAGAAACATCAAAACTTTGTCTTCTTCTTAGATCTATAGAGGTTGAATATCACTGTGCAGTTGAAAACCTTCTTCAAGTTTTGCCTTTGGAAGTTTAAAGGTTTGTTCTTTCCTTCATTTTTTTAGTAAGTGCTTTCAAATGTTTGACTGGATTGTCCAATAATGACTAGCATTGTATAAAAGAGCGGTTAATTTGGAGATTATGAATGGATGATGGATTGTTTTTCATATTGGGAACTCTAAGCTGAGAGCAAAAATGTGGAAGATTTAAGCTCGCTTAAAAGGGGTTTACATTTCAACTGTGTTTTTTTTAATATTTTTTCCTATTTGGATGTGATTCTGGAAAATTGGTTGAAGTTTCGTACTTTTGTTATTTACTAATTTAGAAATTTGGGCTGATTTTATGGCTCTAATTTGACCCATTTCAGCCCCAAGGGTGTTCTTTTCTTTTGCAAATTTCCCTTGAGTTGTGAGCTTAAAATAGGAATCATATGCTTGCTTCGTGTCGTGAGTTTATGGCTCTAATCACATGCAGGTAGTTGATGAATATTAGAGCATCAGATCAGCATAATTGTTGAGGGCTCAACTTGGACATTGGTTGAATTCTCCATCTAATTGTAGCTTGTAATACTTTAGGCATACTACGGTTTATATGAGGCCTAAGTGATTATAACGAGGATTCATATGTTGTACAATAATAATAAACATAACAACAGTTTATATAAATGAGTAAAGTTACTAAACTAATTAGATTATTGGCTAATGGCTTATTGCATTTATATATTACTCCAACAAAGTATCTAATTAAACAATATACATTAAAGTCACTAATGATCAATCATCAAATGATTAAGTCAAATCAACTTGTGTGAACATTCAGTTATAAATTTATCTTACTAAAATCCCAACTTCTTCGGTTCATTTTAAAACAGTTTTATACAGTTCGCTTAAAAACATTTTGATTCAGTTCACTTAAAAAAAAATTTGTTCAGTTTGATTCAGTTCAGTTAAAAACAGTTTGAAACAGTTTTCAGTTAAATTCAGTTCATTTTCAGTTCAGTCCAGTTTAAATCGGTTTTCCGTGCAGTAAATTTCAGTTTAGTTTGTTTTCGGTTGAGTTTCAGTTCAGTTAATTGTAGTTTACTTTAATCTGATTGACTTATCGGTTTTTGACTTTTCAGTTATGGGTCAATTCAATTCAGTTTATTTAGTTCAGTTAGTCATTAGTTTGCAGTTTAACCATCGATTTTCGACCAAACTAACAGCACTATATAAGAGTAATAAGACTGTTTTTCAAAGCACTTGGTTTCGAAAAAGGTGATGATGAAGGTAGCGTTTTAGTTCATCTGACATAAATAGCCGTCCTATCCGAATAAACAAACAACCTAGCCTTTTGGTCCCTTCAATTACGTAGTTCCAAACCGTTAGATTTCCAACTTCTATGTGTTCTAGAAAGTATTCCATCGACGTTTCTCAAAAAATGTGTTTTTAGTGTAGTAAATCGAGATAATAGTATCTGTAGTGTCTTTGGATAGGTGTGTTCCATTTTTTTAATAATCAGTCAATATGCTCCTTTGTTCCAGCAATTTTTGCATTTGAAAATATTAGTTTTCGTTTTGTTGTTTGATTCAAGAAAGAGTTAGTCTTGTGTGGACATGGTCCACAATAAATACGTCATTGCAATAATACCTAAAAATGGCTTAAGGTTGTTTTTTGCAAAAGAAATTTATTTTATGGTTTTAAGTTGTAAAAAAAGTTATAAAAATTGTTTCTCACAAAAAGTGACAAATCTTTCCACAAATAATTTATTTGAGGACCTAAGAAATTAATTAGCAACGGAAGTGAACTTCGTAAAAAATAGATGTTCACCTGCTCTTAGTAAACTCTCCTAAAACAAACTCACTCTTAATGAACCACTATCATAAATTCTGTGATATTTTCTGCGAAATTCATCATACAATGCTTTTTTAAATGAAATTAATGTCCCATACACAAAGTAGTCAATTAGTCATAGATCTCGCTGGGTCCCTTTCGCACCCAACTTATGTGTGATGTGCCCACTGCGAGGGCATACATAGCCATAGAAAATCTACGAGAACTGAGCTTGGCTTCACCTTTCGTGGATGCCCTAAGTTTAGACATGCATATACTGGTATACATACCAGCATACCAGGGTAGTACCCCCCCATGTGTTTATTTAAAATTTAAGACCACCTCCAAACATTAAATTCATACTCATATCTTTATGTAATAGATTCTAAATTTATGGGGTTCTTATTCTCATATCATTTTATTCCAATTATTAAGACTTTGCCATATTATTTTGACAATTTTTTTTCAATTTTTTTATAAAATATTTAGCATATATATTTTTTAATAAAATATTTAGCATATATATTATTTAATAAAATATTTAGCTTATATATTTTTTAATAAAATATTTAGCATATTGGCTGTGTTAAATAGGGCATGTCAAACTAAAATGCTACTCCAACTAAACTAGCATTTTGCACCTAAGAAGTGAAAAGCCTATTTACTTGTTTAAATCAAATTAATGCTAATTATAAGAAATTTTAGTATTGATTTTGAGGTGCATGTTTGATATTATGTGGTTCATTACACTTTTTAACTCCCATATATTAATATTTCGGCAAGAATTATTAAGTATTTAAGACTCCCTCCATCCCTGAACAATATTATATTAACTATACAACATGATTCAATATATTTTAAGAAGTTATTTGACAAGATTTAATCTTGAAAGATATTGCCGACACATATTATGCTAGCCTTAATAGGCTATTTTTTTTTTATCAATAAGAGAAAGGTATATTAACACCAAAACAACTTAACCAATACAACCTAAAGCTCAGAAGAGCTCACAAAGCTATTACATATTCATAGCTAAATTTCTTATCCACTCCTTATCCTTCCTAGTAACTGATTTAGGTAAAATACTATAGCTTCTCTCTATGACAGAATTTTTCACTTTACAAATTATGTCTCTATTATGTACAATTTTCTGGTTCCAGTATGAGTCATTTCTAACCCACCAAATGGAATACAACGTAGCACACATTGCTGTTATCATCACTTTCCTCTGAGTTGTGGACTTCTTACATCTTTTAATCCATCTAATAAATGCAGGCACATTTTGACACCCACCAGTAATACCCAACCACTCCTTAACACTCTCCCAAATCTTCTTACTGTAATAACATAAGAAAAATAAGTGATCTTGAGTTTCTCTTGAAGACCCACAAATCAAACATTGATCAGATTGAGCAATACCAAACTTATGCAGTCTCTCAGTTGTCTTTACTCTTTCCTTCAACACCAACCAAGCAAAAAATCTATGCTTTGGCACCACAAATCTGTTCCAAACCACATTGTCCCAGTGTACTCTTGTCTGAACTCCAATCATCAACTTGTAAATATCCTGAATAGAATACTTTCCCATAGAGCCCAATGCCTTTCGAGACAACACTCTTCATTTTGTCTTTAATCTCACAAATTTTCTTCCAAGTACCAACCGGAGTCTTGGGTAGGCTTATACTCCCACCAGTCATTACCTCTCACATACACCTCATTGATCCATTTTATCCAGAGGTTATCCTTCTTGGAAGTAATAGCCCATACATAACGACCAAGAGCAGCACAAATTCCAATCATGAATTCTCCTAATTCCCAAACCACCTGCCTTTTTAGGCATACACACCTGATCCCAAGACACAATACCAGCATTATAGCTAAACTGAGCACCATTCTACAGATAGGCACGACAAATTCCTTCAACCTCCTTCAACACCTTACTAGGAATGACAAAAATTTGCGCCCAGTAAACATGAATGCTTAATAAAACTGAATTAACCAACATCAATCTACCATGGTAGGACAAATTCCTACTTCTCCAAGTTCTAATTCTAGCAGACATCTTATCAATCAGCATATTACAATCTTTTGTAGAAATCTTCTTATGACAGATAGGAACACCTAAATAAGTAAAAGGTAACTTACCTTTTGAAAAGCCATACACGTCAATGATCCTCTGAATCTCTTCATTCTTCATGCCTGCTGTGTAAATCTCAATCTTATTTTCATTAACTTCAAGCCCTGTGACCTCTGAGAAGTGTTTGAACCCCTTCAACATTGTATAAATCGAGGCAAACTCCCCTTTACAGCATAGAATTACATCATCCGCAAAGCAAAGATGGTTGAGTTTTACACCCATGCACCTTGGATGAAACTTGAACTGAGGAGAATCACCCACCATATGCATAACTCTTGTAAGGTACTCCATACACACCACAAACAAAAGTGGAGACATAGGGTCCCCCTGCCTTAGACCCTTTTTTCCCCTCAAAAAAACCAAACAAAGATCCATTCAACATCAATGAATATCTTGGGGAACAGACACACTCCATAACAATCTTTATAAATTTTTCAGGGAAGTTTTAACATTCCCTCCAAAAACACCCAATCTATGGAGTCATAAGCTTTCCTCATATCCATTTTTATTATACGGCCAAAGACTCACATTCTTCCTACCATAATTTTTTACTATGTCCTGGCATATCAGAATATTATGAGCAATAAATCTGCCCTGAATGAAAGCCCCCTGATTTTCAGCTACAATATCAGGCAACACAAGCTTAAGCCTATTACAAATGATTTTTGTGATACATTTATAAATAGCATTACAAAGATGCTATTGGCCTAAACTCGAATGTAAACTTGGACATTTTACCTTAGGGATCAATGTTAAGATAGTAGAGTTCACCTCTTTCAATAATTTTCCTGATTGAAAAAAGTCCAACACAGCCTCTGTAATATCATCACCTATCACACTCCACGCATCCTTGTAGAAATAGGTGCCAAATCCATCCGGATCCGGCGCCTTATCACCGTGATTGCAAAAAGTGCCTCCTTGATTTCAAAGCAGCGAAAACCTCTTGCATCAACATTGCTCTTTGGTTCTCATCTAACACAGGACCAGCATCAATTACCTCTTGCTGAATCTTCCCTCTGTTAACTCTCTCAGTGCCCAGCAATTTCACATAATACCCCAAAAAAGCCTCATTTACCTCCTGGCTCTTTTCCACCCAGTTTCCATCCATGTCATGAATACAATGGACTGAATTTTGCAACCTTCTCGCTTTAATTGCTTGATGAAAAAGTTGAGTGTTCTCATCACCCCCTGTAACCCAATCAAGCTTTGCCTTCTGTTGAAGAAAGGACATAAACTGAGCATGGATCCTCCTCTACTCAAGAGCTGCATTCAATTCTTGCTCACCAGCATTAACATCCCTAGGATTTAAGTGCAAATCCCTTTGACAATCTTTTAATCTCTGCAACGCTGCTGCATCAGCTATATGGATGTTATTAAAACCACTTTTGTTCAAACATTTCAACTCTTGTTTCACCAATTTTAACTTTTGAACACACTTAAACATTTTAGAACCATGAATCACATTGTCCCATCCACGCCTAACTCTAGTCTCAAAATCCGGAGATTGACTCCACATTCTATAATACTTGATAGGAGCTCTCCCACCCAACACCTCAAAACACTTCACAACCATTGGAGAATGATCAAACACCCCCTCAAGCATGAATATTGTTTCAGCATAAGGAAAATTCAAAAACCACTTATCATTCCCCATGACTCTGTCAATCTTACTGAACACCCTCTCCTCCCCCTGTTGCTTATTATTCCACGTATAAAAGCAACCAGAAGACTTCAAATCATCTAAACCACACCTAGCCACACATCTCCGGAAAGGATCCATCTCATAGTCTCTAATAGGAGCTCCAATTCTTTCTTCCCTATTTAAAACACAATTAAAATCCCCTAAGACAATCCAAGCCTTATCATTATTATCAGCCATCCAACACAACTCCTTCCACAACTCCTCGCTTTGACTAGCAGCATTAAAAGCATAAATCAAAGAGTAGAAAAAACCATCAACACCACTAACAGGAACTACCCAACAATGAATAGCCTGCATAGACATTTGAATAATAGAGACATGGAAACACAAAGGATTCCAAGCAACAACTATCCTCCCACCAGGATGGTGAGAGGAATTAGAGGTAAAACACCAACCTGAAAAAACATTTTGATAAAGAGTACCCATCCTTCCAGCCTTCACTTTAGTCTCCAAGAGACTAACTAATCCAAGGGATTTCATGTTGAGGAAATTCCTCACATCTTTCTGCTTTTTCAAGCAGTTAACCCCTCAGACGTTCCAACAAACTATATTATCTATTTTCATCAGGAGAGTCCCCTCCCCTGTCCATTTGATCCATACCATCACAGACAATCTGTCCCACGACCAAATTCTCATTATCCAATAACTCCAAAGCAGCAAAATGATTTTAAGTAGTTGTGGCCTGCACAACAGTATTGACCTTCTTCCCAGTACTTTTAACCAACTGAAAACCTTCAGTTGGTTCTTCCTTATCATCATCCACTTGAGGCTCTATAATAGGAGCTGGAACCACCTTAGCCTTCCAAACACCGCTTTGTTCTCACCCTTCTTACATTCCTCTTTCTTGTGTCCTATCTCGTTTGCATACACCACACGTAACCGGCCTCCATTCATACACAATCTCAATCGCCACTTCCACCCCTTTTTCATTTACAAAACACACCTGATCAGGGAGCTCCTGATCCACCAATACATCCACCATTACTCTCGCATACTGAAGCTTCTCCCTCTTAGCAGTAGCTTGGTCCACTTTAACAAACTTCCCAATATGAGATACTAACTTCTTTAAGTAATTCTCTCCCCAATACTTGAAATCCAAGCTCAATTGAATCCAAGTAGGAAGTATATCAAAACTCTCTTTCATCACATCCATATCAGGTTCCCATGCCTTCAAAATCAATGGTTTATTGTCGAAAAAGTTATTCACACCAGCTATAACCTCATCTCTCTTCTCCATCGATCTAAATCGGACAATGAATACACCTTTTTTCAGCACAACAACCTTATCCACCCCCTTATTTCTCCAAATTCTTCTAATAAAACCCTCCATCACATACGAAGGTGGATTCGCACCAATTACATAACATATTAAAGCAGAATTCCAGTATTCAATTTCAGATTGAATATCAGCATCATCAATTTTAATTACTGGTAAACTAACATTTTCCTCAACAACAGGAGATCTCACCTCTGGTTCGTCAAATTGAAGAATCGGAATCGGTTCGATTTCCTGCACACTTCTATCAGCCCACACCAATTTCCTCCCCTGCTGAATCTCACGCGCAGCTGAAGAGTGAATCGATGATAACCACTCCGAAAATACACGATGAGTCTGCTGAGTATGCTGAATTTCACGGATAACTTCTTCATCGCTCTTCTGTCCAGTTTTAAACTCCATAGCCTCAACCCCAAGGATCTCATCCATGGTTCGAGTCATCCTGCATTCTGAATCACCACTAGGTCCAGTAGGTTTACGAGTAGAATTGGATGTCTTCTGCACTCTCGAGCTCCTTGCCATGGCTACGATACTAACGTATCGCGAGGAAAACTCTAGAGAGAGAAACGCTCTACTTAATTCTACTAAAACTTAATTCTACTTCATTGCATCAAATTTAGCCACTGAAAGTGTTAGACTTGAATTAAAAAGAGGCGTAACATTAGTTTAAAGAGGGGATAGAGAAAGAGAGGATGGTGATGGCAACAGCATTAAAGCAAGTATGTCGTATGAAAGAAGGGACAGATGACACAAGTTATTACCTTATAGGCTATTGTTATAATATTCAATCAAAATAAGTTTAGTATTATGTAAATAAGTTGAATTCAACAAAGATTAGTAGACTATATAAGAGGAAACAATAGAGAAAGAATATAAATAGTAACACATTGCCAAAATACTTTAGAATAGACTTAAACATTGGAGCGCAAAAAAAACATATCTTGAGAGAAACCTGATTTTTTTTTTTTTTTGACAACGGGGAAAATGTGCATTAATTAAAAACGGAAGTACAGCCTAACGCTAATACAACCAAACAAACACAAAGAAACTAAACTGAGCGATACTCGCTCTTACATAACTATTACAAAACCAAAAATAACTTAAACTAGGATAAAACTGCTCAATCTGGAGGTCTGAGTTGATAGATAACTGTAGTGAAACTCTTCTGCTGGTGGATGACAATCGCCAGAACCCTAACGAATGGAGAGGGAGTAGAGGGCTGACTTCACGAGCGGGGCAACAAAGTAACAGCGAGATTAGGAACTCGCAATAGGACCCATTCCATTGACCTTCTGTCACATGGGATTCTACGTCCGGGTTTCCTGGAAGAGTCACATTCCTTTGTGACTCAATACCCTTTTGAAAGCGTATTTCAGGCTTCTCCTTTGATGAGAAGCTCAAACGAGTTGACGTGCAATAAACCCAACTGACAAATTGGGGAGCCGCCTTCAGATATCGTTTTGTCAAGGCAATGATTGATGAAATCATTACCAAGCGAGATTGAAATCTAACCATCGTTAGATCTCGAAGAACCATCCGATTTTCAAAATCAGATAAAACAAACCCCATCCATAAAATCTCTTGCCACGCGCTAGTGGAAAAAACCTTATACGTCACAACACAACTGATCCAGTTTTAACAAAATTGGATCCGTAAGTCGTCTGTTTTTGGAGAGGCAAAACATGGAAAATTTACTGATCCGGTTCTTAAGTGAACCGGATCAGTTAATAAAAATTGATCCGGGTTTTTTTTACTGATCCGGTTTGCTTAACCGGATCGGTAAAGTTTTGGGGAGCCAAAATGTTCGTTCGGCCCAGCACGCTCAAATCTTTGACCCTCTTTCACACCCAAACACAAAACTTTACCTCATCTTTCCTCCCCTCTCATCCTCCAGTCTTCCCTGTCATCCTCTTCTCTCTCATCCGCCCAGATCTGAAAATTAAAGAAAACCATTTCACTTCAGACTGATCAAGGCCTTCTACCATTTTCTCACTCTTCTTCTCTAATTTCATTATTTGTGAGTTTTTGTAGTGTGAGAATCGAATTCTCTCTCCTCTGCATTAATGTATTCAGTCGACATTAAATCACATCTGAGCCCTATAAATTAGGAGAAAATTTGCGTCGTCATCTTCTTCGTCGGCGGCAAACTCCCGAGTTTCGCCTTCCAATGGCGTTCACTACCTTGCTAAATGTGTCAACACTCCATCACAACCGTCGATTGTCAGCCTTCTGGCTCCGGCGGTATGCTTGTTTTCGTCTCCGGTAACCTCCAACTCGCCGGCGAACAACATGCTCTCAAATTTAGTCAGGTATTGATTTTCGAAGATTTATTTTATAATTGTTGTGGAATTTGTTGATGATAATTACGATTATGAGAAATCGATTGATTAGGTTTTTATTTTTTGCGTTGATTGTGTTTTGTTCTCTTTGATCTGTTGTTTTAATGTTGATTCTCTTGTGTTTGTTGTTGCTGTTGTGGTAATTGTAATGGTGAAATCATGATGACTTTGGAAATTAGGGTTTTAAGGAGGTTTTAGTTGACGGAGATTATCAGAGGTCGTGAGATTACACGACTAATTCCTTTCTGATTATGCTTTCGTGTTACATGATCATTGATCTGTATTTGCGGTGATGGTAGGATCTGTTGTGGTTTTTATACGAATATCTTCGTTCGTACTAAATTGCATATGTTTCTTTTGTTAGGTTCTGCTTATGTTCATCTTTTAGATTTTGATAGGCTTCTACTTAATGTCCGACGACGCATGTTTTGTTCATGGATCACTTGGAATTACAATTCTATTGATCGATTACATGAGTGCGCTTTTGTTTTTGCTTCAGTGTGGATACTTATTGCTTGCTTGGGTGTAGTTTGAACTGATGTAGTTTGAACTGAATGGTTGTAGCTTTTATCTACCTATATAATGATAATCTATATACCTTAGGCCTTAGGGTTTCGCAGAACGTAGTTGTGGACTGAAGTTGCTGTTATTAACTGCTAATTGGTTAGTTTCTTGATTGAGTTGCTGGAGCTTTGGATTGATGTGGCTGTTACTTATAAGTTAACGTTAACCTTGTGATTAAAATTGTCAATACAAGAGTTTGTCCTGGATGAATTTTTATGGATATTTATGCCTAAGTCATGACTTCAGATGACCATGCATGTTTTAGTATCACTGTGTGTAGATAAGGGTTAACCATGCTTCTTTGATGTGGCAACCTTTTCAATTAGCCTGTTTGATTGAGGAGGATGGTCATGCGAATGGATTATTGCAGATTTTTAGAAAATTTGTCATTTTTTTCAATGGGACCAATTTTAAGTATAGGAATCAAGCCATTGATGTTAAATTTAATCGATTGCCTTCTTAAAGATTAGGAAGAAAGTGCTCAGTGGGTGACAACTGATGCAATGCAAATTAAGGTTGAATGGTTGTTTGCTGATATAGTATTTCATGTTTTTGAAGCTGTTGACATGGACAACTTAGATGATGAGAAGAAAAACGTCGTGGGGTCTTTCAAAAAGAAGGCAAATTATGAGGATTTTTTCGTTGTGTTGATTATTTATTTACATCTTATGTTCGTTATTAACGTTGCTCGCTTAAGATTCTTTAAGTTAACCTTTCGGTGCTCATTTTTGTCTTCTTACGATGTTCCCTTGTGTTAGTATTAGAAATTTCAGTAACTTTTCAGAAATCTTATCTTTTGCATGATCTGCAAACCAATTGAAGAAATGTCTTAAAATATGTCTAGGCACTAACAAGTTCAAGAGCTCATTTTCAAGGAGGAGGAGGAGCAGTAAGGTCATGTCTGTTGAATTTGTAGATATTCATGATGCTGAGGAGGCCCAAGCTGTTGATACTCTCCGCCAAACACTTATGTCAGAAGATCTATTGCCTCCAAAGTTTGATGATTATCATATAATGCTCGGAGTACATTTTCTTTCCTCTCCAATAACCACTACATGCCAGTTATATGTTTCTCCATTATTTGAACATTTAGCTGTATCATGACACTATATATTACATTCTTCACAACCATGGGTCTAGAAATTTTATTTGTAGTGTAGAGTATTTTATAATCATTATATACCTATATTAGGACTTAGGGGATGTGTGGTGCTTATGATATAGCAGTAATTTATATGTATTTTTATAAAGGCTTTTCGGTGTTTTCCAATGTCTAATACACATTTTTGCTTGCTTGAATTTGCATATTCACCAGCCATACTACCTAGATGGAACCTCTATGGGAATTAAACTTCTTGCTTAAATTATGTTCTTTCCCTTAATTAAGCAACATGTTGGAAACTTAAATCACTCCATAATTTTTTGGAGCTAACTGCTCATGGTAATAATTAACAAAGGATTCTCTCATTGCAATTTGAGCCTTTTCTTGGATAGCAGGGCATGCTTACCCTTGTTGCTTGACGCTAGTCTTTACATGAATTATGATATGAATTTAGATATAGTTATAGCATGATCTTATCTTTGTTGTATAGATTTCTAAGGGCAAGAAAATTTGATCCTGAAAAATTGTTGTCTGTTTCCTCTCAGGGAGTTTAGCAAGTTGATGGAGCTTTATGTGCAAATTTGAGAGTACTATGTTAGTTATGGTCCTATCAGTTTTGGGTCAGGGTGGTTGTCATGCATTAATGTGTGTGTATGCTGATCTGGAATATTGCAGCTCCTTTTTTTCACCATTGACACAAACCTTTGTTTGACATACTTTAGCTTGTGATATGCCTTATAAAAAGTGCTGATGTGCAATTTTTGGCTAATTGCTCAAAGTTGAAGCTAATGATGCGATTCTGATGGCTCATATGAATAGACCAAAACCATTGCCTAACGAATCCCCGAACGACCTTGCGGTGTCCGCCGCAACTAAGCTACAAGTGTTATCGGGTATGCCATTAGTCCTTTTGTAGTTTAATCTCACTGGTATTTACCAGTGCCCTCATGGTCGTGTAAAGTAATTTAATGCAACTTAATGCTTTTCCTGTGTCTGGAATTGCAAATGCACTTAACATGAACATTATCTTTTTACATGCTGATAGAATAAAGTTTTTTGACTTTCTGTGCTTCTTTTCCTTCTTTGCTTCTATTGCAGCATCTTAGTAAGTACTTTAAGCAGTCTGCCAAAGAAATATGATTTCAAGGAGGTCAAGGAAGTCTTGGAGTATTATCCTCAAGGTCATCATGGAGTAGATAAGGATGGCCAACCTGTTTACATAGAGCTTCTTGGCAAAGTAGATGCTACCAAGCTGATGCAAGCCACAACCATAGATAGATATGTTAGCAGATTTTGTATAATATGCTTAATAAAATGAGTATTTATATATATTATTGATTTTGTATTGATTAATAATGAAAAAATGCAAAAAAAAGTAAATAATTTGGATCTGCTGGGAGCCCACCTGATGCGGACCAAAACCGGATCAGTAAGCCCAGTTTTGACCGCATCAGATAGGCTTTTTTCCACTAGTAGATGCTACCAAGCTAATGCAAGCCATAACCATAGATAGATATGTTAGCAGATTTTGTATAATATGCTTAATAAAATGAGTATATATATATATATATATATATATATATTATTGATTTTGTATTGATTAATAATGAAAAATGCAAAAAAAAAAAAAAAATGGTTTTTTGGGGGGTATTTGATCCGGTTTTCCTTCAAAACCGGATTAGTAAATAATTTACTGACCCGGTTTTGGACCGGATTAGTAAATAATTTGGATCTGCTGCGAGCCCACCTGATGCGGACCAAAACCGGATCAGTAAGCCCGGTTTTGACCGCATCAGATACGCAAACCCTAACCAACCACATAAACCAGATCCAACATCTTCAAGACAAAGACTACCTCCAGCAAGTAACAAAAGTATGAAGCAGGTTAAATTAACAAACAACAGAACCATACTAACACAACCAAAAACTAAACAACGGAATGCAGAAAACTAAAACTTAAGGGGAGGGGGAAAGGAGGACGCACTTCTAAGACAAATACCACGCCTAGAACAACACTATACTACCTTAATAAAAACTGCACGTAGCCTTCACGGACCTAGTGAATGTTTCCTTGGCAACCGAACCAATATGACAATAACGAACACAAGGGGGGACGGGGACGGGGAAACTAAGCCTAAACTCGAACCTAAAACTGGGGGAACGGGGAGGGAATACTAAGAACTAATTATAATCACTTTAACACTCGAACAGGGGAACGGGGAGGGGAGCCTAGGACCTAAAACTCGTTGAAAACCGATTACCGGGGGACGGGGAGGGGATGCCCAAACTTATAACCACCGAAAAACTAAACCGGGGAACGGGGAGGGGAATACGTGACGCCAAGGAAGCGGGAAGGACTGAAGAGCAGACGCACAGGGGTGGGGGTGAAGTACAAACTAGGAAAAACAACTAGAAAGGAGTGTGAACAGGGAGGAGATTAGGAGTGACAAGGCATGGCTTACCGACGAGGGAGACGCAGGGGAAAGACCGAGAAGACTGACGCAAGCTAGGACGCAGGAGACGAAAAACAGGGGAGGGGACAACGACAAGTAGGGGGGGAAGGGGCGAAGACATCGTGGAGGGGACAACGACGAGGGATGCAGGCTCGCCGGTGACCAAGTGAGCGTCGTGCCGCCGGCTCGGGCCACCCGGCGAGCTGCGCGCCGGGCGGCGGAAGCTTCGAGCGGGGAGGCTAGGGTTAGAGGATTTTTAGATCAGAGAGGCGGGAGAGAAGTTTTTTAGGGTTGTGTTCGAATTCGCTATTTGGGGGCTTATTTAGATCAACTTTTCTTGCAAATATTTGTAGAGAAACCTGTTTTAAGTGTATAGAGAGAGTCATATAATTAGGATTGATGTAAGGGTACATTCTCTTCACCTTAAACAATAAGTTTCATGTCCAACCAGTTCTAGATAAGTTCAAATAAGTTTAGATAAGTTTCAATATCAGGTCCAATAAGGTCTGGTCAGTTCCAATCAGGTCCAATAAGTTCCATCAAAGTCCAACTAGTCAGTGATCAACAAATTAAAATTAATTTTTTAATTAAAGTACCACTATGATTATATAGTATTATAATTGTATTTATTGTCTATTATTTTATTATCTATATTACTATTAGTTGATTATGTTATTACTAAAAAATATTAAAATCATGGTCAAATAAGGTTAACAATAATAATCATCATAATTATTATGTTTTTGAAGGGTAAAGTTTAATGATTATTATGTCATAATAACTAGTTTCGAGGGGTAGTATTTATGTTATTACTCAACAATTTTTTGTCAAATAAGGTCAAATAAGTTTCAATCAGGTCCAATAAGTTCCAGTCAGGTTCAATCAGGTCCAATAAGTTCAGATAAGTTCAGTTTGGTTCATCTAAGTTCACGGTTTTTTAGGTGAAGAGAATGCGCCCTACAAGTAAATTCAATCCATGTTTTCGGGTATACCCTACAAATTTTAATCAACTAAGGCTCTGTTCTGTTCAACTTATTTTAACTTATTTAAGATCTTATAAGATCAGATAATATCAGATAAGATAAAATAAGATAAGATAAGATAATATAAGATAAGTTCAGATAATTAAGATAAAATAAGATGTTCTGTTCAACTTATCTTCACTCATTTCGGAAAAAATAAGATAAGATAAGATAAGATAAGATCAAATAAAATAAGATAAGATCAAATAAGATAAGATCAGATAAGATCAGATAAGATAATTAAGACAAAATAAGTTGAATCAAACGGACCCTAAGTTACTCAACCTATATTAGATATTAAGGTCGTATCGTTAGTGAGCCTAGAGCGTATAGCGAGGGAAAGGGAGAGGGGTCGAACTTAGGACCTTAATATCACCAAGTGAACAAAGTTCCCTATTGGGGCTTGTTTAGTGAAACTAACGATTCTAGTAACTGTTAGCTGTTGCGATAGCTGTAGCGATTGGGAGTAGCTGCTAGCTGTCTACTAGTAGTTGTTAGCGATTAGTACTTAAAGTAGTTGTTTACCTAGAAGTGTTTGGCAAAAGTTGTTGTTATAATTGTAAAAGACAATAAATGACATTTATTCAAATATGACATGAACAACAACAATTTCATTAGTTGGTTCAATACTTAAATTCAGTATTTACTTTTCAAAGAATTTACACAGAAAAAAGGAGTATACGGCCTTTTAACTACTCAAAGAAATGTATAAATTTAAGATAGGCAAATTTTTTAAAAACTACCTTTTATAACCAACTTTTTTCAAAAAACTACCTTTTAAAAATTTTCTTTCAAGAAACTACCTTATATAACAAATTCATTTCAATATACTACCATTTTACGTTTATATTTAATACTAATCAATAAATAACAATCGCCGTAGGTGTTGTTGTCGGTGGGGTAGCGAGAAAAGAGGAGAGAAACGAAAGGGGAAGAAAGAAGAGCAATTTTTGGTGACTCAATTATTAGTGATTTAACCCCATTAATGGTAAAATGATAGTATATCTAAAGAAATTTTGTTATATAAGGTAGTTTTTTGAAAGGAAATTTTTAAAAGGTAGTTTTTTTTAATAAAATTGATTATAGAAGGTAGCTTTATGAAATTTTTCCTTTAAGATAATATTCAACCCTAAAAAAATTTATATTACCTATTTTAACTAAAATGCTGTGAGATTTGGAGTATAATATAGTGTGTATAATAGTTATATCTTCTTCGTAAAATAGATATTAAATCACATCCCTGCTATTGTAAAGGAATAACAATGAATTGCCATAAAAAAAATAGAAAAAGGAAAAAGAAATTGAAAACATTGGTTAAAAATTCTAGCTTATTCTATTGTATAGTGTTTATTCGCTAGACTGCTACGGCGCTACCTATAAATTGTAGTAACATTTTTACAACCGCTACCCATAATCTACTCCAACCGCTATTCGCTACTACAACAATTCCCCTGCCAAACATTCATACTTTTCTTAAGTAGAAGGGTAAGGAGATGAATTTATTTCTTTTCTTTATAGTTAGAAAAAATTGAAATAATGAAGCACATACATGATACGTCGCTCTACCAAATTCCAATTGCAAATACTTCATTATTTCAATTTTTTCTAACTATAAAGATAAGAAATAAAATCAGCCCCTTGCCCTTCTATTTAATAGGAATGCTAGCTAACTTGGGCATTAAGTTTCTGGGAGTTCAATCATACCTAATTTTCAAAATAGTAAATTTTCTGGTGCATATGCAAAAACAAGAAATTAGCACAAATAAACGAAAACCTTCCATTCGTAAACATTGGAGAATCCCAACAGAAAGAATCATACCAAATTACAATATTTTATGAACCATTATCTTATTTATTTTATAAACCTCTCTTCAAAATTCTTGCTAGTAATGGATGACTTGGTCCTCACTCATAAAACTACAGAAAAACACACAGAAGATAAAATCAGAAGATTTTTCTTTCTGCCATTTATAATCCAAAAAAAATAAAAACTTACCAATAACAATTTTTATAAAATTAGCCATGTGTGCAGGAATCCAGGCAAGAATTAATCAATTTTCTTCCGAAATAAATATAACTTTCCTTTTGCATTTACTTTCTCATTTAATGTCTTCACCTACACCCTGCCCGTTTTGAGAAGCTGCATTGCTATCTCATTTAATGCTCTTTCTCTCTCCTCTTTTCTCTCTCACTTCATCTGTGGCAGCAAATTCATTCCTGTCTTGCATTTACAGTGCTCATCATCATCAAACCACCTTTCATTCTTGTGAATTTTTCTCTTTCTTTTTCTCTATCTGTACTATCTAAGTAATGGGTGTATTAATCATGAACCAGAACTTATGACTCCATTAAAGCTTTAGTTTTAATCTTGTCAGTCTTTTATTTTGTTCACACTTTTGATAAAAAAGGTGAAATTTTTCATACAACCCACCTTGCAAAATCCTTTCTTTTGCAGTTTTGCTGACTTGCACTGTCAAATTTTAGCCATTAGAACTTAGAAGGGTAAAAAGGGTGATAGAAGAGCCTTTTTTTTCCTCTCTCTTTCCTGTTTTTTGTCCTGTTTTTGGGGATGAAGAGAAGAATGCAGATGGATTTTTTGCGTAATAAGTTGATTTCTGGAATGGAAGTCTTTGGAAGCTGAAAAGGGTAAATTTTTGAATCTGGGTTTTCAAGAATGGGCAAGAAAGGAAGCATTTTTACTGAGTTTGCCACTTGAAGTGATTAAGCTCCTCTGTCTCTCTTCTTATTCTGAGGTAAAATTATGGCATCAATTTTGGAGTTTTGGTTGGTTTTTGATGCTTAAGACACAAGATTGTTATAGCTGAGTTTTTTTTTCCCTTTCAATGCCCACTTTTGTGAGTTAGCTTCTATGATGGGACCCACCAATTTGTTTACATGGGTTTTCAAGATTTATGCTTGGGAAGCTAAATTTGTAGCAAAGTTTTTGATATTTGCTATAGTTTCAGATTTCTGGTGGTTGGTTTCTGGCATTGGTTCTATGTCTTCTATAGCTGTTTCATATGGTGAAAGTGGTCCTGTTTTTTGTGGCTTAAAATCAGATGGGTCTCATCTTGCAGCCTGTTATGGTGCAAATGCAGCAATCATTTATGGAACTCCAACTCATCTCAGTTTTCTGGGTTTAGCTGGGGGAGATGGGTTTGTTTGTGGGCTTTTAATGAACTCATTTCAACCTTATTGTTGGGGAAGTAGTGGTTTTATTCAAATGGGTGTTCCTCAACCCATGAACCAGGGCTCTCAATATGTTGATATTAGTGCTGGTGACAATCATTTGTGTGGTTTAAGAAAACCCTTGACAGGAAAGCTTAGGAACACTTCTTTGGTTGATTGTTGGGGTTATAACATGACTACAAATTATGTTTTCGATGGGCAAATCAAGTCCATTTCGTCTGGTGCTGAATTTAACTGCGGGTTATTTGCTGAAAATCGAACTGCATTTTGCTGGGGTGACGAGACTAGCAGCCGGGTAATTAGCCTGATTCCCAAGAATTTGAGGTTTCAAATGATTGCAGCTGGTGGATATCATGTATGTGGGATTGTGGAAGGGGTTGATTCTACGGCTTATTGTTGGGGTCAAAGCCTAAACATTAATGAAGAGATCTCAGCTGGTTATTCAGGGAACGCCAATGTTGATAAACCCCCTAAAGATTCAATGCTGTCTGTTGTTGGGGGACGGTTTCATGCTTGTGGAATTAGGGGTTCTGATCATGGGGTGGTTTGTTGGGGTTTTATCATGGAGAAAAGTACTCTACCTCCAGGAGATGGCAGAGTTTACACCATTGCTGCAGGAGACTATTTCACTTGTGGAATACTCATTGAAAAATCTCTTTCACCAATGTGTTGGGGATACGGCTTTCCTACCTCTCTTCCAGTCGCGGTCTCTCCTGGACTATGCAAGACTGCACCGTGCACTCCTGGTTATTATGAATTCAAGCAAGGCCAAGCAACCTGCAAAACCCCAAATTCTCATATATGCTTGCCTTGTTTGAATCCATGCGCCAAGGATATGTATCTCAAAGGCGGATGCACTCGGCAATCTGACATACAGTGTGCATATAACTGTTCAAGTTGCGTGTCATCTGAATGTTTCTCATTTTGTTCCTCCAATGCTAGTTTAAGTGATGGTGGAAAGAAATTTGTGAAGTTTTGGGCAATTCAGCTTCCAATCATTGTGGCAGAGGTTGTTTTTGCTGTTTTCTTGGTTATAGTAGTGTTTTTATTTGCATTTTTATATATTCGATACAAGCTGCGAAACTGTCAATGCTCAGCAAGCAGGATCTGGAAAACAAAGAAAAATCGAGGGAACAACGGGTCTTCAAGAGATAACACAAAGGTAAGGCCTGACTTGGAGGAGCTGAAGATTAGAAAAGCTAAACTTTTCACCTATGAAGAGCTTGAAAGAGCCACCAATGGTTTTAAAGAGGAAACCATAGTGGGCAGGGGAAGTTTTTCATGTGTGTTCAAAGGAGTCTTGAAGGATGGAACCATAGTAGCAGTTAAAAGGGCTATAATGACTTCTGATCAGAAGAAGAACTCCAAAGAGTTCCACACAGAACTTGATTTGCTTTCAAGATTGAACCATGCACATCTCCTCAATCTGCTTGGGTACTGCGAAGAAGGGGAAGAAAGATTGTTGGTTTATGAATTCATGGCTCATGGCTCATTACACCAGCATCTCCATGGGAAAGACAAGTCATTAAAAGAGCAACTAGATTGGGTTCGGAGAGTCACCATTGCTGTACAAGCATCACGAGGGATCGAATACTTGCATGGTTATGCTTGTCCTCCTGTGATACATCGAGATATAAAATCATCAAATATTCTCATCGATGAAGAGCACAACGCGCGAGTGGCTGATTTTGGACTTTCGCTCCTCGGCCCTGCAGACAGTAGTTCCCCATTAGCTGAGCTCCCAGCCGGAACTCTTGGGTACCTTGACCCTGAATACTACAGACTTCACTACCTAACAACTAAATCTGATGTGTATAGCTTTGGTGTTTTGCTCTTGGAAATACTTACTGGTAGAAAGGCCATAGATATGCAGTTTGAAGAAGGGAATATAGTTGAATGGGCAGTTCCTCTTCTTAAAACAGGAGATATAACAGCTGTTTTGGATCCTCTTCTGAAACCTCCTCCAGAAATTGAAGCTCTCAGAAGAATCGCGAATGTGGCCTGTAAATGTGTGAGAATGAGAGGCAAAGATAGACCGTCAATGGACAAAGTAACGACAGCTTTGGAACGAGCTCTTGCTCTTCTAATGGGTACCCCATGTAGCGAGCAGCCTATTCTACCGACAGAGGTAGTTTTAGGAAGCAGCAGAATGCACAAGAAATCGTCCCAAAGATCTTCAAACCCTTCAGAAACTGATATAGGATCAGCTGAGGATCAAAGGATCGAGTTTAGAGCACCGTCATGGATTACATTTCCTAGTGTTACTTCCTCTCAGAGAAGAAAATCATCTGTTTCTGAAGCCGATGTTGAAAATGCAAAGACTCCCGAGAGTAAAAATTTAGGCAGTGGAAGAAATGGTGTTGAGGGTTTGAATAGTTTGGAAGAAGAGATTGGGCCTGCTTCTCCACAAGAAAGCTTGTTCTTGAAGCATAATTTCTAGCATTGATGACTATATAAATGCAAAACAGCTGAGTTAGCCCACAATTTGGTTAATTGTTCTTGCATAGCAATCATGATTAAATCCAATTTTTTTTGAATGATGTAAAAAATGAATGGGAGTTTTATGTAATTTTTAGAAAATTATTATTAGATTCCATAGAAGCTTGGTCTGCGCTAGTAGCATATTCAACTGTGGACTAAGACTGCAGACTGCAGACTGCAGTGTTGACCCGATTAGCCTTCACCTGTATTATTTAAATCCCAAACAGAATAGGAGGCATCATTTTGCTACTCCTATTTATCTTACTTTTAATCTTAACTAACTTATTGCTAGGAGCCTAGGACAATACTCAAGTATTCTACTATTATCATTATTATTAAAAAGCATGTTATTATTTCCTTCAAAAAAAAAGCATGCTATTGCAAGATCTAGTTATTTTCCACATGAAGCTCATCCAAAGGCATCATTCAATGACATCCCCGTCAAAATTTTCTTTTTTAATAAGATCCTTCCAATTCTCAAACTTCAGACCCCTAGTTATAAATGCAGAATATAAGAGCTTAACCATCAATTCAAGACAATCTTATAATTTCATATCTTCTTAAAAACCTTGGAATGTATCACTTTATGATAATAATAAAAAAATGACCATAATACTTTTATCCTTATACGAGGAGATAGTTTATCAATCTTAGCTATTTTTCATCTAATTTTTTTTTATAGAAATTTTAAATCTAAGTTATTACTTATGCAATAGTTGTTGCAATTTCGCAAAGAATTGCTTATAGAATAGTTGTCGCTCACTCGAATCTTAAGCAAAATGCACGTCGTGCAATCCGTCATTGTATCCTTCATTGGTAATATACATATATTATTTGCAATACATATTTATACTTATATCCTTTATCTTTTTATTATGCTCAAAACTGTGATATACTTCATAAAACATGAATTTTTGCCCCATAAAACTATAAGACATGTGCCAAGTAGTGTTTGGATCCTCTAGAGTTCTAAAATAACTTTACAAGGTAGAGTTTGAGCAATATCAACCATTGAATAAAAAATCAATGGCTCATATATTATCTTTCCAAAATTCCCCCTATTTTTTCTCAATAATATCCACCCCTTAAATTTCCCCTTTCCACCATTATGAGCCCTTGATTTTGAAATGTACGGTTAAGATACAACTCTACCATGTAGAGTTGTATTAAAACTCTAGAGGATCCGAACTCGGCGGCAAGGTATGGCCATAGACCCAGAAGAACATGGACAGCCGCCAACAAAAAAAACACGAGACTAGCACAACAGCATAGAAGAGACAAGGCAGGCGAGTAGGCGATACTGGCTGCCGTGGCCAGTATTATTGATCTGACTGGGCGAACGGATTGAGAAAATGAAAGAGAACGGATTGAGAAAATGAAAGAAAAGCTACGTGCCTCATGTATTCATTTAGACTATATTGATGTTTTCACAGTTTGATGCTAAATCCACCAAATATGGCCTACAGTTTGAGCAGAAATCTAGGTTGATTCTGAGTAGTGAAAACATCAATATGACCAACAATTTGTGCAGATTTCTTAGTAATACGTCTAGGTTTGTATATGTTAGCTTACAAGGACAAACCATCATGATTTTTTTTTACAATCAACAAACAGAATGAAATCCGACCAGTTTCTATTGGTTATAAACAAAATTTGGTTCCTCACGACCTTGCATATTAAATCAAAAATATTACCAGTATAAAACCATCTTCGTATAGTTGATAGGTGAAGATTTATATATATATACATACAACCTAATATGCTTGGAACAAAAATTTGTCCTAACAATTAGAAACTAAGAACTTTTTCTACAACTTAAATAGAACTAAATTCATACATTTCGAAGCAAACAAATCTGAACTTTTTCTCCAAGCACCATATTGTTAAACATTTACTATGACTAGTTTAATTACAGGAAACAAAATGGAGAAGATAAATCAAGGGGTTTTTCATAGGACAGAATAAAAGTTCATACTAACTAGTACATCAGAAATGGTGTGATATTTATCTCAAATAAGTAGTGAAACTAGCCTTCATGTACTACTTTAAAATTTTAAGGGGGGAGGGAAGATAGCTGAAGCGAGACTAACCTAAACTAATACTCCAGATCCATAATACAATACACCAACACGCCCTTAACAAGTTTGCACAAAACGAAAGAATAGAGGAAAACATTTGGCCGGACGAATCTCCAACATCCCCAACCTTCTCTCATAATAAGAGCCACTACTATCTTTCCTATGTTCATTCTTCTGTTGTATACAAAAACGATTCAGAGTTTGAATCAAAAAACATGGTCACCAACCGTATTGATGTGGGAATCCATTGTAGATGCTTTAAGTTTCAGCTACTCAAAGAGACGAAGACAAAGCCAAGCAAACTCCCCTGCATTCCTTTTCCCCTTCATGATCTTTGCAAGATAATCACTTATCAGATACAATGAAACTAGATACAAACGAGATATCATAACTCGTTACAACAATTTCCAATCACCCCTAATCTGTCCTCTGATATAAGGGATCTTTGCAGCCCAAGAGACGGTTTCATCTCCTACTGCAGATTCCTCAATCTTACTTGGCTGCAGATATAAGCCGAAAAATTCTGCAACCCAGCCCTGATCACTTAGAGTTAGCATTCCCATTCCCTGAAAACGAGAAGCGTGAAAACCTGGAGAAAACTGACGTAGGACTCCCTTTCTTCGCGGCTGCCTTCTTAACCGACACTTCACTATCAGGATCACGCCAGAATTTAATAACATGAAGACTCTCTTCCTCTGTAGACCGTTGAACTATAATCTTCGAAGCATAACCTTTTCCCCTCATCAACCCACACAACTCCAAAGGCTTATTAGCAGCAAGAGTAAGCATATACAACCAACCCTTATCAGACAAAAAGCTTATCAACAACAGGCAATATCCTATCAATCACACTCCTCCCATCCTCTCCCCCCCGCCCACGAAGCAACAATCCCACCACACCCCACTTCATCCTCAGGGGTCGGTACATAAGGCGGGTTAACAACAACCACATCTACCACCCCAGCAAGTCGATTCTCCAATGCCGAGGCAATGTCCATTAACATCACCTCGGCATGAACCCCATGAGCCTTTAACGTCTCCGAAGTTACTTGTATCGCATCCGGGTTAATATCAGTCGCTAAATAATGTATGCCATTGTTAGATTCTTGGCCCAGCATTAAGGCTAAAGAGGTGATCACATAACCACTACCACAACCAATTTCTAAGCATAATGTGGGTTGGTGTTGCAATAAATTAGCTCGATCAGAAAGAAGAGCATCTACAAGAGCAAATGAATCATCACATGGTTCATAAACTTCTGGGTGTGAAGCAACAAGTCGAATATCCGCGATCTTTGAGGGCATCATACTAATTTATATCATCCAACCCCCAAATTCTGAATTTTTTTTAGATTACCTAAGAAAATTAATAAATGAATGAATTCTGAAGTATTAATCAAATAAATGTAAGCTAGAATTTTCGAGGTTAGAATTTATCTTAAACAAACCTTCGATTGTTGTGGAAGATCGAACTATCGAAGTTTCTTGTGTTGTTGAAAAGAGTTTGATTTGGCCGCGATCGTTTTCTTTCACTCTTTTATCTGCTTCTCAAATTCGGAGAAGGTAATTTCATGCTGAAAATCTGAAATTGTGGGTTTAATTGGATGAGTTTTGGGTGGAAAGCTGGAATGGATGAATTTAGAGAGGAGCGAGAGTGTTGTAATTGTAAATTTGTAATCAAGGGTTAGGGTTAAAGACTGCTTCTTTTCTAATTCTATGTTTCTTATGGACTTTTTTTAATCCCTCATTCTTTGTTATAATGGTTAATTATTTGTTTTTTTTTTCATCCTATCAAAAAAAAATTATTTGTTCTTTTTAGGAGAGATAATTGATCGGAAGATCAACCTCATTCCTGAGCTACCTGACACATCGGTTTAGAGGTTAGGACGAGCGCAAGCTCTTAATCCGAGAATGTTTTTAAAGTATGTACTTTTTCGATTTTTCTCGACTTGTTGCCTTGTTTTTTATTTTCTTCAAAATTATTGGGTTCAGCTGAATCCATACTTGATTGATTCACAATTGTTGTTCCCTCTAATTGTTTCTCTTATCAAAATCAAGAATGATATTTTGAGTTTTAATGAAAAAAAGACCATATTAATTCTTGTAAAAAAAAGACCATATTTGTTACAAACTTTTAGAAGTTTGATATCGAGATGAATTGAACCTGCAACTTGTGAGAGAGTAGAGCAATGGACAAAACGCACTTAACGCACTTAACGCACTTAACCACTTACGCCAAAGTAAAAAAAAATACTATCAACTACGCAATTAGGGAGTAAATATATTGATTTTGCAATGCGGAGAATGTTTTTAAAGTATATATTTTTTCGATTTTTTCAACTTATTTCCTTATTTTTTTTTTATTTTCTTCCAAAATTATTAGGTTTAGCTGAACCCACCCTAGATTGATTCATCATTGTTGTTCCCTCTAATTCTTCTTTTATCAAAAATAAAAAATGACATTATGAAATTTAATAGAAAATCAAGAGTTGAGGTATGATATTTTGTTTCAAATGCCATCAATATAGAAAATTGCTTTTTGATCTGATAAATATTGGGTCAAACTTAGTCAACTTCAATTCTTCATTCTCGGATCCAAAACGAATCCCGGATCAAGTTAGCTTTGCGTGGTTTGGTTGTGAGTCACCTAGTTCTTCCGAGTTCCGAGTGTACCTACCAAGACGACCAAAAGTCGAGAAAATAAGAATGAAAAACTTGAGCAGGGAAAAAAATGCCCTCACGCAGGATCGAACTACGGACCTTCAGTTTACAAGACTGACGCTCTACCACTGAGCTATAAGGGCTTTGATGATGTATTTGTCATTGTGAACTTATTAATTCTTTACATATTCTCTTTCACAAGCTCCTCGTATCATGTTACTGTTTTGCTTTTGTTGCAATGTAGGGTTATATGAGTTACAGGTTGGATTGGGTTAATATATGGGTTAATACTTAATAACGTCTTTATATCAATTCTTTTATTTTTATTTTGCATATAAAATGATTGTTTTTTGTTTATAAAACTATTATTTCATCTTTAGCATAATATAATGATTATATTAGTAACATCTACATGATTTAAATGAATAAATTTGGTAAAATTTAGATCAATAATCTATATATATATCTAAAACCCAAGACAAACAAATGTCATGCTGCCACATGTACTCTCCCCTTCCCCACACAATCAAATGAGACAATTAACAATAAAAATGTGTGTTTCAAGAAACGAACCCATGACCTCTCATTCGTTACGCTAATGCACTAACCAACTACACTACAATACTCATGTTGGTTTTTGTGGGGGGAAATAATCATTCAAAGACAATATGATAATTCTATTTTTGAAGATTTCAAATGCACGTTGGTAAATAATCCGGGGCGTATCGCCCAGGACAAGAACTAGTTATAATATTATAAACGATGTTCGATCATTACAAACCAAATATATAAAAATTTGATGTGAAAGTTAACACTTATTTCATATATATGTAATTGTGTTTGATTATATATTAGTCATATTATTTAAAATATTATACTTTAGATTACAGAAATATTAATTTCTACAATTTTATTATAATGTCGTGTCAGTCGGGTAGGAACGTATTTACTCCCTAACCTGCACCCAAAAATCTGGGTTCGTCGGGTTTTGGGCATTCTGGGTTTCGTGTTGAAAAAAATCTTGTTTAAACCCCAACAAAATTGGGTCGTATACTCGAGTTGGGTCATTTTTGGACAAGTCTATCTAATTGTATACATATGTGATTATAGGTTGATTAGCTTACGAAAAGAATGGTTGTCCTCCATCCGTTTCACTATAATTTACCTTTTCAAAATCGAGAAAACGTGCAATAAATTAAAACATATAAATTAAAAACTAAGGAATGGAACTCTAGCGGTGCAAAGATAGGTAGCCAGTTCGTGGGATTTTGAACTTGTGAGTTATGATCTTGCCACTTTGGTGACGCAACACCAATGGAGCGTTTTGGCTATTGCTAGGATGTCCTTGATGGTCCACTTTATAGAAAAATTATGAACACGGGTTGTGCTCAGGTAGTGCACGAAGATGTCTGAGTCTGTTTGGATTGCAAGACGGCTGTATATTCTTGCTCTCGAGCACATTTCAAGGCATGTAAGCTGGCATATGCTTCCATCAGGACCGCACAATTTGGCATAAACGAATTGTCCCTCTCCCATTCTATTTGGGTTGGGGAATCTAGTGTGATCCAAGCGAGACTCCCTAGATGAGCAATAACCACGAGCCATCTATTTGGATATATATATATATATATATATATATATATATATATATATATATATATATATATATATATATATATATATATATATATATCCGGAGTTGCCTAAACAGACCACCCAATATTAGCTACGATGATTCAATGAAGCCTGGTGGGAAGGATGTATCTCGTTGTATGCTGTGTGCCTGATTTGTTTGTGAGTTGAAAGTTACACGCTCTTGCAGTACTATAATTTACTTAGTGAAACGGAAGGCATACTTTACAGTAACTTTTGGCCAAGGGAAACACAGAGAGCTCAGCCTTGCACTCCTCTCATTCATAAAATTCCATCAGACTTCCCTCAGGCCTCAAGTCTTTGCAGATGATGAAATTGGTTACAACATTGCAATTAAGGCCAAGAATTTCATCAGACAGCAATAATGTAAAATCTTGTACCAAAAAAAGACACCAAGGGGATATTTACAAAAGGGCTTAAGCAAAATATATCAAACTACTCTGACAAGACAATATATTCAGCTAATTCTCCTAACATAAACAGATTCAGGTTATAAATTTATGGAGGGTGGGTATACTTTGAACTGAACCCAGCAGAAGATGGCATACTAAAACGTGGCGTATGAGGGAAACTGCTAGGGAAATTAGTGTGTAAGCTTGTAGGATTTACAGTAGGGCTAACACTGCTCAAAGGCATTCTAGAAGCTCCAAACTGATCAGAGGATAAGTTATGAGCCAGCCTATAGCTGGTGTCATCGAAACCAAATTGTGGAAAATATGGGGAAGGTGGATCCAAGGAGTTTATGTTGGAGTCTATAGCAACGGAAACATTGGGGAAAACAGAATTTTGAGCAGTGTCTGTACGAGGACGCTTTTCTTGACTGTATCCTTGTAGCAACTGAGTTTTGTCAGTTGTGGGGTAAAATGCCCGTTTCTTCATGTCTGTGGGATCTGACTGACAGCCAGGAGTGGTAGGAGCAAACTTTTTCTTCTTTCCCTTCTCTTTTTTGGGCTTTGAGGAGTTTCTTGCTTCCTTTTCTTGTTCTAGCTGCCGAATCTGTTGTTGAAGTTCAATAGGTGAGTATTCATAATCTAATTTAAAATCAAGAATGCATCTGATTACGCTTTGTAAAGCATGTATTTGTCTATTTGCACACTTGTTCTGCGACTTAATCGGACAGTTGAAGTTTTGGCATGTCTTCAATGCAGTTGTCTTGGTATACTCCAAGTATGCTTTCAGTAAAGGTGCTGGTGGAAACTTATCAGCCAGATTAAATGCACATATACAGCGAACAGCCTCAAGCCGCTTATTCTCCTTGATAAGAGACCGAATAAGATCTGCACACCGTCAAACAAAACCCACAAAATTAGATAGACAAGTTGGAAGATGTAATCATGTTCATAATATTAAAACAGTTATATGAATGTCCCACTAGGTACATGCACTAAAATTAATCAGTTTACATGCATACTAACCACAAGTTGGCCATTTAAGGGAGAGAAAGGAAGTGTAGCTATGGCGAAAAGCAATATTGAACTATATACTAGTGAAGGTCAAAATACCTGGAATCTTTGCTTCCAAACCCAGAGCACGACATAAGCTACGATTTTGATCAGATTCAAAGATATCATCCCTATCATAAAATATTGTGAAGAGTGAAAGAATTTCGTCTGGTTGAAAGGAGCTTGATAATTTGTAGGCAGCTAAGAACTTCAAAAAGCCAAAAACAAGGAAAGGCTTGGTACTCTCCATTGCTAATCTAGCCTTCCAACGAGCTGCAAAGTTAACAGCTTCTTCTTTAAGCAGAAATTTAATATGTGGTGAGAGTTTCATCAGTTGATCTAGTAAAAATTTGCAACATGAGATGCTGGTTTCGCCCTGAATATCATCTAATTCCAAATAAAATTCTTGCACTACATTAAAAACAAGCTTCGCTGGATCTGAGGCATATAGAAGACAATCCAAAACCTTTTCTTCAAATAATTTCAGATCCTTTACATGCTGGATTAGATATGACTTCAAACCATTTCCATCCATCTCCTTGCATAAAGTGCAAAGCTCAATGGAAGAATCCGTGGATGGTGAAACAAATACATTCTTGACTGGTGGAGTATAGGGCTCTTTTTTCTGAGCTTGTGGTGCCATGCTGCTCACTAGCAAGTGAGACTTAATTATTAGACAGCTTATGATGCTCTTAATAATCACATACTAACATATACTTGAGAAAATTCTAGCAATTATTTCACCAGCCAATAAATAAGAAAAAATAATGCAGAGGCCAGCATACTTGAGGCAATGGCAGATTTAGTTTTCAACAATTTCAGTCTAAAGTAATTTGTGGACGAACGTGAAGGGCAGAACCCAAATAGAACCATCTACTTTAAGCTAAAGAATTGGGTATAGCGGATAAAATAAAAGGACTAAAAGATCAAAGTCCACTATTCTGACCGACATAAGCCAGTAAACAGTCACATACAACTATACAAGTCATGGGTACCAGAAAAGGGAAAAAACACTACAGATGTCAGAAGCAACTATGATATCTACAAAAAGAACTGTGGCTATGATACATCCATTCTCAATTATATGGATTACTTTTCTATTGGTTTGCGCAGCAAGATTACATGCATCTCAACCTTTCTAGACCTAACCTATGGAATGATCCATACTGGGCTATTGTTGTTGTGATATTGTCTCCCATTTGGATTGTTATTCACTCTTGGAAGACAAAAGTACTCAAAAGGGAGATATTAGCAGCTCAATCATCCATCAAGTAAGATGGAAATGGTTAACTCCTGATTCAAATACAATAGTGAGCTCCAAGGAGAAAGAATCGGGTACATGAATTAAAAAACTTAGGTTCTTTGAAATGAAAAACATGTTGGAAAAAATGAATACTTGCAGAAATCTATTACTAGCACGTGTAAAATCTAATTAAATTTAACTAATACAAAAAGTCTAAGTATAAGCTCCTAAGTACTAACACTTTCTATCTACCGGGAAAGGAGTCGAAAGGAGGGTTCAATAGAGGTGAGCAAAATCAGCAAACTAATAAACGAGAATCATGACAGGAGTAAAGGAGACTCCAATTCTCATATATTCCACAAAACTCGATTTTCCAGCTTCAATCCAAACAACATTCAAACCACACACAATGTCAGCAAACTTCCGACCACCTGCAATATATGAGTATAAACAAAACACAGCAAGAAAATCATGCACTTCACCAAGACTATTACAGAAACTACATTGCAATAAATCAACAAAAACTAAGAAAGGCGAATGCTTCAATGAACAGGAACTCACCTCCACACTTTTGCAATAAACCGAGTCTAGAGCGTACTTCACCTACCACTCTATGCTGCCCAACAATCTCACACAGACTCCTGAGTTCATCCTTGTCGAAATCCGACCACAAGCTATACACAACCACCAAAAGCAAGAATCCCAATACAACCATGTAACGCCTTTCCACCCTCATTTTCTCACTCCACACGCCCGCCAATGCCCTCGCCTCCTCTCTCACCGCCTTCTTAATTTCCGGCTTCAGTTCCATCAACTGTTCCAGCAAAAGTACACAACTGCTCCTAACAACATTTCCTTCATACTCCAATTTACCCTTCATCAAATGTGGCGGGAAAAATCCTTCCATCGCATCTAACACCAGTTTTGCAGGATCACTCGATAACTTAATTGCACTCTTAACCTCTTCACCCATTAAAACATGATCATCAACCCTGTCATTCAAGAACATTTGTAGGGTTTTTCCATCCATTGTCACAAATAATTTAATACAAGCATCTTGCTTACTGTAATCATCTCTAAATTCATTTGAAGCTTCAATTTTAACTACTACATTACCAGTTTCGCTCACCTTCAAACCTAGGGTTTTGCATCGATCACAGACGAACTTTTTCGTGGAATTGAACTGATTTTCTCTCAATTCGAGCAGTTTTTGACGATGTTCGATTGATTTCTGAGTCCAATTGAGGTGTTGTTCTTTTAATTCGAGTTCTTTGAAACGAATTTGGAGTGAAGATTGGATTTTCTTCATGGAATTCTGCAGAATTCTCCATTGTTCAGGAAGTTGAGTTTGTTGAAAAACCCGAAAGATGTCGCTAATTTGATGAGTTAGTGATTCGGCAAGTTTGATTTCAGAATTGAGTTGCTCGGATGAATTCATTGTAATTTGAGAATCAGCAATAAATTATGGAATTTTTTAAACCCTAGGCTTCCCTCCTGCCTCCATCATGAGAAATGAAAAATAACTTCCATAAAGAAATTTGTTTTTGTTGTGAGAAATATGTAGAGATTGATAGAAATATATCATAAAGTATTGTATTCAATTGTGCAAACTGACTTTTTACATCGACGGTATTTATAAGCAAAAATTTCTATTGTGTACAATTACAAATTCAACAATTACAGGGGTGGAAGAAAACTTTTCTAACATGCATTTGCGGTGGGAGGAAAATTTCCTGACATGCATGCCAGGTAAATTGTTGACTTCATCATGCTTAACAGTGGAATTGTGAATTCCACTGTTATCTCAACGCTCCCCCTTAAATGTCTACTGATAACTCATAATAGACGTTGTCTCATTAATAACCTTGTTAGGAAAAACCCTGTGGGAAAATCCATAACTAGGGAAAAGAAGACAACTATTATGTATCCTTATATCTTAAAATTAATCGCCTCATTAAAAACTTATCATAAGGAAAAATCCGGTGGGATAAAAACTCGATCGAAGGAAAAAGAGTGCAGCGCATATAATACTCCCCCTGAATTTAGCATGTAGTATCAGGAAGATGACGCATTCCAATTTTTCGGACTAATTCTTCAAATTTCTTCGCCGGAAGGGATTTGGTGAATAAATCTGCAAGATTCTCACATGATTGGATTTGTTGGACGTTTATCGTCCCTTCCTTTTGGAGGTCATGAGTGAAGAAGAGTTTTGATGATAAATGTTTAGTTATGTCTCATTTGATGTACCCTTCGCTTACTTGGGTGATACATGCAGTATTGTCTTCGTAGATGATAGTTGGATTTGTTGTTATTGTTTCCATTCCACATTCTTCTTGGATATTCTTGATCATTGACCTTAGCCATACACATTCCCTTCCACTTCATAAAGAAAGCAATTAATTCCGCATGATTTGATGATGTGCCCGTCAAAGTTCGGCTTTCGCGATTTCCAATATATTGCAATACCTCCATAAGTGAATAGATACCTTGGATTGAGACTTAGCCTTTTGTGGATCCGATAGGTACCCAGCATCTGCATATCCAATGAGTGACGCATTTGGTTTCAACTGGTAGAATAATCCAAGATCTTGTGTTCCTCGAAGATAGCGTAACAAGTGTCTGACTCCATTCCAATGTCTGTTCGTTGGTGCATTGTTGTATCTAGCTAACAAGTTTACTGAAAAAGCTATGTCAGGTCGAGTATTGTTAGCTAGGTACATTAAGGCACCAATCGCACTTAAATATGGTACTTTAGGACCAATAATTTCTTCGTTTTCTTCTCGTGGTCTGAATGGATCATCTTTCACATTCAGGGAACGCACTATCATTGGAGAACTTATTGGGTGGGCTTTGTCCATGAAAACATGTCTCAGAATTTTTTCTGTATAGTTTGATTGATGGACAAAAAACCCATTTCTCAAATGTTCTATTTGCAAGCCAAGCCAAAATTTGTCCTCTCGAGATCTTTCATCTCAAATTCTTTCATCAAGTACTTTGCAGTCACTTCGAGTTCTCTAGAAGTTCCAATAATATTCAAATCATCGACATAGACAACAATGATGGTGAATCCTGATTTGGATCGCTTTATGAAAACACAAGGACTGATTTGATTATTTTTGAATCCTTCTTTCAATAGGTATTCACTAAGACGATTATACCACATTCTTCCATATTGTTTTAACCCATAAGTGACTTTTTCAATTTTATTGAAAACATCTCTTTGGGCATGTGATTTTCTGGTAGTTTTAGTCCATCAGGGACTTTCATATAAATAGTTGTGTCAAGTGACCCATATAAGTATGCAGTCACTACATCCATTAACCTCATTTGCAATCCTTTCGAAACTGATAAGCTTACCAGAAATCGTGTACTTGCATCAACTACTGGAGAACATGTCTCATCATAATCAATCCCTGGCATTTGCGAGAAGCCTTGGGCTACTAGCCTTGGCTTATATCTAGTAACTTCATTTTTCTCATTTCGTTTTCTCACGAATACCCATTTTTACCCAACTGGTTTTACACCTTTTGGTATTTGGGTTATTTGTCCGAATACCTCACGTTTTTCAAGTAATTTCAATTCTGCTTGAATTGCTTCTTTCCATTTTGGCCAATCTTTTCTGCGGCGACATTCATCTACCGTATTTGGTTCTATATCATTTTCGTCGTATGTCATTTCAACCACTATGGAGTAAGCAAAGATTTCATTCAAGACAACATCTTTTCGATTCCATTGTTTCTTTGTAGAAACATTCATTGTTGTCTATGCTTTCATGTTCCTTTTCTTCTGGAACATGCTTATCTTCATTTTTGTTTTCATCATGAATCTCATCATGCTCCTTTGGAGAATTTATATTAATTTCGTTCGTTGTTTCTCCTTGCTTTTTCATTTTTCTCGGTTTTGAGTCTTTAGAACCGGGTGGTCTACCACGTTTTCGACGTGCTATTGACTCATTTTCAATGGCCTTATTATCAGTAGGAATTTCAATCCCTGTCGGGGCATTCTCAGCAGGTACATGTGACTTTGTCACTTTCTTAGTATCTGTGAATGCATCTGACAATTGGTTTGCAATACTTTGCAAATGAACAATTTTCTTGACTTCTTGTTCACATGAATTTGTTCTCGGATCCAGAAACGACATTTACGATGCGTTCCATTTAAACTCTGTTTTTATATTTTGTGGGTCCACTTTATTTTCCCCTAAGGATGGGAATACTGACTCATTAAAATGACGGTCGGCAAATCGAGCCGTAAATAAATCGCCAGTTGTTGGCTCTAAATATTTGATAATTGATGGAGATTCAAATCCAACATATATTCCCATCCTTCTTTGCGGACCCATTTTAGTACGTTGGGGAGGAGCAATAGGTACATGTACAACGCACCCAAAAAATTTCAAATGTGAGACATTCGGTTCTCGACCTGATACTAATTGTAACGGTGAGAATTTATGATAGGTTGTCGGCCTTAATCTTATCAATGCTGCTGCATGTAATATAGCATGACCCCAAGCAGAAGAGGGCAATTTTGATCTCATTATTAATGGTCTTCCAATTAATTGTAGTCTCTTGATTAATGATTCAGCAAGACCATTTTGTGTATGTACATGAGGCACAGGGTGCTCTACAACAATCCCAATAGACATGCAATAGTCATTAAAATTTTGGGATGTAAATTACCCATCATTGTCTAATCTTATTCTCTTTATTGTATGATCTGGGAATTGAGTTCTTAATCGAATTGTTTGAGCCAGAAGTTTTGCAAATGCAACATTTCTACTTGACAAAAGTCTCACATGTGACCATCGAGTAGAGGCATCAATTAATACCATGAAATAGCGGAATGGTCCGCGTGAGGGGTGAATGAGCCCACAAATATCTCCTTGTATTCTTTCTAAAAACATTGGAGATTCAGTGGCAATCTTGTTTATAGATGGTCTGATTATGCAGAGCATGATAATTCATTTGACCGAGGAATTTTGACATTCTTTATAGAGTGTCCAATTGAATTTTCAATGATTCTATGCATCATTCCTGTGCCAGGATGGCCAAATCGGTCATGCCATAGAGTAAATGATTCTCTGTTATCTAAATTCTGGTTAGATATCATAATAATTTCAATCGGACGAATATCTATGCGATATAGTCCCGAGGAAATTGCTGACAATTTTTCATTGATGTATTTCTTGCCGCATTTTTCTGCCGTGAGGCATATAAATTCCTATTGGTTCACTGTCATTGTTTCCAAATGGTAACCATTCTGACGTACATCTTTGAAACTTATGAGGTTTCTTCGAGATTTACTCGAATATAATGCGTCATTGATTATCAATTTTGTCCCATTAGGAAATATAATACAGGCTTTCCCAGAGCCTTCAATTAACTTGGCTGACATTTACCTGGAATATTGTAAGTATTGAAAAATACTCTTTATTTTTCAATATGGTGTGTGTTGTCCCACTGTCGAGGAGACATTGTTTTTTGGATCCAACTTATGGTAAATCCATATCTTCATAAATAATAAATATGAAGATCAGTATAAGAAAATGCATATTTTATTAATAATCAAGGAGGGAATACATGAAAATGAATATTGAAGCAATTAAAATAAACTTAGCATATTAATGCATTGCAAAGTTGTTTTTGGCTTCAGCATTATCCATAAAAAAAGTATGAAACATCAAGGCTATGGATGTATTAGCTTCATTAACAAAGTTTGCTTCAGCATTTTTCCCTTTGTTCTTTATTGAAGCTTGCTATAGGTCTACCAAATGTTTGGCAGTACGACATGTGCGACCCCAATGCCCAGTCATGCCACATCTGTGGCAAGTGTCATTTCCTTTATAGGATGTCTGCCTCTGATTTCCAGATGATTGTCCCCAATTTTTATCAGAATTTTTAAAATTATTATTTTTAGGGGAAAATCGGTATCTGCCACGTCTACGCCCTCAGCCACGGTAATTACCACGTCCTCTCCCACGACTGTTGTAATTACCGCGTCCGCCTCTATGTATAACATTCGCATCTGGTGGATCAGAGGTTTCTATTGCATTTATTCTTGTGTGGCTGAAGACCCCATAAGTCTAAGATTATGATTTTTTCAGCAGAAGATCATTATTTTGTTCAGCCACAAGTAGTACTGATATTAGCTCAGAGCACTTTTTGAAAGCTCTGAACCTGTATTGTTATGCCAATATTATATTAGAATCGTGGAAAGTGGAGAGCGTTTTATCTATCATCTGCTCTTCTATGATGGGGATGATCACAATATCTCAACAATGATACAATTCTAAACAATGTTGAATTGTAATCACTGACTGTTTTAAAATCCTGGAACCTCAAATTGAGCCAGTCAAAATGTGCCTTTGGGAGGAGCACATTTTTGTGATGCCCATATCTTTCATTCAGGCTATCCCATAGTTCTTTGGGATCCTCCACAAGGAGATATTTGGTTTTTAAACTTTCACGTAAATGATGCCTAAGAAGGACTAAGGCTTTTGCCTTTTCTTGTTCAGTCGCTTTTTTAACTGATGCGGCTGATGTTGTTGCATCACCTTGTTGGATTGTCACACCCTTAGTTGTATGTTCCAGTCCTTGGGCCTTTAAATTCATTTGGGCGTCCACCGTCCATTCTAAAAACTTTTGTCGAGATAGATCTAGTATGTTAAATTGTCTTTTCACTAGATCTCCCATTTTTTACTACAAACATGTAAATATTTGAAATTAGTAAATGATAATAAATCATATATATTATCTCCTCCTGATTTATATCATTATAATTATACATAAACAGTACAAACAAAAAAATACTAAAATAGCGTACAATATTAATTAAGCAAAAAAAATAATACCAAAAATAGAAAAAAAACGAGTGAAAGAAAAAAAAATTCCTAAAATGCAATTAGAGATACAAAAGAAAATGATTATCATGTGCATTTTTTTCGTCATTCTTCCGGGGAGATAATTTTTTTTTGTCTCCTATTTGTGTATTAGGAGATATATCATTAATGCCATAAGAAGGAAAAAGAATCCGGCTATAAGGAATAAGTATGGCCTTATTATCCTAAAAACCTCCTCAAAAGAAGAAGATGAAGGTGGAGGACGGTTGTCATCGGCGTGGAACATGGTGGCCGGAAGGTTGAGGAAGAAAAGAAAAAAAAATTGTGAGTTTAGAGAAAAGGATTGGAAGAAGATAAGGGATGTGTGGTGAAAATAAATGATATTCATGTTCATCCATATTTCTTTTATTACTTGGTGGAGGTTGATTTTCAGTTGGTTGTATAGGAGGGTTATTATTGGCGTTGGGAACAGGGGTTTGTGGGTTTTCTCTGGTATGGGTATTTGTACCGTCGTTAAGGTTACTGGGTCGGAGCTGTCTTACAGTTCCCCTTGTTGGGTTGGTAGTGAATGGCACATTGTTTCGCTCTATCCAAAATAAACACCCTAGACAAAGACATTGTGTAAAACAATGTTAATCTCGTTACTTTGTTGATCCATGTTCGGATAGTAAAGGGTTGGCTTAGAGAAAAAAAAATTTAGAACTTGAAACAGAATGGATGTAAAGATTTTAAAGATACCTTAATTTTTTTTTTGGTAGCAAACTCGTGCTGATAACGTGTTGTGAGAATTATGTAGAGAGACAAGCTATTGATAGAAATATATCAGAAGAGTGTATTGTATTCAATTGTGCAAACTGACTTCTTACATCGACGGTATTTATAAGCAAAAATTTCTACTGTGTACAATTACAAATTCAACAATTGCAGCGGCGGAAGAAAACTCTTCTAACATGCATTTGCGGTGGGAGGAAAATTTCTTGACATGCATTAAATGCATGCCAGGTAAATTGTGGACTTCATCATGCTTAACAGTGAAATTGTGAATTCCACTGTTATCTCAACAGTTTTTATGCTTTTTTTTGGGGTAAATGTTCCCCCTTTTTTTTTGAGGGGAGGGTAAATGTTCCTAAACGCAGTGATATCGACCGAATCCTTCATCCGTTTCAATTTAGTTGTGATACTTTCCTTATTTGGCATGTATCAATTTAGTTGTGACACTTTTTTTTACCTAAAGTGGAAAGTTTATGGCTGTGATTTTACCATTTCACCCTTGTTTATAACATTTAATGAAATTAAATCCTACTTAAATAACCTCATTAAACCTAACAAGATTAAATGACTCCCACCAAAAATTAAACCCCCACCCACATTTTCATCTCAACCTTCATCTTCATTTTTACTGTTCATCTTCTCTAACCCCATTTTCATGTCAACCTTCATCTTCATTTCTACTGTTCATCTTCGCTAACCCCAATTCAACTTTCTCTCCTCTCAAATCGCCACTCTCTCCTCAAATCACCACTCCCTCACTTCAATTTCGATTTCTACCATTTCACCCTTGTTTTCGTCTTCATTTTCGTTTTCTCTCACTCTCATCGTTTTTAACTGTTCATTTTCATCTCTAACTTCGAATTCGATTTCTCTCTCTCTCATCGTTTTCGTCTTCATCATCCACAAATTCTTTAGATCTGGTTCTCTGAGTTCCTCTTTGTACACTTATCTTCGGCTCCGGCAAGTGGTGGACTCCGATCTTCGACTGCTCTTCCGACGCTGACTACATTGACTCCTCCTCTAAAGACGAAAATCAGGCGAAACCGGAGAATATTCCGGCTGATCTTTGATTTTACTTAGATCATCTTTTTTCTACTTTTAATGCACTTGAATTTCTTGTTATGTTGTGGTAAATTAGGGTACACTTTTTGAATCTTTGTTTTTTTTTGTACTTGAGCTGGAGATTTTATTGTGTTTATTTGAGTTTTATTCGTTCGTAGTTCGATTTAGTTTCGTTTTTGAATTATTCCGGCGAAAATCAGGCGCTACCTCTCTCCTCTCTTTCTTTTTACCCCATGTGCAGTGGTTCCCATCCCCTCCTAATCACTTTCCCTTACCCCTTCCTAATACCCCCATTAAAATTTTGCATAGGGAGTTGTGAAAAAAAAGTGTCACAACTAAATTGAAATGGAGGAAGTAGTTTAAAACATAATACATCTATGTATTCTAATTTCTATATGATCATCAACGCTGTCAAAGGTCTTTGGACTCCTCCATGGCAAATAGCTAATATCACAAAGGATATTAAACTTATACTTATCCAGTTTGATAGTTGGCAGCTCGCACATATATTCCGAGAAGCAAATCGAGCGGCCAATTGGATTGTTAACGTTGGTTATCTAGTTACATCATCTTTTATTGTCACTCCTAATAATTATTCACTCTCTTATATCCTTATAACTGACGCATTCCTAGTTCCCCTCGAGCGGAGGGTCTCCTAATGTTATTTTTCTTACCTTAATAAAAAACATGCGTAACCATAGACACTATAAAGGCTATTAGACTAGAGATATCAAGGATCAAGATATTGTTATAGATGATTTGATGCATGGCTTGATTGTTAACTAAACGCGATTCACTCAACCAGATGTACAACTTATAAGGGGCAGATTATGTTTAAAAGAGTGTGTTTCTTATTCTTGACTTTAAGCTATGTTCTATTATATTGTACTGTTTATTTCTGGTTAATTTTGTCATTTGTAGGGATGGCAATGGATCGGAGATGGGTCGGGTGGAGCTCCATCCGCCCCATCACCCGCGACCCAAATCTCCATCCACACCATCCATCACCCGCGAAAATTTCCATCCATCACCCGCTCCACCCATCATCCGCGGGTGGGGCGGGTGGAGCGGGTGGAAAGCGGGTGATACTAAAAAAAATTATTTTGTAGATTTAACAACTTTTTTTAAAAATTAATATTTGAAAACTTAATCAAAGACTCATATACGAAACAATTCAGCCAACCTAGATTAAACAAGAACATGGTTTTCTTTCCATGACAGAACATAATTTTCAGGTAAATAAACGAAAACAAGCAGAATTCAAGCTTAGATAAATGAATTCGAACAACCAAATTATAGTAATTGTTAAACGAAGCTAAGCACAACAAATAAATTAGTCAATAATTTCAGCAAACAATTAATTAAACAAGAAACGCAGGAGAGAGAAAGAATAACATAAGAATCATTGCATACCAATTACCAAATTACAGTAAATCAATCTTTGGAAAGTTTACTTACATGTATTATGAATATCTTGAGACTTGCGGCTGAGGAAGATCAAAGAAATGCTCAAACGCAGGAGAGAGAAAGAAGTGAGATTTGAGAGTTGCGGCTGAGGAAGACGAGAAATGGTGAAAATGTGGACTCTAGGTTTTTCATTTTTCACTTCTAGTATTTTATTTGAGAAGTGTATTAGTATTTTTTTATTACATTAAGTGGTAAGTGGCAGTAGAAGTTTTAAAACAAATTTTATTTTCCATATTTTTATTTTTTATATTTTATATTTTATATTTTTATTTTATATATATATATATATATATATATATATATATATATATATATATATATATATATATATATGGATGGATATTTTAACGGGTGGACGATGGATCGGGTGATGGGTAAAAAAAAAGTCATCCATATCCGACCCGATCCATCACCCGATCCACCCATCACCCGCCAATCACCCGCTTCACCGCGGGTTTTCACCCGTTTATTCGGAGCGGGTGGATGGATAATCCACTCACCCATGGATAATTGCCATCTCTAGTCATTTGTGTGTAAAAACAGAAAATTTAGCGAAGCAAGAAAGGCGGTAAAAGAGTATGATGAACATGAAAGACAATGTGACTAAGAAATAAATGGGGAAATCATTTACATGCGCTTATGACTTCTCCACTTATTGAAGATGAGCATGAACATAGTTAATTTGATACATGTTTCTGCCTAGAAACTAGTCAAAAGAGTTGAGTGTGTTTAGAGAGGTTAAAACCCCGAGTTGGAGTATAATCCCGAGTCTTGTCAACCGAGGTCCTGCAAAACAAAGAAACCTAGCCCGGGGGTGTTCCCGGGAAAGCCCCTCCGACGCTCAAGTCAGTTGAGATTGAGGTAGAGAGAGAAAGTGAACAGTTCTAGAGAGAGATGCTCTGGTTTTGTTAGGTGAGAATTCAATACTTGTTCATTGATTGGACTTGCTTTGCTTTTATAATGTTGGGGATTCCCCAGACAGGAAACCCTATTGGGGAGCATCCATGTCTGTAGGAAAGTTGTCTCCCTTTTATGGCAAAGTTGCTTTCTGTCTAGAAAGGCTGATAGGACCCTTGGGAGCATACAGATCAGATCTTTTAGGTGGGCTTTGCATAACACTGTTGGACCAGATCAGGGGTCCAAACAATTAGCCCCACGCCAAGTAATCGGAGTGAGATCCTCGATTTTCAGTGCGGTTGATTGGGGAGCATCCATGTCTGTAGGAAAGTTGTCTCCCTTTTATGGCAAAGTTGCTTTCTGTCTAGAAAGGCTGATAGGAAACCCTATTGGGGAGCATCCGTGTCTGTAGGAAAGTTGTCTCCCTTTTATGGCAAAGTTGCTTTCTGTCTAGATAGGCTGATAGGACCCTTGGGAGCATACAGATCAGATCTTTTAGGTGGGCTTTCCATAACACTGTTGGACCAGATCAGGGGTCCAAACAATTAGCCCCACGCCAAGTAATCAGAGTGAGATCCTCGATTTTCAGTGCGGTTGATTGGCGGAACAATAACGTTTTTGCTGATATTCTTTGAATGATGCCTTGAGTTAGCCATGTGGTGCTCGGATTAACCAAGCACGGGGGTCTATAAGGCTTGATTTCGAGCGACCCCGAGATGACACCCTGGTGCTTGGGACCGAGAGACCCCGAGAGGGGGGGCCTATTTCTCCGTGGTGGTGCGTTGGTCTTCGAATGATGGGGATCTTGGGGCTACCTCCCAAGCCGTCCCGAGACGATGCTCGTGGTGTTTGGTATAGGGTGATCCCGAGAGAGGGGGAAACTTTTGATCCCCCGGGGAGGCGCGTTGGGCTCCGAATGATGGGGCTTCCTTAAGTAATCCCGAGATGAGACGCTGGTGCTTGGCACTTAGCGATCCCGAGAGGGGGGAGGACCCCGCTTCCCCTAGGTGGCTCGTTGGGCCCCGAGTGCGTTCAACTTCCCTCGAATGAGCCCCGACTCGGGAGGGCTTATTGCTCCCGACGCGGTTCTGTGCTTCAGACGAATAATGAGCTCCATGAGCTAATTGCCAGGCGACCCCCGACCCGGGTAGTGCATATCCCGACCAGTTCAACGTTGCTTTGGTGTCTTAGACGGACCCCGAGGGCGTTCACCTTCCATCAAACGAGCCCCGACTAATGATCCTTCCTTTGCTTACCCGTCTCATCAAAATGGCTAATGAGCCTTAAACTTGATGCACTTGGCCATTGTTGGGCCAGGTAGGGAGCATCCTTGCAAGGCCGAGGTGGGTATGCACCAACTCGGGGGCTAATGAGCTCTCCCTTGGGAACCCCGAGTTGGTAGTGGAGGTACTGGCTAAGTGTTGAGCCCCCTGGCATGGCCGAGGTGGGTATGCACTCGGGGGCTAATGAGCCCTCCCTTGGGAACCCCGAGTTGGTAGTGGAGGTACTTAGCCATTTTTTGGCTAAGTGCTGAGCCCCCTGGCATGGCCGAGGTGGGTATGCACCAACTCGGGGGCTAATGAGCCCTCCCTTGGGGACCCCGAGTTGGTAGTGGAGGTACTTAGCCATTTTTTGGCTAAGTGCTGAGCCCCCTGGCATGGCCGAGGTGGGTATGCACCAACTCGGGGGCTAATGAGCCCTCCCTTGGGAACCCCGAGCTGGTAGTGGAGGTACTTGGCCATTTTTTGGCTAAGTGCTGAGGCCCCCTGGCATGGCCGAGGTTGGTATGCACCAACTCGGGGGCTAATGAGCCCTTCCTTGGGAACCCCGAGTTGGTAGTGGAGGTACTTGGCCATTTTTTGGCTAAGTGCTGAGCCCCCTGGCGTGGCCGAGGTGGGTATGCACCAACTCGGGGGCTAATGAGCCTTCCCTTGGGAACCCCGAGTTGGTAGTGGAGGTACTTAGCCATTTTTTGGCTAAGTGCTGAGCCCCCCTGGCATGGCCGAGGTGGGTATGCACCAACTCGGGGGCTAATGAGCCCTTCCTTGGGAACCCCGAGTTGGTAGTGGAGGTACTTAGCCATTTTTTGGCTAAGTGCTGAGCCCCCCTGGCATGGCCGAGGTGGGTATGCGCCAACTCGGGGGCTAATGAGCCCTCCCTTGGGAACCCCGAGTTGGTAGTGGGGGTACTTAGTCACCCTTGGGGAAACGAGCTAGCTTAGAGTCAAACTTTCATATGTTTGACCGGTTGACCGTTGACTTCCTTGACTTAGTGACTTTATGTCAATTTGGGCCTCTTGATTCAAGGTTTGATCCTTGGGCTTTTCTTACTGATGGTCCAGGGTTTAAAAGCCCATCAAAGGAGGCCCTGGGGTTGTCGTGGTGCGGAGGCGGAGATGGATGTATATAGAGGAGGAAGAGAATAGTTTTTCCTTTCTTTTAATCATTTGCAAGGTTTCTTTCTCTCTCCTCTTTATCTCTCTAGAATTGCTCTGAGAAATCCCCATCTGTTCCTGCCCGAGTTCGCCTGATCCTTTGTGTAGTGATCCCCGAGTTCTCATAATCCCGAGAAGGTACGCTTTTCTTTGTTAATACTTTTCTTTTGCTTTGTCGTAGATCGATCTTCCTAGTATGAACCCCGAGTCGGACCCTGAGTCGAAGTCGAGTACCCCCGCCTCCTCTCCCTATAGGCTTTTGGAGGAGATTCGTGGGGAGTGTGGCTATTTAGTTAGTACTCGGATGCCTTGCCCGGATCCCTCGGCGGTACCCGAGGCGATTCCTCTACCCAGTCCCTCGGATTCCTTATCGGAGGAAGACGAGGGTATAATCCCGGGTCCTTGGGATGTGTCGATTGTGCATAAGCCTTGTGCTAGGAGTTACTTAGAGAGGTATATTTCTGATGGTGTAGTGATGGTGTCCGAAGGGGCTGACGCGGATGAGGGCCCGAGCATCTCAGGGCAAGAATACCCTCCACTAGATCCCGAGGGAGGTCCCCATACGTATTACCCCGACCCCATATTCATGAAGTATATGGCGAGGAACTTCACACATATTGGGAGCAAGTTCTGGGTTCGCGACCCTTTCTTTGTCGTTCGTGCTAAGCATACTGACACGGTTCTGACGCCCCCGGCGGGGTGTGTGTCGGTCTACCATCAGAGCATGCAGATCTACTGAATGCTTATCAGCTGACCCTATCTAATCTCCTTCCCAACAGCTGGCTCACAATAAATGGCTTTGTGGCCATCTGCGAATCTCTTGGAGTAACCCCGAGTGTGCGCCTATGGCGCAATATGTTCACTTTGATGTTGGGTCCCGCTGATAGACACGGCCCGGGGTGGTTCCGTTTTCAATGCCGGGCAGGTTATAAAGTAGTCCGAGATGCTCCTTCCAACCAAAAGGGCTTTAGGCGGAATTTCTTTCACATATACACCAGCGATGAGTGGGGGATCCCGACTCTCCCTGCGGAGGGTGGACCTCGCTTTGGTTTGAATCAAACCGTTCCCGAGATGTCTCGACAAGAGGCGGTAGTGGGAATTTATTTCTCTACCACACCTAGGACCCATACCGGGGCCCTTTCGTATGTCCCCAAGAACTGGCTCCCGTCCCGTTTTGACGTACGGAACGAGATGTTCCTGGCAGCTGTGTACCTAAGCTGCAGTTGTGACAAGGGTAATCCCACCTTTGTCCTTTTGTAAAGACCATTTTTTATGCTAAGTGTTTGACGTTCCTTTTGTTTCAGTTGTTGCCCAAGGTCAGCTGGATCCTAAGATGGCTGAGAGATACATTGACAACACCGAGCTGGCCTTGAAGCTGATGGGTGAGTTGGAGGAGGAGACCATGTTAATTCCCCCGCCTCCTAAGGTAAGTTACCCGACTCAATCCCTCTTTATTGAAATCCCCCGACTTGTAGTGACATTGTTTCTTTGACAGGATACGGATTCCAAGAGGGCTAAGAAACCCTCCACTCGATCCCGGAGGGTGAAGGGAGACATTGAGAAGGCCCAAGCTGCCGAGAAGCTTGCCGCTTCTCGGGCGTCCGACAAGGCGTTGTCGGGTGTGTCCACTGGCTCTAAGCGCAAGGTGGGGGAAACTGAAACCCCGCAGGTCCTTATTGATGTGGACGAGCCGCTGCTGAAGAAGACCAAAGCCGACCAGATCGGTGCCGACGTACCATTCACCGGTACAACCTCAACTCAGAAACTTGCCCGAGTGCGTCACGCTGTTCGGGAGATCTATACTGAGGCCGACGACGTGGCCTTGTCGGCTTTCGGCGCTGAGGAGGTTAACACCCTCTACGAATCCTGGCTAGAGGTATTTGTCCTGACTATGGTTTTTCTTTCTTTTACTTTGTTGGTTCTCATGTTCTGTGTTTCTGCAGACTTCTATCCGAATGACTTCGGTCATTCATCGTCGGGTTCAGTTTGAGGACGAGATTGAGTCTCTCAAGAAGGAAGTGGATAGCTTGAAGACCAAGGTTGTGTCTAATGGTGCTGAGTTGAAGAGGCTCAACGACGAGCTTGCCTCCCAGAAGTCCACTTTTGAGGAGGCCAGCAAGGTCGTAAAGGACGCGGAAACTCTAAGGGACAACCAGGAAGAAGATCCGAGGCTTCATTGACGCTGCCCTTATTGAGCGTAATGAAGCCAAGAAGATTGCTGATGATTTTCAGGTCAGATTCGACGAGGCGGCCAAGAAGCACAAGTCTACCCGTCATAAGCTGAAAAGGGCGGAAGCCAAGCTCCAGAAGGCCCAGGAGGACTGGTTGGCCCAGTGGAAGACTTCTCCTGAAGGGCTTAATTACTTGGGAAAGATGGCCTCGGCTTCGTACCGTCTTGCCACTCGGGAAACCAAGGAGCGTCTTCGGGCCATTTTGACCGAGACCAACGATTCGTTGGACTTGGATGCGGTTGAGGCCGAGTTTGACCGCCGTATTGCCTTCGGTCAGAAGGCAAATGTGGAGGCTTCCCAGACCCCGGGGGCTTCCCGAGTTCAGGGCCCGATGCAGCCGACAGGCCAGGATGTCCCCGAGGGTGCTCAGTCCACTTGCCTTGCTAAGGACGGGAAGCTCATTGCTGAAGGCGGGGGTGAAGGTCAGGGCTCCCGTTCGGATGAAGCTGATGGCTCTGACGAGGATACCGGGAGAGTTACGAGGGGACCCCACTAAAGAAGTCACGCCTGATTTTTATAATTTTGTAATGCTTATGAACTTGTAGTGGACCCCGAGCGTGTTCTCGGGTTTATTTGCATTTTGGCATTTGAGATCAATGTTTTCAGATGTCTAGGTTGTACTGTTTTATACATTCTCTATGAATTGGTGGTTTTGCATTTTTTTGTGCAGTAAAATTTCCCAAGTAGTGTTTGTTTCACCATTCCCGAGTTACATCTTACTACACGTTATTTTATTTTGTTATATGCAACTGTTATGAACCAAGTGATCTCTTAATTCGTACATTTCCTTTATACTCCCGAAAATGACAACTATGGGGTACAACTGACTGCCCCGAGTTGTGTTTAACAAAATAAACTGCTGGCTCAAGTGGCCTAAAATCGCAACAATCTTACCAACTCTAATAGGGTCTAACTGATTGCCCCGAGTTGTGGTTAGTATAATAGGGTAAAGGCTCAAGTGTGGCCTGTTACAAAACCATGGCTCGGACGCGGTCGAGTAGCCTTAGCTGTGTCATATGTAGTATTTTTTCAGGTTGTCTGCATTCCAGGGTCGGACCAGTGGGGTGTTTTCGGGTGACTCGAGTCGGTATGTTCCCGGCTTGATTACTTCCGTGACCTTGTAAGGCCCATCCCACTTAGGCCCTAGCTTGTCCTTCAGGTGTGTTAACCCTGTGGCCTCGACCTTCCTGACCACCCAATCACCTACATGTATTGGCCTAGCTTTCACTCTAAGGTTGAATTGCCTGGTTACCCGCTGCTTGTTGCGGTTTGACTTGAGCAACGCATTTCCCCGAGACTCGGGCAATAAGTTTAGCTCGACTTTCTTCTCTTCTTCGTTCTTGTCATACTCATAGAAGGTCATCCTTGGAGAGGGTATCCCGATCTCAACTGGAAGAACAACGTCAGTTCCATAGACTAAGCTGAAGGGCGAGTTGCCTGTTGCTTCCTTCACTATCGTTCTTGCTGACCAGAGCACACCCGGGAGATCGTCGACCCATGACCCCTTTGCTCCTTCCAGCGACTTCTTAATCCCATTCAGCACCACTTTGTTTGCGGCCTCAGCTTGGCCGTTGGTCTGGGGTCGGGAGACTGCTGAAAACCGTGTTTGAATCCCGAACCTGGAACAATAATCCCGGGTTGGCCCGCTGTTGAATTGTCTCCCGTTGTCTGAAATAAGAGTCCTTGGGATCCCGAAGCGGGTGATGATGTTCCTCCAGATGAAATTTTGCACTTGTTTGTCTGTTATTGAAGCTAGTGGTTCAGACTCGACCCATTTGGTAAAGTAGTCGATGGCCACTAGGAGGAACCTTCTTTGCCCCGAAGATGTTGGGAATGGGCCTATTAGGTCCATCCCCCATTTATCAAATGGTAATACTACTTGTATAGCTGTCAGGGGATTCGTAGGGGCCCGAGGGATATCTCCATGGAGCTGGCAGTTGGGGCATTTCTTCACCAACTCCCGAGCATCAACTTTTAGCGTGGGCCAGTAGTACCCGGCTCTCAGAGCTTTTCCGGCAATGGTTCTTGCCCCTTGATGGCTATTGCATGCGCCCTCATGAATTTCCCGAAGGATGTAATTGCCTTCGAAGGGTGTAACACACTTCAGTAGTGGATGCGTGTAGGATTTTTTTGTAGAGGAATCCTTCATGCCAAACAAACCAAGTCGACTTTTTCATTACAGCTTCGGCCTCCTTCTCTCCCGAGGGCAACGCTCCGTCCCTGAGGAAGCTTATAATTTCCTCCATCCACGTACCAGTTCTGTTCAAGGTGTGGACCTGGAGTGAGTTGATACTTGGTTGATTTAAGACCTCCCAGATGATGGTTCGAGGGGTCAGCCCCTCCGCTGAACTTACCATGCGGGTCAAGGCGTCGGCCTGCTGGTTCTCCGACCTCGGGAGGTGTTGTATTTTGAAGGTGGATAACTTCTTGATGAGTTCCTGGGTTTTGTTGAGGTACATCCTCATGTTATCTTTCTTAGCCTCATATTCACCCGAGACCTATCCCACTATTAGCTGTGAATCCGACTTAGCCGTAACCGGCTGTGCTCCCGAGTTAATGCAGATTTGGAGGCCTAGGATTAGAGCTTCGTATTCAGCTTTGTTGTTTGAGGCCAGGAAGTCGAACTTCACAGCGTACTCCATTTTATCCCCGATCGAGGGAAGGATCACAAGCCCAGCTCCGCTACCTGCTTTGGAAGCAGAACCATCCACTTGTAGCTCCCACGACTCCCTTTCTTCTAGGTCAAGGGGTCGGGAGCTGCACTCACTGATGAAATCCGCCAGCGCTTGTGCCTTGATTGCTCTTCGGGGCTCATATTCCAACCCGAAGTCCGCCAACTGATCTGCCCATTCGGTCATCCGAGTTCAATGATTTCTGCTTTCGATTACTTTTCTGATGGGCTGTCCGGTTAGGACCTTAATGGGGTGCGCCTGAAAATATGGCTTCAATTTCCTACTCGCTATGACTAGCGCGAAGACCATCTTCTCGATCTGGCTGTATCTTGCTTCCGCTCCTCTATAAGCATGGCTGATGAAGTATACGGGGTGCTGAGTTCCCTCTCTTTCTGCCACGAGTACCGCGCTAAGGGCGTATTCTGATACCGAAAGGTATATATAGAGAGCTTCTCCCGGCAAGGGTGATATGAGTTTGGGCAATGTTGCTAGGTGTTGTTTCAGCTGTTGGAATGCATGTTCAGCCTCGTCGTCCCAGTCAAACTCCTTCCTTTTGAGCGCTCTGAAGAATAGCAAGCTCTTGTCAGCCGAGCGGGACAAGAAGCGGCCCAGCGCTGCTAGGCACCCTGTTAGCCTTTGAACTTCCCTCACATTCCTTGGTGTGGACATGTTAAACACTGCGTTGATCTTGTCGGGGTTGGCCTCAATTCCTCTTTCATCTACCAAGAACCCGAGGCATTTCCCCCCTCTGACCCCGAATACACACTTCTTGGGATTGAACTTCATGCCATGGCGTCGCAGGGTGTTCAGCGTTTCTGCCGAATCCCCGACATGATCAATTGCTTTTTTGCTCTTGACGATCATATCGTCTACGTAGACCTCAATGTTCCTCCCGAGTTGCTCCTCAAAGACCTTGTTGATTGTTCGTTGATAAGTAGCCCCTGCGTTCTTTATCCCGAAGAGCATCATCTTGTAGCAGTACACGCCTTGGGCTGTAATGAATGTTGTATGTATTCGGTCCTTTTCCGCCATCGGGATCTGGTGGTATCCCGCGTTGGCATCCATGAAGCTGAGCAATTCGTGACCAGCCGTTGAATCGACCAGCCTATCGATCTTAGGTAGAGGATGATTGTCCTTAGGGCATGCTTTGTTTAAGTCAGTGAAGTCGACGCACATGCGTCAAGCTCCGTTAGGTTTTTTGACTAGAACAACATTGGCCAACCACTTGGTGTATTGGCATTCTTCAATGATACCCGCCTCTAGCAGCTTCTTGACCTCTTCTGCTGCTGCTGTGTTTCTCTCGGGCCCTTGATGTCTGAGTTTTTGTTTGATGGGGCGGAATCCTTCCTTGATATTTAGCTCATGGGATGCGAACTTGGGATCCAGCCCCTGCATGTCAGAGGCGGAGTAGGCAAACACGTCCTTGTATTCTCACAAGGTGTTGATGAGTTTTTTCCTGATCTCGGGACTGAGGTTTTTGCCAATCCTTACCCCCCTCCCTAGGCTTTCGTCAAGCATTACTTCTTCATCCTCTTCGACCAGTTGGGGTCGTTCGTATAGCTTTGGGTTTTCTGCTAGGTAGACCCCGAGACCAGTATGGGTCTCCGCGGGGTCTTCCCTCTTTCTCTTCCTTGGTCTTTCTTCTGAGGTGGGTGTTTTAAAACTGTTTGTGTAACACTCCCGGGTTGTCTGTTGATCTCCATATATTTTCCCGACTTGACCTTCGTCTGTCTCATATTGCAAGAGTAGCTGGTATACCGAGATGGCTGCCTTTATTTTGTTCATAGTGGGCCTGCCCATGATAAAGTCGACTGGTAGACTTCTTCCCTTACCCCTTTCCCCGAGTCTCACAGCCAACTTACGAACCCGAGGGGGTACACGGATCCTCCCCCGAAGCCTATCAGCGGCTGACTAGTCGGGGTTACGTCCTTCTCGGTATATTTCAACTTCTGTAAACATCCTAATGTGATGATGTCCGCTAACGAGCCGCTGTCAACCAATATCCTCTTGACTCTTGAGTTGGCAATTTTCATTTCTATGACGAGGGGGTCTTCATGGGGGGTATGTATGTGCCGGTCAGGCTCCCCAAACGTCATAACGGGACATCCCGTCCTCGAGGGCTCAATTTCTAGGACATGCTGCTTCATTGCTTGGAGATGGGCCTTGCGGGCTCGGCTGGTGAGGCCTCCCGAGGCATGTCCTCCTGCTATCACCCCGACATATCCATCAGTGTTATCGCTGTCATTTTTTCCTTCCTTCTCCTTCCCTTTCTCTTCCCGAGAGTGCTTGATGTATCTGTTCAACTTTCCTTGATCAGCTAAGTGATCCAAGGCCTTCTTAAATTCCCGACAGTCTTTAGTGGTGTGCCCACACTCTCGGTGATATTCACACCACAGTCGTTGATCCCTTCTATCCTTTGAGGTCCTTATGGGGGGAGGGATAGGTAATACCGACTTGTGTTTCAGATCTAAGTAGATCTCACGCCGATTTCTGTTGAAGTGGGGATCGCTCCCATTATCTGTAGTTCTCGGGAGGAGTTGCTGATTACTTCTGTTACTTTTGTTGGATTCCCGGTAAGGGGTCTCTTCCTTTCTTTTCTTTGACTTCTCGGCAACAGGCTTGCAAATGTCCGAAGCTTGAATGAATTTCTGGTCCCGACTCATGGCCTCAGTAAATGTGGTTACTTCATTTTCGGCTAAGGACCATCTGAACTTGCCTGGCCATAGTCCCGACATCAAGGCGGTGAAGGCCACCCCGTCTTGGAGATCGGAGATCTTTAGTGATTCTTCGTTGAACCGTTTGATGTACTCAACCAAGCTTTCATGATCCTGCTGCTTGATTGACATTAAGTGGATGCTAGTCTTTTTATGCCGGCGCCCGACAATAAAATGTTGGTGGAATAATGCTTCTAACACTGAAAAGTTCGTGACAATGCCAGGAGAAAGTCCCGAGAACCAACTGAGTGCTAAGCCCTTAAGGGTCGTCGGGAAGTACCGACACCAAGCGGCTTCGCACCCGGTCTGTACACTCATCTGGGCCTTGTAGGCCGCCATGTGATCATCAGAATCGCTATTTCTCGAGTACTGCTCGATTAGTGGGACTTTGACCTTGCTTGGGTTAGGGACTACCATGATCTCCCGACTAAAGGGGGTCATGAAGTTCAGTACCCCTCTGTTGATCACGACGGGGCTCCTGTTTCGTGGTGGTCCCGAGTCTCCTTCACCTTCGGTCCTGGTCTTTTTGGACCCGAGAGGGGATGACTCCTCCCCCCTTCGAGGAGTCCGAGATTGAGCTTGCTCTTCCTGGCGGACCTTCCCCTGGTTAGCCTTCCTCTTGTCGTTGAGTAAGTTCCGAGCGTCTTGTTCCAGTCGACGCCTGCGATTCTCCTCAATGATCCGTCGGGCATCGGAATTTGGGGCTGTATTAGAATTGACCTGTCGTGATCTTTCTCCTCCCACTCGTTGCCCGCCTCGGTTAGGGGCTTGAGTGTTTAGATCACTCTGATTCTGAGGCTCCCTCTGGTTCGACTCTCGGGGTACCCCTTGGTTGAGTTGGGGGATTCCCGCTATGAGTTCCTGCAAGCTGTGTTGCATATTCTCGTTCAACTGCTGAGCTATCCTTTCTATGTCCACCATGGTGATGGGAGGTGGATCATGTTGGTATTGTTCCCGGGGAACATTGCGTTCCTCGTTACGAGGGGTAGATCCCTCATCGTCAATGGCTAGTGACTCGACCAGCACATTGTGTTGCTGGGACCGAATCGGGGTCGGTTGGGGCTGATGTGAAGCTCGGGTTGTTTTCCTTCGGGGTGCCATGTTTCTCGGTACGTAGCTTTGAGATGTAGTGTCCCCACAGACGGCGCCAAACTGTTTCTGCCTAGAAACTAGCCAAAAGAGTTGAGTGTGTTTAGAGAGGTTAAAATCCCGAGTTGGAGTATAATCCCGAGTCTTGTCAACCGAGGTCCTGCAAAACAAAGAAACCTAGCCCGGGGGTGTTCCCGGGAAAGCCCCTCCGACGCTCAAGTCAGTTGAGATTGAGGTAGAGAGAGAAAGTGAACAGTTCTAGAGAGAGATGCTCTGGTTTTGTTAGGTAAGAATTCAATACCTGTTCATTGATTGGACTTGCTGCTTTTATAATGTTGGGGATTCCCGAGACAGGAAGCCCTATTGGGGAGCATCCATGTCTGTAGGAAAGTTGTCTCCCTTTTATGGCAAAGTTGCTTTCTGTCTAGAAAGGCTGATAGGACCCTTGGGAGCATACAGATCAGATCTTTTAGGTGGGTTTTGCATAACACTGTTGGACCAGATCAGGGGTCCAAACAATACAGTTTGCCTAATGTCATTTACATGTGCTTATGACTTCTCCACTTATTGAAGATGAGCATGAACATAGTTAATTTGATACAGTTTGCCCAATATCATTTACATGCGCTTATGACTTCTCCACTTATTTAAGATGAGCATGAACATAGTTAATTTGATACAGTTTGCCTAATAGACATACTTGCATAAAAACCAATACTCAATACCACCCATTTTTCATCCTCTATTTTGACAATATATAATCTTGAGTCCCTTTTGTACTTGGAATTTCCTTCAAACTTGACTCAATTTTGGGATTTTCTTGGGGGGGGTTGAAGAAGATAAATTGGGTGTCTTAAAACAAGATCCGCAAGCCCATAAGCATGGGAGGCCTAAGTACCCAAAAAAATAATTAAATCAATATAATCACCTAAGTCAGGCTATGTTGAGAACTTGATAATAATATAAATTGGGCGGCTAAATTTCTATAAATATATGTTTATGTAAATAGAAGAGGTGAACTAGTTAACTTCCTTAAAGTGTAAGGTTCCCATATCTGTAAAAGTATTAGGAAAGGATAAGGCCGCTATAAAGAGAGTCTATCTTGGAAATTTGAAAATGACAACTCTATAAACCTTAGATGGATAGATGACTAAGGGATGATATATTTAGAAGCCTGAAGCATGGTTCTAAACAAGAAATGAAAAATAAACATCTCAACGCCATAAAAAATCAAGAAGTAGAAGATCATATCCCTTTTCCCCCTCTCAACACGCTGAAGGATAGAAGCAAATCTATCACTTACTCCAACAAAAAATGGCACCATATCCTCTTGGTCACAAGATAACAAATTTGACTCCAAAAAAGCGACTTTCAGTCTCCAAAACATTATTTCCATAGATCACCAATGGAAATGAATTTGGACCCCCTAGCTATACTAAGATGGAAATCTTCCTTGAGGAAGTATTTTGAGAAAGAATGCTCTGCACCTAAAATATCAATAAAATCACCTTCCTATTACTTGTTCGGATCATGGAGCTATCATTTTCTCTAATAATAGACCATATGTTTCAACAAAAGACCTTATCAACTTGAGAATTGGTGTTTGTTGGACAGAATACAGTGGAAGGTATCCAAATTTTTTTTAGAACGGGTCAGCTTCTAAAGTCTTGGAATCATTTTATTTTGGTCATGATTCCGAAGAATAATTCTCCTCAAAATACTAACCATTTGCGCCCTATTGGTTTATGTAATACGATTTACAAATGCATTTCCAAGTGTATTCTCAAGAGACTTCGGAGCTTCCTCCCTAGTATTATCAGTGATTTCCAGCATGCCTTTGTTTCTGGGAGGCAAATGTCGGACAACATTTTACTAAGTCATGGGTTGAGTCAAAAAATTTCGTCAAGAAAGCAAGGTTCTCAAGCTTTGGTTGCTTTTAAAATGGATCTGTCTAAAGCTTATGACAGAATTAGTTGGCAGTTTTTATTCTGTGTGCTTAAAACTTATGGTTTCCCAGAGGTCTGGATTAGACTAGTGAATTAGTGCATTACTTTAATATCGTATAAAGTCTTTTTTAATGGTGCTCTCTCAGACAGCTTCTTTCCTAAACGAGATGTTCTTCAGGGTGATCCACTTTCACCATATTTATATATTATTGGGATGTATGTCTTCTCTAGAATGCTTACTCTAGGGCAAGATATTGGTTCCTTTAGAGGTATTAAGATGTCTAGAAGGAGTCCTTCCATTTCACATCTGTTTTTTGCGGATGATGTTATGTTGTTTTTCCAAGCAACTCAGGAAGCTGCTAGAAATATGAAGCAACTGATCACAAGAATTAACTATGTTTTTGGTCAAATGGTTAGCTGTGAGAAATCTTCTATTAAATTCTCTCCAAATGCCAGTTCTTTACTTAGACAAAGTATCTTAGAATGTTTAAATTACTCTGAGGTTGTGAATTTCTCCCCACATCTTGGTGCTCCTATTGATTTGCAAGGTTCAAAAAAACAACACTTTACTTTTCTCCTTGATAAAATTGCTGCGAAAATCAACCAATGGAACTCACTCAAATTGTCTCAAGCTACAAAGTTGGTCTTCATCAATACTATTCTAGTAGCAATGGTTGCTCACGTTATTTCATGTTATGAACTTCCCAAGTCTATTTCGTCTTCCATTGATTCACTCATTACTAGATTATGGTGGGCTGGTTCCTCGTCAAAGGGTATTCATCATTGTGTGAAAAGTTCTATTGTTCATCTCCCAAAAGGAATGGGAGGGCTTGGAATTAGAGCCATTGCAATGGTTAATAATTCCTTACTTATGAAAAAGGCTTGGTCGATCTACTCTCAACCTCACAATTTGCTTAATAGGGTGTTTAATGCTATGGGTTCTTCACTTTTAAGTTCTAAGGGGGAATAAGCCTCCACTTAGGTCACACTCTTGGGGAGCTAGAAGTATTGCCCAGGCTGAATTATTACTTTGGAAAGGTTGCAGTTGGAAAGTGGGTAATGGTCAGAGAATTCGGGCGTTTTGTGACCCTTGGGTTAGCAATGTTATTCCGGAAGCCAATTCTTCCATCACTCTTCAGCAGACTCAATCTGCTATATGGTGAGTGATTTCATTTCTACTGCCCATACTCCTAAGTGGAATGCTCCTTTGGTTCAGCAGTTTTGTTGCTTCAAGGATGCACAAAATATTTTAAGCTTCGAACTCCCTCATCAAGAAGAGCAGGATGTAATGGTATGGAATAATCATAAATCTGGTTCATATAATACTAAAACTGGCTATGCGTTTGTTTCCTCAATTAATTTGTTTCAGGGCTCGACGCAAGACCCCACCTCTCCTCTTTACAAGATTATCTGGCACCTTAATGTTCAACCTAAATGGAAACTATTCTTATGGAAAATCTATTGCAAAGCCCTTCCTCTCAGATTTAATCTTGCTACAAAAGGAGTCATTACTAACTTCGCTTGTCCTTTTTGTCTTAATGATGATGAAAATGATATTCATCTCTTCCGTATGTGCCCAAGAATCCAAATTTTATGGATGAGTAGCAAGCTTGCTATTCAATCAAATGTAAACGAGTCCATTTCGATGAAAGATTGGACTTGTTCATATATCCAACTGTATTACAGTCAGGATGGTCAACAAAGTCACAAAATTGCTGAATTTGTGGCTCAATTGTGGGGTATCTGGATTGCCAGAAATAATATTGTCTTTCGAAATGACAGTCCTTCTCATATTCAGGTGCAAGTTTCTATTGCTGTGGCTAATGCTCAACATGCCTGATATGTGAGGCTGTTACAAAAACAGCTTAGATTCCTCCATCCTCCGGAGTATATGTTGACTGCTCCTCCAGGTTTTATGTTGCTTCATTTAGGCCAAGATTCATCAGGGTTGGCTTCGCATATTATTCAAATTGATGGGTCTTGGGACAAAAACACAAAACGTGCAGGAGCTGGTTGGATTATGTGTACTAATGACCATAATCAGCAATCTTCTGGTGGTGGTAATTTTCTTGCTAGATCTGCTTTACAAGCTGAGGTTCAAACACTCCTTCTAGTTCAAACACTCCTTCTATGTCTTCAATGGATCATTCGACATAATGTGGGCTCTGTTAAGATCCTAACAGATTCTAAAGGTAGCATCCAACTTTTAAAAGACAAAGGTTCGACGAATGCAGCTCTTCGATGGACGATTCAACATATTCTCAAATTGGCTGGTTCGCTTTCCTTGTGTTTGGTGTGTAAGGTCTCTGGAAACCAAGTTAAATGTGCTCGCAACTTAGCTAGAGTCTTTCGTTCTTCTCCTTGATTTGTGTCTAGTTCAGTTTTAGCCCTTGTAAAATAAAATCATCTTCCTAAGCTAAAAAAAATGAATCATATCCTTAGACGACCTTGTCCAAGGTCCATTGAATACTGGTCTTAGGCCCTGTTCTTTTGGATTGAATTAAACTGAATTGAACTAATTGAATTTATCTAAACTGAACTGAATTTCCATTAATTCAGTCCAAAAGAACAAGGCCTTAGTCACACATCCAGATGGACTCCCAATCCCCATTCTAAAAATGGATCCATTGCAACATCAACAAATCTCGTAACGGCCTAACCGCTGTGATATTGTACCTGATAATGTCATCTTCTTTACAATCTAGGGTCTTTGGTGAAATCGGTGTCTTAAAAAAGCTCATCTTGCGCGGCCACTTAATGGTTCTTTATCCAAAACCAATCTCACCTAGAACCCACAGCCCAACCTCCTCAATGGTCTCCCCCCCCCTCTTCCCTCTTGACTACCTAAAAATCAACACTGATAGCACGTTTTAAGAAACAAAATAATCCTCAATGGCTGCAGTTTGCAGGAATAACAAAGGTGAGATGAAATAAGTCCTGCTCTCACAGGCTGGCAAAGCGCATCTTAGCAACAAATTGTGCCAAGGAAACAAGCACATTAAGAAAAAAAACCACCCACACTGCTGAAAAATTGCAGGGTGCTGCTCCATCAACTTCCAGGAACTAAGTTTCAATATGGGGACAGGAGAGTTAAACCGACTAGCAGATGAAATGGATCAATTTGTATATTGTCAATTTGTCATCCCCTCCCCTGGGATGTATCAAACTACTTTTGTTTTGCTAGACAAACCCAACAATTTGTTGGACAATATTATTTCCACCACCAAGTCTCCATGACTGGAGGAGATGGAAATGTGATACACCTAGCCAGTTCCTCATCTAATGTAACCACTTTAGTGACAAGTAATGTAATGCTATCCCTTCTCTCCAAAAAAGAGTAAATACATTTGCTCGATGAACGCTTATTTACAAGTATATATGAATGAAAAAAATATTTGACAGGTACTCATGTATACTTTGGAAGTTGTAACTATATACATTTGCTCGGTGAACGCATATTTACAAGTTTATATGAATGACAAAATATTGACCTGTACTCATGTATCCAACTCATTGTCAAAATTTGTAGCAGATTCTCTACATGGTATTAAGCTAAATATAGCTATCACAATTAAGCCAAAAGTTGCTACTTGGAGCAAAATCATCAAAAGCGCGCCGATGCTGAGGCCTGCACAACCTACAAAAATGTATGATCACTTGAATTACAACTTGCATCAACGATATAATAATGCTAATTCGCCTTTGAAAAAGTTGCAAAAAACTCGATGTTATTAAATGAGATTAGGGAACAATGCTTCAATACAAAAAAGGTTGCACCATGAAAAACCTTTAGTTCATTACAGAATTTAAAGTACTAAGAAAATCAACAAACAATTACTTGCTATACAATTAAGGGAACTGTTACAAGAGGAAATTAACATTCCTTATCTGCTATTTTTTTATGGTCCAAATGTGCATCGAAACCTGTGAAAAATCAACCATGACGTACAACAAGGAACAGAGAGAGTCATGGCTAGGGAATACTCTTTTACCTTTAGCTCATTCTGAGCAACTAATGGACAGTGATCAGCATCCTCAGTTCCAGAGAGTGTGACTCCTAAACTGAGATGCCATTGCCTCCAGAAGAAACTTGACAAGGTGTTCTCTTTCAACTTCCTTCTCCCTCTTAAATTCGAGATGACGGACCTGCAATATACACATAAACTTCAGTCCCTAACAAGAGACTTTCTTTTATAAAAAGAAAACAAAAATAAATCTTAGAGGGAGCTGATTTTCATCTGAGAATGTAGGGAAATCCATGTGGCTTAAGATTAAAAACAAAATCTAAAACTTGACCATTAGCTCTTAAGCAATGATATTTACAAATCATTGAAACTGCACTCACATTACGGAAGAAGGATGAAGATCCAACATTGGGATAAGATCCATAACAATCGAAATCTAACCTTTACAGAATCCTTTTGAGAAACCCCAGAATCAGTAATTATGACAAGGCACTTAATATCATGCTCATTTGCATATTCATACTGCTCTGTCAGGCTTGGATCAGATGATGGTACAAACTCAGCCTAATAAACACATAGAAACAAATTAGAACTATGCAGAAGTTAGCATGTGGTAGGATACTTTTAACGATTTTACTCTCTTACCTTGATATTGGCGTCCCATAGTTCTACCACAATTTCCATGCGCTCTTCAAGTAAACCCCCACCGCCCTTCGAGCAAACCAGAATACTTGCACTACCTTCAATTCTGCACAAAAAAGTAGAATTTCATCATGCACGAAGGCAAGTAAAAAAAGTGCCAATTCTCAGTAAAAGAAAGGTTTCTCTTTCAGACAAGCAAGCAAAGCAAGCTTTAATCAATCTGATGGCATGAAAAAATGGTACACAAGAAAAAGGAAACATGACTTTAAAGTGTAAAGACAACAAACCTAATGGGCCTGATATGCACACAAGAGTGTTGAATAATTGTTTCCAGTGCAAGACTGGTGCCAACAGCCCCGGGTGGAGATGATCTCTGAAAAGCATATGTCAGTGCAAGGTAGGAAAAAGAAAGTTCAGAACTTATTTCTGCATTGAGAAGAGAAGTAATCTGAGCACCATGATTTAAATTAGAAACACGGCATGAATAGCTCAGTTCATCAAAAAAAGTATGGCAATCTAAATTCTAGACAATATTTCCATAACACAATCAAAAAATTGTCACATTGTCCCAAATCCTCATACCTACTCCGTGCACAAATAATTGCCACGTTGTCCCTAATCCTCTAGTTGAGGATATAACAAGAATTGACCAGAAGACCTTTGATCAGTTCACATTCTCCCCATTACTCAGATCTATATAAGGGCATCATGGGAAATTTGTACAGGCATCACTCCCTCCATTACATAGAGTTAAAACATACAAAAAGAAAGGAAATGTGCATCAATTCTTTGTCTACAATAGTTGCTGCTCTCATATACTACTCTTGCGGGCATGAACCTAACACAAATTCATCCATATTTCGAGACCACTTATAATAGACTTTCTTTGACTAACTTTATGTGACGGGAGAAGTATTATATTACAGCAGACAGCTTTCTTGGTCATCTGGAAATAAAATACAGAATATACACTACTAGTTTTCAATGAAGAGAGCACAAGTTATCCTACTTTTGTACCCAGGTGACTACAAAAACAATCATCTTAGGACTCAGATAAGCTTTGAGGAAAAGGAAAAAAACAAATCTAATTTGTTAATACACATCATTGATGGATCATCCCGTAAGGGAAGCTTGATCCATGGATCAGCTTCATCACAAGCAAGGCCCTAAAATCAACCAATAATCATCATTAGCTTTGCACCTCCTACTCCTAAGTCCTAAGTCTTTTCCCTGAAAGACCCAAAGGAAATAGGAAAACACAATAGGAACCTAAGCATCTTCAGTTACAAGCTTACAACCATAATTCTAGGGTGAAGTCAGGCATACCGCATATGGACATGGTGAGGTGATCAAGAAACGGTGTCCATCAGGCTTCAAAAACTGTCCTTTTTAATTCCGTCAATTAAAAAGCAAAAATTAGATTCTTTCCCATCTTTTATTACCCCGATTATCTGATACAACGCTAGATAATATAGCAAAACAAACATGTCATATTTGATGTAATGCTGTATACTGCTTGTAACTCTAGAAACCAGGTACACTAATTATAATTATTCAATTTGTCTTCAACTTATCCTAAGATGTCATTAAATTGAAAGCTAATCCAAACTCAAGTGACTAGGTCACATTCTTTAATCTTTTTCCATCATATGGAAAAAAGAGGAGTGTTGTAAATTTTCTTTTGTAAAATAGTCAAGATAAACTTTTCCTGCATAACAGTATTTGTTTGAAATGTGCTTATGGGGGAAGAAATAGGAAAAGAACAAACAGAAGAAAGAAAGTAGAGTCTGGTTACTATCATCAGGGAAAAAGAAAAAGGAGGAAGAATTTTTTTTTCCCATCAACAGCATTTTGCTTTCCTTATAGTACAGATTTCCCTGTTCTTGAACTATCTGTACCCAAAAGCTAACATACACAAGAATTATGGATCATCATCATCGTCTACCGTTCATTCATACCATTTGAATGATCTCCATCATTATTGTCCCTTATCCATTCATTCTATCTTAAATTCTGAAGAGCTTCATATATTAATACTATCACATTCTGAAGATCTGACCACAATTACAAGTATCCATTCTCTCCATCAGATACTAAATTGCATGAAACTTGCCAACATACTTTTTAGCAGGTACTAATGGGTCAGACAGAAAATTATTTATGAAAAGTCGGAAGTCTCTTTTAGCAAGGGAGTTAGCAGTGATCAACAAGAAGCTTTGGTGGGTATTCTTAAAATGCGGCAAGTTGAAAAGCATGAGAAGTACCTTGGTATCCCCTCTATTGGTGGACGATCAAAGAAAGCTATTTTTGATTCTCTTCTTGATAGAATTTGGAAGAAACTCCAAGGTTGGAAGGAGAAGCTACTTTCTAGAGCAGGGAAAGAAATTCTCTTGAAATCAGTTATTCAGGCTATTCCCACATATCTCATGGGTATTTACAAGATTCCTCAATTAGTGATACAACAAATTCACTCGGCCATGACTTGTTTTTGGTGGGGTAGTTGTGCTTCCCATCGGAAGATTCACTGGAAGAGTTGGGAATCAATGTGCACATTGAAGTGTCTTAAAGGTTTGGGGTTCAAGGATTTGAGTGTCTTCAATAATGCCCTTCTTGGTCGTCCAGCATGGCACTTAGCTCGTTCTCCTCATTCTCTTCTTGGGCGAGTCATGAAGGCTAAGTATTATCCTACTTGTGATTTTCTTGATGCATCTCTAGGCTTTTCTTGTAGCTACTCATGGAGGAGCATTTGGAGCTCCAAGACTTTGATTAAAGAAGGAAGCATTTGGCGTGTTGGTGATGGTGCCTCAATTCAGGTGTGGCAAGATCTGTGGCTTGCTAATGATGAAGGGAGGTTTGCCAATAGTGCCCCTCAAGGAACTATCGAAAAGGTTAGTGAGTAGATTGATGCCCACACTTGTGAATGGAATTTTGATTTAATTGAGGAGGTCTTCAATGATCGTGATGCAAAATGTATTTTAGCAATCCCTTTATGTGCATCCCAACCTCATGATGAAATAACATGGGCTCTCACTAAGGATGGAATGTATTCGGTTATAACTGCTTACATGCTTAGGAAGGGGTGCAACCTTGATAATTTCCATCAAACTTGGGTGGACATTTGGAGCATGGATGTTAGTCCGAAGGTGAAGCATTTCTTTTGGCGATTGTGCCTGAGTTCCTTTGCTACTCGCGCATTGCTTACTCATAGGCATCTCGTGGATGATGCTACATGCCCTGGGGGCTGCGGTGCGGTAGAGATGGCCGGCCACGCCTTGTTCAACCGCACCCGTGTGATAGTAGCCTGGGAAGCCCTGTGGGTGTACGAAGATGTGTGATAATGCTTCGAACCTCAACATGTAGGATTTGGTGACAAGTTGGAAGAATCTCGATAAGAAGATGGTTACAAAGGGAGCATTCCTAGCTTGGTGTATTTGGGGAGAACGGAATCAATGGGTCTTTCAAAACAAGTGGACTCCCAACATTATATTGGTGGAATGTGTTGCTAGACTTGTTGATGAAAATGGAAAATATGCGGGTCGCATATACCACCGTCAAGGTATGCCATCTGAACCCAGCTCGAAGTCGTGGCAAGCGCCCCCTACTGGTGTGGTCAAGATCAATGTGGACGCGTCCTTGGCCGAGGTTGGTTGGGTTGGTCTAGGGGCATTGGGCGAGACTCCACCTGGGCGCATCATGTTTGCGGCTACAAGACGAGTCAAGGCTTGTTGGAGTCCCTGAAGTGGCCGAGGTAAAAGCTGTTGATTTCGCTTTGCGGCTGGGTCGAAGGTATGGGCTCAATGAAGTTATCCTCGAGTCCGATTGTCAAGTGGTTATCAGCGCCTCTCAAGAGTGTTTTCTTCCTTTCGGATGTTGATAAGATTCTCCATGACATATTAGCTTCTTCTACTTCCTTCTCTTCTCTTGTTTGGTCCTATGTTAAGCGGGATGGTAATTTTGTTGCGCATTATTTAGCTAAAATTATACCTTTGGTGTGGAACAAATTTGGGAAAACCACTCCCCTCCGGAGGTGGCGCCCTATGTACTCATGGACAAACTTTCTTTATCTTAATATAGTTTGACTGATTTCCCCTCAAAAAAAAAAAAGGTACTAGTGGGTCAAGCACAAGGATTCTTCTCTCAGGATTATATGCAACTCCGTTTGTATTTTTTTAATCTTTCTCACTTGGAATATTCTAGTCAAAGTTAGAAGACTTTGACCATGTGCAGTGATTATTATATATGGAAAAACATATTATGTGAGATCTTGTTAGATTCGTTTCGATGTATAATTTAAGAATATCATAACTTTTACTAATACCTATTTAGAGATATCAACGGTAAAAAATAGGCATTACAGATTGTTCAAAAGTAAGTAGGAAAGATAGAAAAAAATATAGAGGGAGTATTAGGCAAATCACTTTTCTCGTTGATGCATAAGTTATCAGTTATGTTACAAAACACCAACAATGGCATTTTTTCCATATATAGACTACTTTTCTTTCTTCTTTATTTATAAATCTCATATTTTTTTTAAAAAAAATTGGCCAACATGACAGCAGATTATGATTTTCGGGTGCAAGGAGCAACACACCCTTAAGTGGATGTATAAGGCAGTACCAACTATGATGTTCTCTAAAACTGAGATATGACCATAAAATTCTGCCAAATTATGGTGAATATTTCGCTTTTCCAACAATGGTAAGCCATGGGTGGGGAGAAGGAAGCACAAGAGAGGTTGTGAAAGTAGATGGACAAGTGGGGAACCGGCGGAACCTCAAACAATATGTCATCTGACACTGCGGCCCTCTACTTCTGACCTTAAACTTTGTGTTTCTTGTACACCCACTTTAGTTGTTGCTGCTCCATACACTCCATCTATAGTTGGTCTCATGCAAGCTAATTATTCCATTGTGGAAAAAGATCTATTGTATCATGGATTCATTATCCGATCCCAAATAAAAAAGATCTTAAGCAAAAATTACATCTACTTTAATTTTCTCAAAACATGATATGAAATCTGGAGTTTGGCAAATTCAGATCAATCCACTATGAATGGAACTTAAACTCTCTCTCTCTCTCTCTCTCTCTCTCTCTCTCTCTCTCTATATATATATATATATATATATATATATATATATATATATATATATATATATATATATATATATATATATATATATATATATATATACCGCCGTTTTTTAATAGATGCATCATATAAACTTTTTACACTACTTGGATATCAACGTTGACCATTTTTAATTTTTTTTAATAATATATAATTAAAGATATTGATAGTCAAAGTTGTGCATTGACAATTGTGCACAGTCAATATGCTACATCTATTAAGAAAACGTGAGAATAATCCTTATATGAAAACGTGAGAACACTTTGTATTAGCTTTTTAGCCAATATGTGATCCATTTTGGCGAAATTGTAACCAATTTTTATCCTTCAAGGGCCAATCTTTCAAAAGGACATTTGGAGGAAAAATAATTGTCATGTACTACTTCCGTCCCATATTAACTTGTACAGTTTGACTATGTGCACTATTCACATAACCCACTTGACCATATTTTTCTACTAATATAGAAAGATAAAATTTATTATATAAGATGTTGGATTTGTCTCAATAAATATTTTGAAAATATTAACTTTAAACAATTTTTGCTAACATACAGTTAACGATGTTAATGGTCAAAATTGTGTATTGGTATGTGTGAAAGTCAAACTGTATCGATTAATAGGGGGAGGAGGGGCTAATATTTTAAAAAAGGATTACGTTTTTCTAAAATTGATTACTATTTCAGTATTCTCTCGTTTCCACAAGAGAGTTGTTCTCCCCTAAACGTCTCTCTCTCTCTCTCTATATATATATATATAGGGTTCGGTTCTAGTGAGAACCTTCTTATGGTGAGAACCACTAAAAATAAGCAAAAACTTCCTAAAATGAGCAAAAATATAAAAAATTAGCAAAAGCATAAAATGAGTAAAAAACATTAAATGAGTAAAAAACATAAGATGAGCAAAAATGCAAAATGAGAAAAATATAAAATAAGCATAAAAAAGTTGAACGAGTAAAAACGTAAAATGAGCAAAACGTAAAATGAGCAAAAACGTTGTGAAATGAACATAATAATGTTAAATAGGCAAAAACATAATATAAGCAAAACATAAAACGAGCAAAAACATTGTGAAATGATTAAAATCTTCATAAAATGAGGGGAAATGAGCGAGTTCTCATAGTTTTCACCATAAGGGTGGTTCTCATATGAACTTAAACCTATATATATATAATGTGAGTACTGCTCCCTCGCTCTAATTGTGATTTTCACTTGGGGTTGTCCTGAAATAATCTTATTAGTTATTTGGTTTTTTTTTTTTTGCCTTTTTCTAAATTCTTCAACTGCACATAGTTGGTCATGTATAATATACCTCCTAAGGCTTCTAGTTTAGAACCAAAACTAGAAGGTAACTATTAATAACAAGGGTAGTTTGTGCATAAACTTTGCTTTCACATGAGTGGATATATAATAATGGGAGTCTCAAAATACAGGTATTCTCAATGAAGACACTCACAGTAGAATGAAGGTGCAATTTCCCCCTCTTTCCATATCACTTCTGTACATCATTTATGAACTAGGTCAAAAAACTGAAGAGTACATAGGAAAGGGTGCTACGCAACAAACTTACATGTTCAAGCTCCCAAATCTGACGCAGCAAATAGTCATAACGGCCTCCTACAGCCAGCAATGTGCCATCAACTAGTGATCCAGGGGATTCTTTTCTCAAGTATATCTAACATGAATAGAGTAAGTTAGCGCATATCACAATGACAAGTAGCTATATAGAAAACAAGCCTCATATAAAAGCTCAAATACAGGTGCCAAGTGACAGTAAATTGCTTGTCATAAACAAAACAAGTTCTTTTCTATGCCACAATAACCACACCATTAAGTTTCACCAAACACCAAAGGCTTTATGCAAAAATGCTCTTATTCATAGCATGAACATTACTCAACCACGATTTAGTTGGTTGAAGCAATAAAGTTGTATACACTGAAATTCTTCCTATCTTTTGAATAAGAAAATTTTACTATGAGAAACTACCTAATATGACAATAGAGGTAATGCGTCATCTAACAAAAAACAAAGCAAGAAAAAGGCCCAGCAGCCATCGCATCATTTAAAAATCATTCCAAAAAATTCTCGCAGAACAGCACCAAACCCAAGAGGGGTTTAAGGACTCACATTCATTAGATCTATTACAGAAGACCTCAAAATTGCCACCTTCGTAAATCTTTGGAATAGCCAAACATATTGATTATGAAAATAGTAACACACACACATATATCCACACAATCATAGAGAGCTTATGCTTGGTTAGCCCTGAAATAGTCAATCTTACTATATTGGTTCTCCCTGCATCCAAAATGTTTGCCTTAGTTTTACTTTTTGCAAGTTTTAGTTATCGCAGCAGCCATCGAGTTATAAATATAAGCAATTGTCTGCAATGATATAGATATAATGTGCTTAATCAATGGAACGATCGACTAAAAAAGCTATGGGAAAAGTAGTGATCGTATCATTGAGCCAAGTTCATGTTGCTTTTTAGCAGTGTTAAGGTCTGTGTTAATGGTTGCAAATGGGCCAAAGTTCATGTCAGCCGAGCGAAAAATAACTGCAGACATATTCTAACCAAACCAAAGTTGCCTATTATGTGATTCAACTGTGGAAACTAGAAAAAAACTGCCTTGTAATATAATGACTGAATAGAAAGTTTAGTCAAACCATTGACAATTGACAATAATCATGGACAATACTGATGAAACTTCCACACTAGACCCTGATTACAAGCACCAGAATATTTGAGCAACAAGAAAGCGAAGCGAAAATATTAAAATCACACATCCTCTCGTAATAAAAAGCCTTCATGAAATAAACTTCTTTAGCAGCACTATTCGATTTGACAATTAAATCAAAATATTGAAGTAAGGTGTAAAATATAAGAAGTGAGACTAATTACAACAGCATCTCAAAAATGTTCCATTAATTTGACTCGCCTGAGAATTTCATACTTCAAGGAGATAAGCAAAAAGAACTATGAAAGAACTTCAGACCCGAGAAGAAGAATTAAGTTCTACCTGAAAAAACAAATCTCTGTGATAGTATTCAGTCGGTGGCATAAGGGAATCTATGTAAATATGCTTTTCAATTTTCCACACTCTGAGATAGCTGAAGAGTTCAGACAGTTCATCAAGTGCCTTGCTTGTATGTTTATCTACATAGGCAATTTGTCAGTGACAATGAAAATTTTCCTCATCTTTTGACGCCTATAGAGATAAATTGTGTATCTATCTACCTGCTGGAAGAGCTCCTCTCAATCTGGGCAGAGTCTGGTCTGCATCTCCACAGAACCTTTGACCTACAGTCTGCAATCTATTAACGACTGCTTCATTCAGGCGAAGTTCCTGGATACATGACAACTTCAACATCACATAAAAGATGAATTTACAATCAATGAATGTAGTATGACCATTATGGAGTTTATCTCCCTAAGAAGTCAAGCACCAGAGAGAGAGCAACCGTTACATTATGAACACAAGACCATGATGCGGTCCGAGACTGCAACTAGAACATAAACATAACTCATTTTGAAAACACACGTGATCTTTCAAAAACACAAAAAGATTTGACTATACCAAATCATTGAACATACAAGTGTAATTTAGAGCATTGGAGTTCAAAAGGTTTTCTCTATTCAAAATGTACGAGTTGTTGATCTGTTCAATAAGTTTCTTCCCTATGTTCAAAGACTGTAAATGTATGTTCAAAATATTTTATTGTTAATGCATTTTAGCGAAGTTTTTTCTCCATGTTCAACTGTTTTTGCTGCATGTTAAAGATCTATTTGTTGCCAATATGCTTTACTGAAGTTTATAATCTGTGATGAAAATTTATTATTTGTATGGTTTGTATGTTCATAAGTTTTACCTATATGTTCAAAAAGCTGTAGTTTGACCATGAATAGTTTGCGGAGAAAGTGCATGTAAGCAAAAACAGGTGCCAGCCTGTTCCCATGCTTGCTAAGCACAGAATATAAACATTACGAGAAAACTCAATTTTGCGTCTCTGAAGTTTATTAATGGTACTTAGGCTCTGTTCTTTTGGACTGAACTGAATTGAACTGAATTTGTCTGAACTGAATTTGTCTGAACTGAACTGAAATAAATGAAAACTGTGAGAGGAAACTAACTGAAGTAAACTGAACTGAACTGAATTTGTCTGAAATGAACTGAAATGAATTTTTATTAATTCAGTCCAAAAGAACAGAGCCTTAGTCAATGTAGCTGCCCACACAAAATCTGCGACTCACTAGCCTTCCAGAAAGAACAAAGAAAAATAGATCTTATTCTATACATTTCATTACTCTTAGAAACCTAGAAAGAAATGAGGTGAAGGTGAAGACCTATGCCTCATAGAATCACACATAGAGATGTTGATAACACACATAGAGTTAAAAGTAACTAATAAAGAATTGATTGCGCAGCAGCCCGTATCCCACCTACAAAATAAAAATTTATTTGATCCCTATCCTGACATAAGTAGTCGAATGCGAGCAATACTTGAGATTCAGAATACTGAGATTGGCGAGGAACAGAAGAGAAAGCAAAAAGCAAATGACTGCTGTAGAAGTGAGTTTGGAGTTATTTATACTGGTACTGATAAAGCATAACATAAAACACTCAACTAAATTCTGCAATCAATGTCGTATGAAGTATCAGTTATGGAAGATGTCTCAAGGAGAAGATCACCTGTACCAATTTAGGGGGCTCTAAGATTTTGGATTTCTTAAGAAGCAAAACAAAGAAGTGATATGAGCAATAATTGTGGAGGATAAACAGACACATGGAATAGAATATATGGGGACTGTTCCACACCTAAAAGCCTCCTGGAAAGCCACATGTTCCCTACACACTATATAAATCACTATAGGAAAATTATAGACACTAGGCCTAAGTTAATTGGATTTGTGGCTTATGTCGACACATGTACATGTCCAAGAATCCAACTCGGCTATTTTATGATAAACTTCCATGATTATAGCCATTGACCCCATAGACAAAATTAGGAAAAAAGTTTCGATCCTGTATAACCATTGACCCTATTAACACAGGAAACGAACTTGTTCTTTCATAAATTGACCATTGACCCTATTTTTTAACTTATATCACATAATCACCATTTTTTTTGGCACATCCCTAGACGTAGTTAAATATTGTCGAAGGGTCACAACCACAATGCATATCTTAGATGGGTAGCGACTATAATTTTTTAATGAGTATTTTTGGTCTAAATCCATACCCCCATCCTTAAAATCCTGATCTGCCACTGGTGGCTATTGCAAAAAAGGGTTCTCCAGCACAAAAACCAAAAGATCACTAAAAATATTATGTACAAGATACAATTCCTGACTAACGATGTCGCAGCACTAAACTTTGTAACTACTATAATTACGCGTATGAAGCAATAAGTCATACCTGAAGAAGTTGGCGCCTGATTACTACCCATTTTGATTTACGTTCAGAGGATTGAGGACGCAGACAGCTCAGCATAGATAAAATCTTGATTTGGACATTCGCAAACATTTTGTCAGAATAAACAAAACCGTAGATTATATACTTCAATCATCTATGGTCCACAAATAAATACCTCAGCTACTTTCTGCCGGTGCTCAGCCTTGATTCCTGCCCAAGACCACATAGCATCCAGTAGATTACCATGACTCAGATGAATATATAATGAGTCTGGGTTGAAAAACTGCATTAAGATATCAATCGTCGCCTATCCAACAAAAACCCATGAGATGTAAACAGCCAACAAGAAAAAAATGATTAGGAAACTGAATTCACAAACACAATACATACACAACAAATAAAACAACAACGATTGACGACAACCACTACCAACAATGAAAAATGATATGACTTTAAGTAAGAAATGCTATGAATTCAATTCAAGTAAGAAGTGTTGTGACTCTAAATCCTCATTTCTCATGTAAGTTGCTTTCTCATGTGATCTTGGTACATAATTCCTCCATTTTTATTTACTTGCACGGTTGCACCATTGGATGTTGGCACAATAAATTAGGAGAGGAGAGAGATAGATAGAGATAAAAGAGGGACCCCATGTGCTAGGAGAGAGGAAGAGAGATTGACAGAATATATTGCAAAAAATGGATATGGGAAGTAGTATGCAACTTCCCAAAATGGGAAATGGTGCAAGTATTAAAAACAGAGGAAGTATATCTAATCATATACTTCCTCTGTTTTTTAATAGTTATGGATATGTAAGTCATAAATATACATATTAATATCCATAGTTATACATATCCAGTCAAGTCAACAGGCACAGTTCCTTGATGTAGCACTTCGGCACTCTCTATTCCAAGCATCACATAATCAAAATTGCCGAATTCCCATGATTGGAGTTAATGCATTTTGATTTCTACTTCTGCAAAGGCCTCTAATTTACCGATATTAATGTGTTTTAACAACCAATTTACTAATAAACCTCAATCCCCCTCTTAAAACTCAGCTCTTGCTCAAACAGACATTAAGAGAAGTTTAAAGCAGCTGTCTTTTATTGGCTTTTTTCTCTGGTATTAGTTTTCAAGCTCTTAAAGTGCTTTCCTCTTATTACGTAGATACCACCTTCTTAATCCTTCCAATGAAGATGTCCATAAATCCCCAAGAAATAGTGGAAAAGTGGAGACGTTTGTGGAAATTTGGTTCCTACTTCAAATTCCCTAACCAGATAAATGCCCCATGTGGATATCTGAGGTGATGAACTTAGTGGCACTCATGACATGACAATGTTGTATACTCTCATGATTTTCTTGCTAATCAACGAAAAATCATTTTACTTTGAATGCAACAATTAGATGCTGCCTACAGAGAAACCAAGGACGACAAAATTCCATGCTTGAGTGTCTAGCTGCTACAAGGCAAATTTAAATCAGGTTCATACAAAATCTAATAATATGAACAGCAAATATGTACCTTAATAATTTCAGCTTCTGTCAGAGGTGAAGCACCTCCAATTATATCAAAATCACCCTGCAAATTAACAATAACAAAAAAAAAGAACCAAATCACTTTTAACAACGCAACAAAGAGTGTCAAATAAACAAAAAATCTCATGAAGAGGAAACATATCTAAAGATTACCTGAAGGAAGCAATTTGGGGGTGAATGACCAACTGCTCTCCTGTAAACAGATGATATCTCATATCTTTTGAAAGACGATTTCTACATACAACGAGTAATCTGTTATGACAGGTGATCAGCAAAAATAATTGCTGATACATGCTAACAGCAAAACAAAAACCTCCTAGGTAGCGAGCGAAATATTTTGAAAGGTACCTATACAAAGTAGTAAGAATCACAGATATTATAAACCTTTCAAACAAAATTTCTGGAGATAAAGAAGTAAATGTGGTACAACATTTGGGCCAAACAAACAGTTTCTAGTACGCCATTAGAAATTTTGAGTACTAACAGAGTTCCACACATAGAGGTCATGTCACATCTTAGGAAAACACGGTATGCTAAAGAAAGTTCCACATCAAATACCTGGTTTGCAGTGGCCCATTTAACGAAGGGCAAGCGCAACTCATGAGAAAGCTCAATCATGTCTCCACCTTGAGATAAAAGCTTCACAGTACTCCTTTGCAGAAAAAAGTTCAGCTTTGTCAGTAACTTATAGCACACCATGAAATTAAATTAGACAAAGGACAGAAGCAGCTTCAAAAGCAGACCTGCCAGAAACTGCAATGTCATCCATCAAACGTAATGGAATAAGCTCCAGATGCTTTGCACAATGCCGCTTAAACACTTCTCTACTTGCATCCACTACATAATCACGGAGTTCTGTTTCTACATCTGAATACTGGGCAACAGAAGTCACGTCTCCAACTAACTTCAACCTTCCAGACTGATGGTGACCGCTTCTGGACGCTAACATTTCTTCATTAAATAAGGCACTCACAACTTTATCGTAAACACTTGTATCCTCAGAACTTTGCATTGTGCGTAGAAAGTCTGCATAGGCATTGAATTTTCACTTAGAGACCAAGGAACCTCATGCCAACAAAATCAAAGTGAATGAAGTCATGATGGCAATAGCAACCAAGGAGTAAATACCCATTGAAGGTGGTTAAAAACATACAGAAAGTTCACTTAAAAGCAAGAAAAGTGCTCAGAAGATCCAAAGCCAATGAAATCACACGAGGAATAACAATTAGGTCACGAGTTTGCTATGCTACCCAAACTCGAACCCGTGTCACCTCTTGACACTCGGACATGGATATGAATACTTCAACATTTCAATTTGGACCAAAATCATGGAAAATTTTCATTTAGATAGACAAGTTGGACACTTCAGACACTTACGTGTGTCCGACATGGATATCCAAGTCAGAATGACATTGCAAGTATACATTGAAGATGGGGTATGGGGAGAGGGAGAATAAGAGGCATACAGATTTGCCTTCACGAAGTAAAGGGTATTTCACATATCAAGGAAGAAGTCATGGAAGTCGTTGTAGCATCATTAGTAACGACTAGTAATAGTAGTATGAAATAACTAAGAAGCAACAATCACTCAGCAATTGCATTTATTATCTGGAGGAATAGGATCTAACTTGAAGAGACAAAGTGGGGCACTCCGCCCTAGTAAGGATTTGGGTATAGCCAAAGGCGTTTGAAGGTCCCTCTTGTAGGTTAAAGACATAGGATTATATGAGATTATAAAAATGTTACGCCATGCTCAATTATCTCTTTGAAAAGCTCTATTTAGGACAGTTACGAGTCTTACGACTTCAGAATTGTTGTGGGTTTGTGGCTCACCATATAAATATAATTCCCCTTTACCCATCACAGGCTTTGGACATTGAAAACCCTAAGTAGCACAGAAATAGTAACAGAAAAAGGGAAATGGAATTCTCGAAAACAAGGACCAGGAAACGATTCTGAATATATGAGAAGATACCTTTTTGAAAATCTACTAGAACAATTGTATTTCATCAGTTTTTTATATATCAATTAAGTATGATTCTTAGGGCTCAGTAACTTATTTTATTGTAATTTAATTATAAAGGTCCACCTAATAAGCCCAACCGAGCTCTGACAAACTTTTTCCTGCTATTGCAGCACTGGAGTAGACCTAGGAGAAAAGACATTACAATAATGATAGGAGAGAATGAACACGAACACAGAGGACAGCATACACCAGCCCACCGCGACACATTTCACAGCCCATTTCTCATGCATCTTATTTTCATTTCTACTCGCTTCCAAGCATATACAGGATCAGCAGAAAGGTAGCCTGCCAACCGTTTACATGTTTCCTAGCCTCCTAGGTGAAAACCAGAGCTTAATTTGATACATAAAAATGCTATAGCCAAGAACGCAGAAGGCCCAATCACAATAGATTATAAAGACTACAAAATCACTCCCTTCATTCTTTAATAGTCGTCGATTTTTTTATTTTGAGGATATTCAAATAAATATATAATCTCTTTAAAAATTAATCAATTGGTTATTGATTTGAAGTTTCAATTTTTTCAAATAAATAAAACCCACATAGGACATCAACAGATATTATTCTCTTTTTTCTTCAGTTTTCCTAGATATGACAACTATTAGATCGATAGAATGAAAAATGAGTGCGAAATATATTGCATTTTCACTCATTCATGGCTTATATTGTTACACATCTTACAAGAAATCATTCAATTTTAAAAAAACATTTTCTAAACCTGGATACTAATCAGTCGCAAACATGGAAACCACCACCACCTAAAAACACCAATGCGAAGCGAGAAACTCAATCCGATTAGCACTTCAACTAAATAATCAACTTCGAAATAACTGGTAACTTCTGGATAAGTATGCACGAAGGAAACATCCAATAACTTTCTAACCATTCCCCTCTCTGCATGACTTTGAGGACTATTTTCACCAGAAGCTAAAACGGATATCAAAAGATTTAGAATATATGTAGTGCAAGGTTGTCATACAACAACTAGAAAGCTGATGAGGCATGCAAAGCAGCCACTACATGAACAATGACATACGATGAGGAAAAGTAGCTGATCCCATACCTAAATATGATAGTCATTCACTCAACAATAAATACTGCAAAAAAAGATATAAACAGTAAAGCATGTAAACATCTGCATTACTTACTATCTAATAGCTCATACTCCATGCGTGGCGGAAATGCATCTTGGAGTAATTCGATAGCAGATGGACGATCAGCTGGGATAGAAGAAAGAAGTCGTCGTAACAAGGAAGCTTGCTCTGGAAACTCAGCAACCCAAGTGGTAGGAAGCTCTCCTTTCTGCTTCAGATCTGAAAGGACAATATGCCTCTCCATTGCCGTTCCAAAAGGACGCCATAATTCAAAGAATACAACTCCCAAACTGTACATATCTGCCTGCAACCATGCCTTGCAAGATATTCACATCCACTATGCAAAGGATAATACAAGAATAGCAGTATTAAACGTGCCATAACAGCAACCCAAAATAAAGACCAGACAGAGTTTGCCACCTTTTCATCAATCTTCGGCCAACCTTGCTCAATTTCAGGTGCAGTGTAGAAATATGTACCTACTTGACCAGTACCATCAAGTGAAACAACTGGTGCATCTGAAGGAAAAGTTATATCCTGGTCCAGCTGTTCAAGTTTCAAGAACTTGGCTGCCAAATACAACTGTTGTCATGGTGGATGGAAGAATACTTTATACCTACCTACACATAATGAGCATGAAAGCAAGAAAAATAACTGAATCTATTGCTGGTACTTCTAGTTCGTCAATCTGGCATCAAGAAAGCATGAATTACAGTCGTAGCAATTAAAAGTCAGAGAGTTCTGACTCGTGACATTCAATGACATAAGAACCAGCCATTGCAATGCAGCTTAGCTCCATTTTATTAAATTACTACTATAAAGGCTAAAATAAATTATGTTTCCCTCATTACACACCTCACTCTTTCTGTTCTTTGCTATAATATCTTTAAATTGTTATTCATTATTTCTCCCTCTAGAAACCCACCTACACTATTATGTAGGTCATATAGAAGCATCTTAGTCTTTCTCTGTTCCTACCACCTCACCTTACTTTGCAGGCATTACGCCAATCAGAGCTCCAACGAAAAGTTGTGGGTTACAACTTAATGGGATACCAGGTCTTTTTACCTTTGACATGACCTATTATCAATTTGGTTTCCTTTCCAACAATCAACGTCAACAACCAAATTGAAAATAAATTGCAGAGCATTAATTCTATCTCAAACATGTAAAAATGTATAATCCCACTATCCCCATGACTTTCAGCCAAGGAAAAAAATTGCAAAAATGGCATGCAACATGGAACAGATGCCTGCTAACGCGGCGTTGAATTTTTTTGAAATATAAAACACATTGATTGATTTCAACCTCAAATTTGCTTTTTTCTTGTTTAAGAAGTTTTCTTTCAACATATTATGACCAAACCTATCATATGATTGGGTTATACATTTGGTGAATGAATAATAAGTTACAACATGAATGCCCCGCCCTACTATTAATCTAGATAAACACAACTCATCTACATTACCCAACTTGAAAGCCCACCGAACTGTCGTTTGTGCATGTCGTTGTTTTGTTGCAATGTATATTTGTCCTTTTTTTTTACATAAAGGTATATATAAGAATAAAACACATTGAGTCACCGTAACGTAACGGAATTGCAGTGAGAGGGATGTGAATGTGATCTTTATCGTGTAGTGGCATTTCTGAACAGCAAGTCCGAATCGATTACATAAAAAGGTCTAGATTTAATTCCATGTTTCTAGGCCAGCTCATGAATTGAAATTCTGTTTAGCTGAAAAACTTTCAACACATACCAAGGCCAAAATCACCAATTTTAATGTCATTGCGGGCATCAAAGAATATATTATTTGGCGTCATGTCGCGGTGGATGATTCCCTGTCCATGAATGTGTGCCAAACCTTCGACAATTTGGCGAAACAAATGCCAGGCTAAGTCCTTGTCAAAATGATGGTATGAATCAAATAGGTGACGGAGAGTCCTGCATACAATTTTTAGGAAAAGGACATAAGTAACACAATATGGAAAAGGGAAACAAATATATTCAAATGATTAAGAGGATAAAGAAAGATACAAATAATAACTCAAATGGTTAACAGGAGGCAGAACCCTCATAATAAAATAGGTTGAATATAGCAAAGAAATATATAATTGTCAACATCATATTGAAGACAAATCACAAATTTACAGCCCTACAAGACAAGATAGGATCGGAAAAATATAAATATTATCAATACATTAAGGCTGATTTACAATAAATCCAGCCTTAAAAGAAGCACAACAAACTAATCACTTTTAAATTTGGTCAACCAACACACTCCCAAATCTGTACATCTACAGTAATATATCATAAAGCTTCCTAAGAAAGTCTATGTGCAATATGCTCAATTTCCATGTCAACCTTTCAGTTAAAAAAATTAATTTTGTGTAGTTACACGCTACCGAACACGTGACCTTTAAAATGAAAGGTGAGAACTTACCTATGAATCCAATATAACATAATTGTTTAGTACTTTAGTAATTCAAAATAAAATATAATTAGGTCTTATAATAATGTCTTATTAAAAGACTTACACAAGTAGTTAGAGCTCTAAAGTTTCATGGTAATAACAAGAGGCTATTGTAGACACATTCTCTTACCCCAATTCCTTATAGAAAGTTAAGCTACTGTTTTCATCCCCAAGCTTTTAAGGGTTTAGTTTTTAAATATGATGCAATTACTTATCACGTCATAACGTCAATTTTTCCTCACTAGACAAAAAAGTATGAAGAATAGAAAAGCCGGGGCTTCGCCTGGGACACTCACTAATTATTAGTGAAAACTAGTGCTTAATATGTTGTTAGAGAGTTGGAATAAGTTACAAGAAATGATGAAAATTATTCATAAAAAAAAAAAGATCATGGAATGGAACTGTCAGATATAAGAGTTAACCTAGGACAATATTCCATTTGGATGTAAAGATAAGGTGATTCAAACATATCTTCCTGTCCAACAGTGTCAGACAAACTGCCAGCCTTGCAACTGAAGCTGGAGCTTCTTCTGGTTTTTGAACCCCACATGCTATCTTCCAGATATCCTGCAACTCCTGTTTCTATCCATGCCTGGACATTGGCGGGGGATAATAGAAAAGGTTATGCAAACAAATTGCAAAAACAAACCATTTAATATACCTAAAAGAGGCATTGCAAAAAGCTGAAACAAAGTAAGGCTACAACTAAAAATAACAATTTTGCAAAAGTAAAAGAAACATCAAAAAGTGTGTTATCACGGAAGAAACATCATTCATAACAGAGAGGATCCTACCATCAAAGAACAGAGAAAATGAATAAGTAGGAACCACATTAAATAATATCTCAGACAAAATTTTAAAATAGACAAGCATGGATAATGAAGTAGCCACATTCAACAACACCTTTTCTAACGATAAATACATTGGAAAGACTCCATCACAAGATGATGGAATGAGGTCGATAGCAATATCTGCATTGTGAGTTGATCAGCAGCCAAACCTGATGGGCCATTTTCTGTGGCAGAAAGCTCTCTTAAACATATATGGATGAAAATGACGTAAGCAATTTGTTCAGGGACATTCTGGACAGTGGTTTGTCTTGGGAAGACAGGTATGCATAAGACAGGTATTCATTGATCCCCAATTCTTAACCTCCTTTTCTTTCCCTTGAAGACTCCTCCGAAAAGAGGAAAAGTGTTTGCACAAGTCAATCACTACTTGACCCCCTTATGATTCCAACAATTATACGGCTCTTTCCGATAGAGCCTTTCTACCAATGGACAGTAAATACAGCAAAGGATCCACACCTAATTTGTGAACCTCATCACACTATATAACAACAAGAAATTTATACCTAGGTTTTACTTCCTCTGTTTTTTTAGTTGCAACATTTGACTTTTTGGTGAGTGTATTAAAATAATCAAATGTTGCAACTGTAAAAAAACAGAGTATTTAGAACTCCTCTGCCTTAGAGTTGAGCTCTCTCTTTCTCATCACCAAATATTTCCTCTTTATCTACCAAAAGGAAAGCTTACATTGTACTCCTTCCGTCTCCCAATAGACTTTCCATTTCTCCTTTTCACGTTTCCCAATGCACTTTTTGTATCATGGATATCTTTAATTACACATTGGTAGAAGAATCAAACAAGACCCCACATGACTATGTTTTTACTTATTTACTGGATATTTTTTTATAAGATTTTCTTTACTCGAGAATAGTGCAAAAATTAGAAATGGGAAGTCTATTGTGTGACGGAGGGAGTATCTAACTATGAGGATGACGAGGTAGAGAGACACCTATAGTGGAGTATTAAACATGATGATCGAACAGTAAAGAAAAATAAGAATAGACCTAAGAAAAACATTCCAGACTTGCATGTAGTACTCCATCTAACAACCAAACCATTTAATGCATCCAACAATAACAAGGCATGAGAAACCTGTCACCGGCAGAATAATTTTTTAAGTATTTTGGGATGTAGGGAATATTAGCAAAACTGAAATAGATTAAGTGTAGACATGTGGAAAAAATAAAAGGCTGTCATGTAATATCCCACCTAAAACCCACCAATCCACCCATCCACCCACACCACCCCTCCCCCCCGGGGAAAATATGGGCTTGATGAAAAGGCTTTCAACCTCTCAAAAAAATCTTCATGAGAGACATAAAAGACACACGATACAGAATGAAATGACACAAATACACTAAGAAAAAGATAGAGATTAGAGAGTGAATAGTTAATGTCAACCTGATAGTAACGAACAACATGCTGGTGCTGCAAACGGGCGAGTGTTGCCACTTCCCTACAAAACACGTCATGTGCATCAGCAAATAGCTAAGGTCCTAACTATAGATGGGAGACCGCACATACTTAATAAAGTTTTACCAAGAGATTGGAATGGCTTTACAATAAAGGGGCTCTCTTTATCAGTAATATGGAATTATTATAATATAACCATTGTATAAAAAAAAAAAGCTTTTCATCAACATATTCTTTCAAATGATTCTTTATCTTATTCTAAAAAATACATTTTCATGTGTCCTTTTCATCCTCCATGTAAATAATTATTTATAAAAATTATGTTAGAGAGGTGAATACGGAAAAACTGAAAACTTGGCAAGCTTTCATCAAAGCAAAACATATTTTGGTAAATGATATGGTACCTCAATATGCGATCATTAACAGGTGGACTTTTGTCCTTGAGGCGAATCATTTTCAGAGCATATTGCCTCCCATCAAGCTTATTTTTGCACAAGACAACATGACCAAATCCGCCATGCCCTGTCTCAGTATGAAAAATTACGTAAGATATTGACCAAACCTTATACTACAAAGGATTCTTTGAACCCTTAAAGGCAGTAGCACATTTTGTAGATAACAAAAAAGTTCGTTTAAAAAATTCACAAGTACAACAGTAAACAAGTTCCCCTACTCCCCTACAGGACATTAATGAAATAAAATACCATGCCAACCGCACTCGAAAGAACCTCGGAAAAATACGTGTGGAGTAGCCCCAAAGGGCAGCAAGGTAGTCTACTCCATATAACCTCATAATTTCAAAAAACTATATAACGGAAATCCTATGAGGCCACAAACAGACAATGCACGAGACCTAATCCTAATCAGGGAACGACGGCTGCATGAGTCAAGACTAAGATTTTATCGTCGGTGGTCGTCCACATAGATCCTTTGCCTCCATTATGTTCTGTCAAGCGCTAAATGCTCAAAACCTGTATTTGGATTGTCTTCTTCCTTAACCCCTGCCCCCCCCTTCCCAATTGAAAGGGGGAAAAAAGAAATATTGGTTTAAGGGGAAAAAAAGCTTTATTTTATTAACCACTCTTTTATACTTCCTCTATTTCTTTATAGATGCATCATATTGACTTTTTACACTATTTAGATTTTAACATTGACCAATAATTACTAATATAGAAAGATAAATATCATTATTTTAACTGTTATAGGGTTAATCTCAATGTATATTTTAAAAATATTTTTTTTTTGTAATTCTTAATCATATATAATTACAGATATTAATAGTCAAACTTGTGTATTTGGCAAGTGTGCACAGTCAATATGATGCATCTATTAGGAAATAGAGGAAGTATTTTTATTGTATCATTGGTGCCAAGTCGTTCATTCTAACGAACTAATTAGCCTAACGACATAATGTTTTGGCTTGTTTCCCTCTTACACATAACTCTGGTGGTTCAAGATAAAACATAACTCTGGTGGTTCAAGATAAAAGAGTCCTCCGTATTTTATCACAACATCAAAATAAATTATCTTGTGAGTGTAATCTCATATTGCTACTTATTCATAATTCTACAATTATAACAATCTTCATAGAAAAATGAACAAAATATTCACCAAGTTATGTGTATCTACTCTTCAAATCATATCACTGATCAATCAATCCTGGTCCTCAACTATATATCCAAGCGCATATATATGTATATAATATATATATGCATTGATGCATGTATTAGATATATGTTTGTGTCAGATACACAAATATACAATGTACACATACACACACATCCGCACAACACACTCACACAAAACATATTCATGAATGTGTGTGCACACACGTAAACAATTCACACACACAAACCGTATCATGTGTATACGTAAGCAATGGAGAAATTGAAATTACAACCATGCCGACAGCCAAGGCAATTGGATATATAATTCACCATAGCACACTTGGTCAGGGTTTATATTAGCGTAAATGAAGGATCTTGCTTAAATATTTAATCTTGCGTCGGTTCTCTAAGCAGCAATAGTCTTAATCAATAAACTTTCTTCAGGGAAGAGGCTAATTAAATCACCAAGTTTACCTACCCAGCGATTGTAGCTCCTCAAAGTCATTAAGATACCGTGAATTTTGGAGAGATGAATCCTGCCCTGCAAAATCCGACACCGGTTCCCAAAACTCAGATATTTCTGAAGTGACCTGCAACGCAATTTAAGCACAAATCGTTAGAACTATAGAACCATCCATTATTACACCGGAAAATGAGCCAGAAAAAACAGAATGTAGAGCGAGGAGAACATCACAACCATATGCTGACGGAATACATGATCAAAAGTCTTGCTATACAGAGTAGGTGAATTAGTGGCTACATCTCGTGTCCATTCTGATATAATCTGCAGAAAAATGCATCGAAAGTGCCCAAGTATAATGAATAATAGCATAGATGACCATACAAGCCAAATTCTGTATGTATATTAATGCATACTCCGAGACTATACAACTCAGATGCTATGTTTGGCAAAGCCTTTGCAAGCGGGCCTTTAGATCCACAAGCCAGGCGAAGAAGATGAGCCTGCCAAAGATGAGGAATAGTTATAGACAAAATATAGTCATAGTCCACAAATAAGAGGCAATAACAAATAAAAAATGAAAAGTACCATGATCAGATCTCTTTTGATACTTTGAGACGTTTCACCATTCCTCAAAGACCCGGTTTCTTGATCATCAATGTCATCAAAGAACGAGAAAGATTCTTCAGAGTCATCCACACTATCCTGGAAATGCATCAACTAACAAACACTTACTAGAGTTGGACATGGAAGAAGAGAACCAGGAGAAACAAGCCTTATGCCCGAATGTTTTTCAATCACTTGTGTAGTTTGTCTTAAAAATTGTTGTGGTATAAAAAAGAAAAACCAAAGCCGTAATGATTTATTCTTCCAGATGGGCGTCCTAATGATAGACACATGACTCGTCCTATCATACAATGATGTATCTTATATGGAGCTAACTACGGTGATACTCCCATTTGTACAACCAATCATAGACATAAGGCTACGCCGCAGGTAATCAATCTTCATGGCCTGGTTGTCTGCGTGATCCTTGATAGCGATAGCAGATGTTTCGGGGTTTTAGTTGGCACATTACTTATTCGAATGACAATATCAAGGTGACAGTTACATCTAAACAGCGGGAAAAGTAATACAGACAATAGGCATAACACTATCTAGAGTCTAGACACCATCCTTGAGCATTAGTAGAAACTCACTCAATCATATTCTCAATGTTTACTATGCTATCTCCATTACATTTACTGCCATTCTTTCTCTCTAAAATCCAACCCCCTCTTACGCCTGTGTGCTTGTGGAAATGAACAAAATTCATATAACAAATACATATCGCTAATATTTTATTCCGATAAAGTTTCTTTGTGAAAAAAGATCCATATTCGCTTCCATAGGCCAACCTACAAGGCACGTGGGTCACGACTCACGTCATGCCTGGGCCAAGCCTTGCTCACCGTGAATCCCCGAAACACCAAGCTCTGGCCCATGGGGGCTGAAGCCGTGCCATGGGTAGCCCAACACATGGGCCAGGCTGGCATTGTGATGCATCAGCTCAATAGACCAAATTTGATCACCTACAAGAGGCATAACAGAGAAGGGACAAATAAGTAATTTGCTGAGAGCGGAGACAAAGAATATGTGGTGGCAAAGTTAGTTATATGGCAGAGTTTTCTTGTGCACAGGGTTTTCGGTTTTCAGCAATAAAACAGGAGTGAAGGTCCAGGTGCAAGGTATGAGATTATTGTAAAGGGAATTGGTTTGGGAGAGTGGGAGCCTCTCGAAAACTCATCAACTTGTGTATTCATTTCATCAATTCCATTTACACATTCTTCTCACATTTCTTCTTGTGAGTTCTATCATTTTCATCTTGTTATTTGCTGCATTATTCTTCGTGTTGATCTAGCTGTTGTGTGAGATCCATAGTTCGAAAATGCGGTTTCGGTAACGATCACGGTAACGGTCACGATGATGCGGGAACGGGGATGATGCGGTTGCCTTACACTCTTACCGCCAAATATCGGCTTAAACCATGAGATATCTCTAGAATCCGCCTAAAACGCGGTTTTTTTACACCTTTACGATGCGGGTAATATCGGTTCGGTAGATTTGAAAACCTTTACAACACGGGAGATACGATACGATGCAGCGTTGTTTTGACACCATAGTGAGATCTAGGTGGTGAACTCAGTTCATCACACACAGGCCACAGCCACTGCCGCCCATGCCAAAAGTATTCTTTGAGAATGAGCACTATCAAGATAACATGTAAATTACTCTGCAGAGTAGACAGACAATTTGAGGAATAATCCATAGATCCAACTTTTCTTTCCTTTTCTCCTTTTGTTTAGGAAACCCTTTTGCTTGGAGTGGGATTAAGATGGGGGATCATCACTTCTCTCTTCTGGAGGAAACATCAGAATTTCTTAAAAGGAACCCAGAAAATTGCTCAAGAATAGATTCCACATCTCTTTGACCTCATACAGCTACCTTCCGGGGCATAATGATTCCACATTAAACATTAGGATGTTGTTGTTGGTTCTTACTTCTTTCCTTGAAAGCTACAGATCTCTTTCCCCCCTTCCAATCCTAATTCAATGCCACCAACACTAGATTCTTAGAAACTCTCAACTCATTGTAGTAAAGTTATGAACATGACCTTCCTAGATCGAATCTTTTCAATTGAGATGGCGGCTGTAAGGATATGAGCGGAAGAACAAACAAGACATGACTACCCTCTCTCTCAAGAGTCAAGAGCACTAACAAGTGTCCTTAGACTATTTGTACTCTGTCACCCATCGTTAGTGCCACTAGAGTCTATTCAATAATCCAAAGTCCCCCTTTATGAAGAAATTGGAATCCTACCCCTAGGCCAAGTAGGAAATGATTCTAGCATCTAATAAGATATAGAAAAAAAGCTAGTAACTGGAAGATAATATCATTCCTAAACAAATAACAACTATCTAGGAAATAAAACACTAGAATCCTAAATTAGTTACGACATGGAAAGTTCATAGCAAACAAGCAAAAAACTAATGAACCACAAAATAGTAAAACCCAGTCAATGAGTCCAGCCACGCAGCCGCATGAGCATGCAGAAAATACCACCTGGATGCATGGAGTCAAAACAAGGCCGTATTGTATCGTATATTCGTATCACCCGTATCATAAAGGTTTTCAAATCTACCAAACCGAAACTCAAGGAAAAAAATCACGGCAGTCGCGATCGCGATAACGTTTGCGTTGTCGCGGAAGCGGCTTGTAACGGATGAATGAAACGGATCGCGGACGACGCGGCGTGAATTTTTTCAAAAAATTCACATTAATATGTTCTAACCTTATTTGCATTGTTTTAGTTTATGAAGCATTATTACAACATAATATAATCAAATCTATCAGAATATCATGTTTCATCAGCTATATAATTAATTCATAAAATATTTTTGGCTAATGTTTGAAAAGAACGGATGTAACGGGGATAAAAACGTTTTGACGCGGCAAGTTCACGTTACGGAACGAGCAACGCGGCGAGAAGTATGTGATTTTTATTATGGTGTTCCGTAACGGGATTTCGCAAAACGGCAAATCCGAAATCCGTTACGTTCTGAATGGAACAGGAGAATTTAATTTCATGCCGATACAACGCGCATCGGAAAGGTGCAAAAGAAATCGTGTTTTAGGTGGGTTCAAGGGATATCTCATGGTCTAAGCCGATATTTGGCAGTAAGAGTGTACGACAACCGCATCATCCCTGTTCCCGCATCACTGTGACCACTACCGCAATCGTGACCCAAACCAAATTTTCGATCTATGTCTGGATGTGCAGAGTCTTCCAAGCTACATCCAAGAACTTCCTGCCCCTATTCGCCATTCACTGTTGTACAGCCCCAATGTTGCCGGTTTCTTCTTGCTTTACCTACACTGCTTCACCATGATCACCAGCTTACACACTTGAAAATGGTGATTGTTGTCACTTTACCCGATCATTTTGTTCAATATAAATCTTTTATGATCTTACACAAAATAAAAATATATATACGCATAACTTAATTTCAAATTATCATATTTTATCGTATTCGTTCCCTACTTTTTCTGCATAACCCCACTGGAGATAACACCATTTAGGTATTCGCAGCCACTAGGAACCAATACCCAAATCTCTAACACCTTTTCAATACTACAGTGCAGTTTACTACTGTCCAAGTTTACTTTACCCTCATAAATAAAGAGGTAATTCAACAATTGCTTTTGAGTATCAGAAAGTTCATGAAACAGGTCAAGCAAATAGCAGACACAAAAAGGCAAGTAGACCATGTCACCATGATCATATCTATAGCAGGTCGAATTGCTTGATGGTTGAAACTAACATACAGTCTATACGAAGTTTCTACTAATGTATCAGAAAATACTGCCAAAATACCTTCTTGTTCCTCTCTGCATCTGAATAAGACCCATCCAAGTCTTCTGATAGAGATCTACTTGAATCTGTTGTCAATAGACCCCTATTTTCATCCTCACTCCCTTCTTCAACAGACTCCAATTTTGCAGGAACTGAAGCTAGTGCCGCATGTCGGCTATCCTCCCTCATTGTCTTTTCTTTCGGTTTGAAGTTCTTTTCAACACCTTCATATACTTGCTTTGATTTGGACAAAGCACGGGAAACCACTGAGGAGCTTAGTTCACCACCATCACTAGTTCCAAAGTTCCAATTCCATGACTCCTCATAACCACTGAACAGATCCATAAAACCATAAACAAATGCATCCTTGGAAGAAGCAACTGTTTCAGAAGATCTAGCCATATCTTTAGAAGGTAGCTGCCCAGCACTGTCCTCATCTAAAGACACAACCTTCTCAATCAAGAAAAGACAAATGTCAATTATTATGAGCAGGAAAAGAGGTAGCAAATTGTAAGATCAAAAAGATTATCCTAAGTAACATAATTTAATTTACCCGGGTATGCAAGGGGGCCAATGTAACAACTGCAGAGAGAAACTCCTGGGCAGCTTCCACCAAATTGAAGATCATCACACGTCCTTCTCGAGCATTCAAATTTGCCTAGTGTAATTGTTAGATAAAATGTTCAAATATCTGCACAATATGTTCTCTACACATATTTAGAGAACACAATATATTCTACACATATATTCTGTAAGGGCACCTGTAATGTATGCCCTGCACACTCCTAGAATGAAGAACTTCTAGCTATGTGCAATGCTGAGCTGCAAAATCCTAAATATAAGAACATTTTAAAATAAATGTAATATTTTGTAATCCTTCTCGTTGCCAATTTCACTTAATCTCAATGGCCAAGCACATTGATGAGTATTCTAGCCATGTTATAAAGAGTATATTAGGATTTTAGGACTATAAGAGGATTTCACCCAGTTACACACTGACTCTGATCTTCCCAGAAAAGCAAAAGCAGAAAAAAAAAGTAAAAGAAAAAGGAAAAAAGAGGAGACCAAGAGCTTGTCATGGGATTGCTGGCAACTAACATAAAATTCCAAATAATAAGGAAATCTAAATATTTGATTTAAAGTAGAAACAAAAACCTGCTCATGAAGGAGCGACATAAGCCTATCAGCATCACTTTCAGACAGACCTTTCTCCGAAGTTAACTGCAGTTTAGGACACTTGTAAGGATACCCCGGTAAGCACCTAAAACAAAGCAAGAATATTGAGGCACAAGAATTCAGAAATGTAAATACATGAGTCCCTGGAACCAATTTGGGAAAGAGGTGTCAAATGCAGCGGAAAGCAAAGATCATTAAGAAACACTAACCGCACAAGTAAATGAGCGGAGACATCAAGATCCTCATATCCTGAGTCCTTTGAGTAAGGCCTGTAAGTTATATTATGTAACGTGGTTACATATATGTTACAACAAAGAAAGTAATAGATGAAAAAGTTACATATATGTTACAGTAAGGGGACAAAAAAAACCTGATATTAATGATGACTTGTGGATGAGTCCCCGGAACTATTTCACAGTCTTCTTGAAAAATTGCAGACCTGAGAGCATGAAAGCATCAAACAGTCAGTTATGAAAGCTAAGTAGTCAAGAATCCTGCATTCATTATAAGAATATTATAAAGAATTCAAATGAGTCTAATCAGCGTCTCAGGTATACTGAAGAGGATAAAGTTACTTTGCTTCCAAGGCCAACACAATCAGACCAGTAAAGAAAAGCTAAATCTAGTACTCCTACACTGTCTATTCAGGTATAGGCAGCAATTAGCATCAAGAAAGCTTCCTATAAGAAACCATGGACCTTTGGGCATGGAGGTTGTAAAACATGATAGAGAAGTTAATGTAGTTTCCAGAAAAGTAAAGACAGAAAAACAATCATACAACCATTCCAGGAGACTAAGGAATTAGGATTCAACATGATTCACAACATACAAAATTACTGGACACTCTCTAATTCAATAGCTGAGAAAAACAAGTCACCTAGTATGAAAATATGAATTCAGGATGCAATTAGCAGATACTGAAGTATAATAAGTTATAACGACATCAAAACACAAGATACAAACGAAGTCTACCCCAGATTCAAGTACTAAAGTAAAAAAAAATACAAAATAAATTAATTAATTAATAAAAGAACATACTTGAACTCATTCGATCAGTTGACGGTTCTACTAAAGAGCCAAAATGGCTTTCCAGAGGCATACAAAACAAGCTGCTAAGAACTTGAGAAGCACAAAGGTTCAGAAGAATATAGTGTGTTCATGTATTCATCTATAGAAGCAATGATTAAACCTTAAGCTCAAAGGCCCGGATACTAAAAACTATCACAACCTTACGGAAAGTATAAATGTATAATCCTAGCTGCAATTTTGAACATGAATCCTATTTCTTCGACTGTCTTCTCCAGAAGGAAGAGAAACATGAGGCCAATCTTATCCAAAAGTCTGATAAAACATACAAATCCCCAATAACAACCCCTCCTCCCCCCAATTCTTTTTGCAATAGAATTCCCCTTGACGTTATAGATTTCTTCATACACTTGCCACCAGGCAACTTTCAAGCATCAACACACAGAATTTACTCAAACATAGCGATCTACGAACAGTATTCCTTGGCATTCTAATAGCTGATTCAGGTTTCTATACAGATTGAGATCACAATATATGTTGTATTCCAACTGTTTTTCCTCTTTTAACAGGTAACACTGAGGCAATAGTATCTTCTTCTTCCTTGCTAATTAGATACATGTCATTCATCGGTCAAGAAGAGACTTTATGTGGCATTGCGGACAATTTCATGAGCAAACGTAAAGGCACAAGGATTGCAATCTAATGAAATCACTTCTAGGTTATGCAGACAAGAGAAGGTACTTTGGCCAATAATTTAGACTTCTACTTTTACAAAAGCTACTGCTCGTTCCTTACTAGCATGGCCAAGCACTAGGTAGGGGTAAGGGGGCCCTCTTTAACAAGCTTCTAAAAGAAATTTAGAACCAGTTATATGTAACACTATCGGACTATCAGTTGTCTTAAAGGTCTCTAATATGTTGCAAGTCCATCAAAGACAGCAAAGACTGAGCAAATGCTTGTTACAGAACTTACACTTATCATCAATATCAATAATGAAATTCCAAATATCCAAGTATCTTCTAGAAGTTCCTTGTTTATAAGATCATCAGGCTCCTTCCATCCTAATTTATTTGCCACAATTTCCATTTTGGGTTTTCCAATTTATTTGCCACTCCCCATTATAGTAATCTTTTTCTCTCTACTATTCTTTATAGTTGGGCCCCACCCCATCCCAACCCCACTTCTTTCTCTCTTCTTATTTACTAACCAAGAATTGTGCGCAAAAATTAATATTGGCAAATAAATGGAAACAAAGGGAGTAAATATAAGATTGCACTGAAAATTGGAAAACTGTCCAAAAAGCTCATGTCTACACAAGTAGCATCTACATAAGTACTTATGACAAGGCCTTTGTTTTCAGCAACACCAAGAAACAAGGTACATCCAATATGAAAATAGTGAAAGGTAATTCATAATATCTGAAAATGCATATCCTCCTTCAATCAAAAAAACTAAGACATAGAACAATTCTATTGAAAAGGCTAATGACTTCCCGCTGTCTCCGACATGAACCCGTTAAAATTGAATTATCCAAGAAGATGCAGATGTATCAACAGCATTGCCTTCAACAGTTGGATAGCATGATAATTTTTCACCTTCTAAATTCAAACTATAGTAATTTTAGCAACCCTTTTCCTTACCATGAAGTCATGAACCATATTAATATTGCACCAAATTTCACCATCTTTTAACATTCTACCACCTTTCCCAAAACCCAATTTCCCTTCCAAAAGTGCATTCAATTACTATTCATAGGGTTGTGATTTGACAATATCATAATTCTTGGTTTATTCCACAATTTAACAATCAAACTGTAACATAAAAACACATTTACTAGCATAAGAGATAAAAGAAGAATATAAATTGTGGGTTCATCTTACAGAGCAGTAAGTTCTTCAGATATTAGCTCACTATAATCAGCAGAGAGCAAGGCATGATCTTTAGCAGCAGCTCGTCCTTTATTCCGACGCTTCTTCTTCTTCGAATTTTGACCCATTATCTCAAAGTAATGTGCCTCAAATTCAAACCCAGATCACCAATCAAGGAATCAATAAGTATCAGAATTTAAACCAGTATTCGAGTGATTTTTGAAGCTTTTGAAATGGGTAGTAATAGAAATTGGATTTGTTGTATTGACATTTGATTGGGTTAGTGTAAGAAGGACTTATTCATGCGAAAATCAATGAAGTTTTGCGCCCAAAATCGCATTCTTCATGCATAAAATGAGATAGAATTAGGAAAAAGGTGGTAAAATAGTGAAAATTTGACAGGAATTGAGAAAAATAAATCGAAAGAGATGGATTTTAATGAAGATGTATATAAGGTGAGGGCTGAGGCTGACTGCTGCGATAGTCTGGTAGTTGCCGGAATACTGCTAGTTTTTTTTGTCAGATTGAATCAACAATATGTTAATGAAGTGAACATATAAGTAATAACTACATAAATATTTATCACAATGAACATATAAATAATTTGAAAGAACATTTTGAAGACTTAGATGAACAAACTAACATTTGAATCAACAATATGGTAATGAAGTGAGAAATGAACAATAGTTATTTGAAAAATATTTTGAAATTTGAATTTTGAAAATCAGCGGCAATTTTGAATTTTTAAAATTCGAAAACATACTGAATTTTGAAATTAGGCGAAAATGTTCAATCCAAAATTGCAATTGTTCATCCAACAGAAAGAATGTGTTTATCACACTAAATTTTTTATAAATGTTCATTCCAAAATTCCAAATGTTCAATAAAAAATAGCGTGTGTTCATTATACTACAATGTCCATTGAAATAAACGGGATGTTTATTGGTTTACAACACACATGGGGTGAAAAAGTTGAGGAAAGAGAAATTGAGGTGTGTCCCACAAATGTTCATTCCAAAATTGCAAATGTTCATTGAAAATTAGCGTGTGTTCATTAGACTACAATGTGCATTGGAATAATCTTGATGTTAATTGGTTTATAACGCACATGGGGTAAAAAATTTGAGGAAAAGGAAATTGAGGTGGGTCCCACAAATGTTCATTGGAAAACTGCATATGTTCATTGCAGACCGTGCGCACCTAGAGGAAGGTACTTCCGTGCGCACCTTCGAATTTCGTATGGTGCGCACGAGTGTAGGTAGAGGATGGTGCGCACCATCCAAAACGCAGCAACAAACACATAAAACGCGGGTTCATTAGACCAAAAACGCACAGAAAGAACATCGGTTCATCTCCAATGAACATATAAGTAATGACAACATAAATATTTATCACAATGAACATATAAGTAATTTGAAAGAACATTTTGAAGACTTGGAGGAACAAACTAACATTTGAATCAACAATATGTTAATGAAGTGAGAAATGAACAATAGTAAATTTGAAAAATATTTTGAAATTTGAATTTTGAAAATCAGCGGCAATTTTGAATTTTTAAAATTCGAAAACATACTGAATTTTGAAATTAGGGGAAAATGTTCAATCCAAAATTGCAATTGTTCATTCAACAGAAAGAATGTGTAACACCCCAGAATTTCAAAGCGGAAAAGAAAGAAATAATAATAGTACTAATAGGAGGATGGCGGAAACATCGTCTTCTGGGAATGTCACTACTACAAGAAATGCGTTTAAATAACTAAGTGATAAAACCAACATAAATAAATAGTATAAATAATTTAAATTAATTAGAGTAATATCTAAAAGAGAAAATTGACTCTCAAACTAATTAAAAGTCTAGGCCTAAAACATCTAGCTTTTTAATGCTCACAACTCAACCCGAGCCCAAAACCAAAGAAGATTCCCATCAACATAACCTACAAAATATATCAACAAACATCCACAATCAGTGGGGAGTAACTAGCAGTTCTCCCATAACAAAAGAAATCAAGTACAATTCAGACATAGATTAATAAGAAAGGAAAACATAAGGTCAAGACAACTATGACATGCATCCAAAATCATAAAGCTCTCAAGTAATACAAAAGATAAAATGAATAAAACATCTCAAGAATACTTAAATAATAATAAAAACATAGATAAAATAAGTTATTGAGTCAGAAACCGAACGCCAGTGATCGCAATTCACTTCCTAAGGTTTGTCAGATCGCAATCTCCAGGTCAGTCTATGGGCTTACGTTCCCCACTGCCTGTGTCTAAGAATGGCCAAACTCCCGACGCGGGTAGAACACGCGTAACTCCCCGACCTCTCGGACGACAACAATTAACCCGCAGTGTACCCTTAGTTCGCAAACCAGGTGGTTGGCATGTTCTTCACCGGGGACTACATCTATCCCACCGGATATTCTTATCTCAAAATAAAATCATAAATATCATCAAAGTATCATTCATCTCAAAAATATTCGTCAAAAGGGATGCCACCCGGCCTTATACCCATAATTCATCAAAAACAACTCTTCATAATTCCTCAAAAATAATAACTTACAAACTTACAACAAATGTCTCCAATAATAAACACCTTGAACATCTCTAAGCATCAACAATGATATTAAATTAGTTTTTACAGCACTAACAGTTCAATCAAAAATGCATCACCAATTAACTCCAAGGCTTATTAAATAAATGAATAGTACACAATTAATCATTTTTACATAAATCAAACATAAACATAATGATACCCAATAATATAAACACCAGAATCCAAGAACATAAAAGATCACAAATAATTTCTGATTAACAAGCTCTTAAATAATTTAAAAGAATATCCTCAATTTCACAATAAAAACCCAATAATAATTATTAAACTAATAAGTTCGAGCAGTAAAATCACACAAAAATTATCATACGACCCTAATGGCTCTACTGACATGGTAAAATTTTTATTTATAATTTTTGGACTCTAAAAGTATTTCTAAACGTTAATTTACAGATTACTCAATAAAGCCAATATAATAATTAAAAATAAAAATAAACGCCCAAAAATTACCAAAAATTTACCTAACATGCATAAACTCACGGTAATACATAATATACAAAGAAATCAATTTTTCGGCCTCCAGAAATAATTTTCATGATTTATATACTGACAGAAACGATAATGCAAAAACAGATATATCAATTAAATAAACAGGTAAACAGTAGGAAAAAATTGTTATAAGGCATGGAATACATACTACACATATAACATGATCCACGAAAAAATAATTTCAGTAATTTTAACATTCGTTTAATAATTATTATGCAAATAAGCCAAAAACGCACAAAATACCAATTAAATCAAATAAATACTAAAAATCAGACGAAAATTATTTTTCTATATACAATATTCATACATCATGCATCAAGTATGTTCATGTCAAATTTCGTCAATAATTTCATTCAAAAAGTATTTTAAACAATTTCTAGCGTAATAATCTAATACCGAATAATACTTTAATCACTATGGTTCTAAGATAACTACTAGTTACCTAGATCGTCGGAGGAGAGCTGAGTCTAAAGAAATACGAAAAATATGTGCAATCCAAGTCCTCCATGAACGATAATTGTAGCAACAAGTCACTAGGCGTTTTCTTCTTGAACGTTGAAAAATCTCATTTCGCACTTCTCTGTTCCGACCATGATTCCCGGTGATCTAAAGCTCGGATTCTAAATCGCTCTGGTCAAAGTTAAGAACAAGATGTTGTAAACGTTCTATCCAAATTTGAATACGATCCAACGGTTATATCTTCGGCTACAGTTATTTTCGTGAAGGTGTGACAGGAAAAACCGGGTTGAACCTTTCTATTCTTTTCCTCTTCCTTTTCTCTCTTTCTTTTCTTGAAAACGGTGAGGGTTAAATGAGAATGATGCTGAACTTCTTTTAATAAAAATCAGAATTTTATGGCAAGGAAAAAATAAAGGGTTTAGGAGAAATGATTAGGGGGGTTATGGGGGTTACAAACTACCAAGAGTCATCAATTAAAAGAAATGAAATAAAAGAAGAGAAACTTCTTCCTTCTCCCTCCCCATAGCCGGCTGTCCAAGCCCAAGTACACCAAGATGATTTCGGCCCAAGTCATCAAAGGCCCACGCATCAAAAGTCCGTCACGCGATAAATCGATAAATTCCTAAATCGCGCCTAAACTTTGAAAATACTTAATAATGAAAATAATTCTAATAAATTATATTATAAATATAAATATAATGCACACATTAACACACCATATAATAAAATAATAATTCGGCTCCCAAATTATAAAGAATAAAAATCATTAATCTAGAGAAAATAATAGTTTTAGGGAAAACTTTTGCGGAAAAACTAGAAGCAAAATTATGGGTTGTTACAGAATGTGTTTATCACACTAAAATTTTTATAAATGTTCATTCCAAAATTCCAAATGTTCAATAAAAAATAGCGTGTGTTCATTATACTACAATGTCCATTGGAATAAACGGGATGTTTATTGGTTTACAACACACATGGGGTGAAAAAGTTGAGGAAAGAGAAATTGTGGTGTGTCCCACAAATGTTCAGTCCAAAATTGCAAATGTTCATTGAAAATTAGCGTGTGTTCATTAGACTACAATGTCCATTGGAATAATCTTGATGTTTATTGGTTTACAACGCACATGGGGTGAAAAATTTGAGGAAAGAGAAATTGAGGTGGGTCCCACAAATGTTCATTGGAAAACTGCAGATGTTCATTGCAGACCGTGCGCACCTAGAGGAAGGTACTTCCGTGCACACCTTCGAATTTTCGAGTTTTTAATCCCGGGCTATTCCCCGAATAATTATAGTTTCATTTATTAATATCTTACTTTGAAATGATAATGTCATTTATAACTTAGTTTGATGGTTATGATTGTAGTACCTACAATAGGTGGGTAGCTATTCAAATATGATTGGGGTATGTAAACTTGAAGTCACAAGATCAAATCTTATACATTACATTTTCTTATCTTTTTTTTATTGTATGTGGATTGCATGTTGTAAAGCACATAAGGAAGAGTGTCACGGGGCGTCGTTCCTTGTTTAGGAACACCTTTTAATATATTTGTACAAATTTTCTTGATCGAGAAAAAAAATATTATACTTCCTCTGTGGTTCGTTTTAAACGCAACAATTTCCATTTTGGGAAGTTTCAAATTAAATGCAACAATTCCAAAGTTTCTATTTTTGGTAAGTTTTTTTTAGGTGTGAATTTACGAGAATACCCTTACTAAAAATTAAACCACACTTAATTATACCTAATGATCATCTAAACTTCCATCATCATCCCCCTTAAGTTTCTCTCTCCTCACTTCCACCACCTTAGGTTTCTCTCTCCTCACTCCCACCCACCACCACTTTCTCTCTCCTCACTTCCACCCACCACCACTTTCTCTCGCCTCACGCCCACCCGTCGGAATTCGTCTTCACCATTGCCATCTGCCGGAATTCGTCCCAACCACCCGCCGGAATTCGTCCCCACCACCTGCCGGAATTCGTCCCCACCATCTCTCTCTCTCTTCGAATTCTGATCTCCTTCTCTTTATTCGAAATAACGGAGGAACTGACTCCATCCCTATCCTGAAACCTCCTCCCAAACAAAAAAGAAAATAAATAAAATCTGACAACATGTACTCATTTATGGGTCCTTCGAATTCCGATCTCTATCTCTCTTCAAATTTTGAGTGCGTTGATTTCTCTGCCTCTCTTCTCTTCTTTTTTTTGGTTGATTTGGGGTTTCGAATGGTAAATTGGGGCTTGGTGGTGGATTTCGGTGGTGTTGGTATTGTGCGGTTTGGTGGTGGATTTCGGTGGTGTTGGTATTGTGCGGTTTGGTGGTGTTGGTAAATTGGGATTTCGGTTGTGTTGGTAAATTGGGGTTTGGTGGGGTTTGGTGGTGTTAGTGGTGAAATTGGTGTTTGGTGGTGGATTTTGGTGGTGTTGGTATTGTTTTGACGGTGGTGGCGTTTCGGCGGTGGTGGCAGTACCTCGGTTGTGGTGGTGGTGGCAGTGCCTCGGTGGTGGTGGTGGTGGCGGTGCCTCGGTGGTGGTGGTGGCAGTGCCTCGGTGGTGGTGGTAGTCTCGGTGGAGGTGGTGCCTCGGTGGATTAGGTGGTGGTAGTCTCGGTGGTGGTGGTGCCTCGGTGGATCAGGTGGTGGCAGTAGGAATCTGTACTGTGTTAATCAACCCTTTTGTCAATCACATGTCCCTTCTTTTTCTAATCACCCCTTAAGAAATTTCAACCAGGAGTCTGTGCCACTCCAATTGTTGCGTTTAAAACGAAACGGAGGAAGTATACTCAATTCCTTTAATTTTAATTGATACACTTTTCTTTTTGACCCAAATATTTACTGTAAATAGGGGTGCTAATGAGCCTAGGTGGCTCGCAAACTGTTCGAGCTCGGCTTGGTCAAAGATCGGCTCGAGAGGGCTCGGCTCGAGTTCGGGCTCGGCTCGCGACCTTAACGAGTCGAGCCTGAGCCTAGTGGAGTTCGGCTCGAAAGCTCGCAAACATGTTCGAAAAATTTTAAAATACGAATTTTATACATTGATTTTTAACCCAACTTGGATTTTCATTTAAAAAAACATAATGCCCAATTTCAAGCCCACTTCAAAAATATAAACCCTAAACCCTAAACCCTAAACCCACTTCATAAATTTTATACATTGATTTTTAACCCAACTTGGATTTTCATTTAAAAAAACATAATGCCCAATTTCAAGCCCACTTCAAAAATATAAACCAGTTTAAAAGTTTCAGCCCAATTAAAACATACAAACCAAGGGTTTTCTTTTCAGCCCAATTAAAACATACTTCAGCCCAATTAAAACAAACTAAGAAAGAGTATGACTGTATGATTGTATGACTGTAGGACGTTCAATTTTCTTAATAGCCTTCAAGGGTTTTCGAAGAACCCTAAATCCCCAATCTCCAGTTGAACGCTTCAACTTCAACTTATTCAACCCATTTTCCATCCTCTCTTTCTCTCTCCTCCATTAATGTCCTCTGAAGTTACTTCTCTTGTTGATACTTGCATAGATCTTCTTAAAGATAACAATTTCAGAGTCTCTCAAGGTGGACTTCTTGCTCTTGCTTCTGCCGCTGTTCTCTCCGGTGACCACCTTCAAATTCACTTCAATGCGCTTGTTCCGGCTTCCGTTGAGCGTCTTGGAGATGCTAAACAGCCTATTCGCGATGCCGCTAGGCGACTCTTGCTCACTCTTATGGAGGTTTTATTTTCGTCTTCTCGTTTTTTCGATTCAAATTTGCTATTGTAAATGATTGTTGTTGTGTGATATTTTTAATTTATTAGTTTGTTTGTTTTTGAATGTTTGAAGATTAGACTTGTTTTGCAACTGAAAAGTGTGCTGAAATACACTGGAAACAATCTCGAGCTTTTTCGAGCCAAACAGTTCGCAAACCTTCTCGAGCCGAGCCGAAGATTTTCGAGCTTCGAGCTCGAGCCGAGCTCGGACCCTCACATTCTCGAGCCGAGCCGAGCCTGGCCATGTTCGGTCTCGGCTCGGCTCGTCAACACCCCTAACTGTAATATACTTCCTCCTTTTAAAACTCCCTCCATCTATCATTATTTGCTACATTATTATGAACACAATTATTAGGAGATAAGAAAAAGTGTGGTGGAGACTGGAGACCATAACTTTATGAAAAATGACCAACATGTAGGAATTATAAGTAGGAAAATGACAAAAAATAAAGGGTAATATTGGTACTATTTAGTAGGTTAGGGACACGTGGTTACCAAATAAATAATTGTATCCATTTATGGAAAATGTAGCAGGTAAATAAAGATGGCTGGAGTAGTTGCAAAATGTTAACTTTCACGCTTCTCAACACACAATGGATGTCAAATAATTTAGTTAGTTAAAGTTTTGGGAGGTGGTGCCCAAAACCTGAGATCAAATTCCCTTTACATTGTCCTTGTCGCTCTCGCTACATAAAAATATGATTTTCAATACATAATTATAACTAACAATATCTTTAATTATCTACTTGCTAAAATTATAAAAAGTTGAAATCTTGTAAATATACAATTGAGATGAATCCAACAACTTCTTACATGCTAAAGTTTGTGCAACGTATCCATTTCAAAAAAAAAAAAGTTTTTGCAATATATTATTAGTAACAAATAGCGGTCAAAGTAAGTACATATATAGTGCGAAAGTCAAAATATTGCAACTACTAAAAAAATGGATGAAGTATTTTTGTTTAGATAATTTTTTTAAAAAAAAGTAAAGAGGAATTTCATTATCTAAAAGTCCTATCCCATCTACAATAGATATCAATAAAAACCAAAAAAAAAAACTACTCCATCTATCTCAGAAAAATGTTTCTATTTCTTTTTGTCACGTTTGCTAATGCACGTCTTATATCATTAATATCTTTAGTTACATACTCCCTTCGTCTTCCAAAAGATTTACCATTTCTCCTTTTCAAGTTTGCAATGCATGTTTTGTATTATTAATATCTTTAATTACATATTAGTAAAAATTATAAAAGTTTGATTTTCATAATGTACTCATTGAGATGATACAAACAAGACCCGCACGACTATGTATTTTCTTATATATTGGAAAGAATTTAGAAGATTCTGTTTACTTATGAATAGTGCCAAGATTAAAAACGGGAAATCCTTTGGGAAACGAAGGGAGTATTAGTAAAATCATAAAGTTTGATTTTCATAACGTATATATTCATGAGACGAATCAAACAATACCTCACATAATGAGACATGACTATGGCCCTATTTGGTAAAGAGAGGTTTGGGGAAAAATTAGAGGTTTGAGCCCATATTAGAGGATTTGACTAGTCAATCCTCTAATTTGGGTGTTTGGTAAAGAGATATTTAAAATAGCTTTTTGAGATCAAAAAAGCTCTTTTTGAAAAAGCTAGGGAGAGGAGCTTTTTGATATTAGAGGTTTGAGAATGAGAGGAAAAATTACATTTATGTCCTAAAGTTCTTTAAAATTACTACCCTTACCTACTTTTCCCTAAACCTAACATATTTCTATGTGTATGTTCATGTTTTGTTTTTTGTCATCTAGGTTTTTGATGAGATTTATGGTTAAGAATTTGAATACTACTAAGTAGTATGCTTTTGAAACTTATATGTAATACTCATCCATGATGCTCTTTAATTATTGGGCAGTTAGTTTGCATTCTAATTTTGGTAATGTTCTTTAATTAGTGGGCAGTTGGCTTGCATTATATGTAATACTTATATGTGATAGCTCTTTAATTAGTGGATGGTACTACCTCTATTTTTTTTATCTTTCTCACTTGGAATCTTGACACTATTCATACTTAGAGATAATCTTCTCAGTTTTTTTCAAATTATAAGAAAAAATATAGTCATGTGGGGTCTTGTTTGATTCGTCTCAATTAGTACTTTATTAATATTCAATCGTTATAATTTTTATTAATATGTAATGAAAGATATTTAATTTCAAATATGTGTTTTGGGAGACGTGTACGGAAAAGTGAGAAGGATAAAAAAACAGAGGGAATATTATTGTTTAGGTATGGATTTTCAAGCTAAACATAAAGCAATACGTAAAAAGTAATCAATATATGCAGTATACAAGAAAGAAAATGAATAGGATTTATAGGAAAGAAATTAAAATCCCCCTATATTTAAAATAATGATTAGTAGAAGTATTGAATTTTATATATGTAGTTTAAATTATTATTTATTAGTATGCCTTATTTCCAATATATATTCATCAAACATATTTATTTTATAAATAATAAAAAGTACAATAGTGGATTATGCCCATGTTCCTATTAATATGTTTGCAAATTATCAACTCATAAATTTGAATATGTACTAAATTTTGATAATGATTATCTTTCCCCAATATATATTTACCAAACATATTATTTTTATAAACAACAAAAAGCACAAGAGTGAAAATTATGTTAATGTCCTTATTGGTCATTTCATACAATCAATTAGCAACCAGCTATCAGCTACCTACCAAACACCTTTATACAAACAACTATCAGCTAATACAATCAGCTAACAACTATCAGCTATCTGCTAATTTCCAAACAAGGCCTATATTATTTCTTAGGAAAAATTGACAAAAACAGTCCGAACTATGCGCTTTCTTCCTTTAACAGTCCGAACTATTGATTATCCCTCATTAATCCCAACTATTACCCCCATCTTCCAAAAATGATCCCTTTAACCTATAAACCTACTACAATAGGTAAACCTTGAACATGTGACTTGCACATGATTTTTAATGAAATCTAAATTTTTTTCCCTTTTGTTTTTCTGTTTTAATGCCTTTGACTTTAATTTTTTCCTTTATTTTATTCACCCCACGTTTTCTCTCTCCTCCTCCCTCTTTTCTTTTACTCTTCACGCTGATGTTCTTCTTCCTCTGTCTTCTTCACGACATTTTGTGGATTTCAAAACAAAGTCGCCATTAACGACTTCAATTTCGCTCCAAAAAATTGAATTTCGTTCCTGACTCTTCAATTTCGTTCAATTTCCATTAGCGGGTATGGCAGAGAATTCGCGACACAGGTACGAGGATCACCTGCGATGGAAGGTAAAAAATTGCTATTTCTTTTTCTTCAATTTCCCTGCTTTGATATTTCTCCTGCCTAAAGACTGTGAATTTAGATTAAGTTCATGTGTAGAAACTGAATTTGATGTGTATTACGAGTATTTGAAAGGAAAATTTGACAAAAACTTCATGTAAATACTGAAATTTAGTTTCGGTCATGTGTAATGGTAACTATTCTGAAATTTAGTATATTTTGAGTGTAAAGATTGTGAATTTCATGTGCTTAAAGTTTTAAGTAATTCCTCTAACTTTTTGTTGTAACTTTGTTGCTAAGCAGAGCGCATATAATGAAACTAATACAGAACCTCCCACAAAAACTTCTACCCAATACACTATTGAAACAGAAGGTGGAACTGTAACTGTAGATGAGGAGGAGTACTTACAATGGTATGACGTCAGACCTGATAGTCCAATACCATTAAAAGACCTCATTGGTGGGTCTGAAAGTGGGTCTGAAAGTGATACTTTGTATGAGCCAGAGGATGGGTTTGAGGTTGTGGATGATGTTGAAACAGAATTAGAGGATGAGGATATTCTAGGTGAGGATGAAAATGATGACATTGATGATTTAGAAGCAGAAGATGATGATAACAGTGATGAGGAGTTGATTGAGGCTAGGGAAAGGAAGAAAAAAACAATAAAAGAGCTTCTAGATCTAGCTGACAGACTACAAAGAGAAGCTGAGAGTGGGTTGGTGAACGGTGGTGGTGGTATTGGAGCAGGTACAAGTGGTGATGGAAATGGAGGTGGCTATGTTAGTGATTATGCTAATAGCTCAGATGAAGAAGAGTCACCAGATGAGGGTGAGGATGCAAATGACATTCTAAGAAAGAGGAATGCTAGGAGACTTGTTGTTGGTGAAGGGACAGATTGGAAATCTTTTGAGTGGAAAGTTGGCCAAAGATTTCCAAACAGAGAAGCTTTCAGAGATGCAGTGGCTAAATTTGCTGTACACCAAGGGAGAAACCTTAGCATAGCTCAAAGCAACAAGAATAGGGGTCAAAGACTTCAAGTAAAGTGTTTGGAAAGTTGTAGCTTTAGGTTGTATGCATCATGGGACAGTGCCAGTGACTGCTTTGTGCTTAAAACTGTGGATACTGGACATTGTTGCACAAGGAACATGGAGAAAAACAAGCAGTTGAAGTCCACTTGGTTGGCAAAGCAGTTCTTGGAGGTCTTCAAAGCAAGGCCGCATTGGCCAGCAAAAGAAGTTGTTGAGGCTGTGAAGAGGGTGTTCAGGGTAGTTATCAAGAAGGCTGTGGCATACAAAGTGAAATACCATGCTCACAGACTTTTACATGGATCTATGCAAGAGCATTACTTGAAGGTGGGGAGATACTTAGAGGCTATCAGGAAGAGTAGCCCTGACACAAAGCTTGTGTTGGTAACTGATGATGAGAAAACACCTCCAGTGTTTAAGAGGTTGTTTGTTTGCTTTGATGGGATTGCACAGGGTTGGATTCAGGGATGTAGAAGGGTCTTATGTGTCAATGCGTGTTTCCTGAAGACATTCTTGGGTGGACAGTTGATGGTTGCCATAGGTAGGGATGGGAATGATCAGTGGTAACATCCAGATAATAGTACGTTTACCTCTATTCCATAAAGAGAACTTCAAGGGACCAACATTTTCACTTTACATCATGATCTCTCCAAAATCTCACTGATAGTGGTGTATTATGTTTCACTAATCTGAGACAATGTGCAGGGATAATGTGTTGAATTCATTTAGTTCTAGTGGTCACTCATCTAGTACAGATGATGGATAGGATTGTAGAACAAGGATATAACAAGGTAGCATGATCGATAGGATTGTAGAACAAGGATATAACAAGGTAGCAATACATGGGAGAAACCTGTTGTAAAAGTAGATGAAGCCAAAATTCCATTTCATTCATTGCAAAACAACATTACACCATCGCAAAACAACCATTATAGTCATTGCAACACACATCTTACATATTCATTCATTCATTCCTTCCTAGCTATCACTTTAACCACTACCTAAGGACACTAAAAACAACTAAACTAACACTTAGATTTACTACCTAAGGACAACTAACCACCATTATAGCCATTGAAACATAAACACCCTAAGTAGTCAATTCCCACACAGAAGCACTGCAATTATCACCAAACAAAGTAGAACTGGGCAAAAATTGCACCAATGGCCGATGTCTTCCAATCCTCCGTTCAACCTTCTCACACCCACCGCAGGTGAGTAGGCTCGAAGTATCATACAACCATTGAAAAAAATCCACAATTTTCCTCCCGAAATTAGCAAAATGACATTAAGAACATAATTCAAGAAATTACGAACCGAAAAATTAATAATACGAACATAATTCAAAGAAATTAACAAAAATATCATTACCGAAAAAATCCCCAATTTCAATGCCTAAGACGAACCCTAATTTACCAAAACTTACCAAAGAACCGTAATTCAACAATTAACAGCAAAATTAAACAAAAATTATCCAAAAAATCACTCGGATACCTCCCACATGCTCTGAACTTCCTTCCATGGTGTCGTGAAGAAAAAAAAAATAGCAACTTTTTACCTTCCATCGCAGGTGATCCTCGTACCTGTGTCGCGAATTCTCTGCCATACCCGCTAATGGAGACTGAACGAATTTGAAGAGTCAGGAACGAAATTCAATTTTTTGGAGCGAAATTGAAGTCGTTAATGGCGACTTTGTTTTGAAATCCACAAAATGTCGTGAAGAAGACAGAGGGAGAAGAACATCAGCCTGAAGAGAAGAAGAAAAGAGGGAGAAGGAGGAGAGAGAAAACGTGGGGTGAAGTAAAAAGGCAGGGAAAAAAAATAAAGTCAAAGGCATTAAAACAGAAAAACAAAAGGGAAAAAAACTTTAGATTTCATTAAAAATCATGTGCAAGTCACATGTTTAAGGTTTACCTATTGTAGTAGGTTTATAGGTTAAAGGGATCATTTTTGGAAGATGGGGGTAATAGTTGGGATTATTGAGGGATAATCAATAGTTCAGACTGTTAAAGGAAGAAAGCGCATAGTTCGGACTGTTTTTGTCAATTTTTCCTATTTCTTATATATTGGAAAGAATTTTGAAGATTTTCTCTACTTATTAATACGTCAATTTTCAAATTTGAACATCTATGTGGAATAAACGGAGTAGCTTAATCAAAGACGCTTCTTTTGCCATAATATGATGAATTAAAATAAATCGAACAATGTGGTTTATCCTATGTCCAATTGTACTTTCGTTATAAATCCTATAAAGAGCATATGATATTTTAATTTGATTCGGCAGACTATTGATGTGTAACCGATACCACTTGCAAAACTATCATTAGTAAATCACATCATCTGAGAAAATTGAACACCAACGATGTTTGTATATCTCAAAGGCCTTGTATAGCACTAGCATTTTAGGTAGCGGGTAGTGGTTGGACAAGATCAAACTGCTACTTAAGAAAATCATAAGTGTTTGGTAAGGTAGTGGTTGTAGTAGCAGGTAGCGGTTATAGTAGATTATGGGTAGCGGTTGTAGAACGTTACTGCATGTAACATTTGAGATTTATAGGTAGCGGTCTAGCGAATAAACACTATATCATAAGGTAGAATTGTGAGCCAATGTTTTTAATTTTTTTTTCCTTTTTTTGTTTAATAATTGCTTTTTATGGCAATTCATTTTTTTTCCTCTACAATAGTAGGGATGTAATTTAAATGTTTATTTTAAAGAGAAGATAAAACTGATATTTCACAATATTTTATACTCCAAATTGTTCGACAACTCTCATAAAAGAGAGACAAACTTAATTAATTAACAAACTACGATTTTTCATACTTAAATGTGAAAGTTAAATTAGATTTGCAGCATACCATCAACTTTTAAATGATCTTTGGTGACTAGTGTTTTATTAGAGAAATGCGAGGAGAGATAATCGACTGGATTAGAGTCATTGGAGAGATCATTCTAATTCAATTCAAGTGTTTGAGAAAGTAACCTTCAAGAATAAATTTTAGAACGATTTTAATTAAAACATAAATCTAGTTAATGATATGTTGGAACATTTATAGTGTAATGGGTTTTATAAGCTCATATGGTTCTATACTAGAAGAGGAGGAGGTCTAGTATGCTAAGATTAGAATGCGCAAAATCACGTGAATCAATCAAGCAAGTCAGAAGGATGGTCGCGGGTCGCGACCAGGGCGCCGTCGCGGGTCGCGACCAGGGTACTTTCGCGACTCGCGATCTGTATCGCGGGTCGCGACGTGTATTCTGACTTGGGCGTGAAATTTTGCGTGGACGGTTTATAACCGTTGTGTTGTTTACGTTATCCTTTTAATGACGATTAAGGATTCTTAATCAGGGGATTAAAGGGTGTAACAACTCTGATCTATGGGGGAATATGAATATATGACCTTGGTCATTCTTATGAGTGAGAGAGGAAAAATGAGTTTTTCACATTCCAATTGACTTGCTTTGCTTGAGAGAAAACTTGCTATTTTCTCTCTAGTGTTCTTCACAAACTAAAAACTCAAAGTTCTTGTTGATTCACATAGAAGATCATCTTGTGAATTGTTTTCTTCATTGTATCTCATTAGTTATTTCGTGTTAACCCGGTGATCCTAGAGGGGCGAAATTAAACTAATAGGAAAGCGTAGTTTCCGTGCCTTGGAGTGGTATATCCGGTTCCCTTGTTTGATCACACTTCTAACAATCTATTAGTTTAAATTTCTTTCTTTTCGGATATGGCTCAATCACTCAAGGACATGACTATGAACTTCCAAAAGTTGGACAAGTTTGAGGGGGTAGGTTATCGAAGATGGCAAAAGAAGATGCACTTCTTGTTGACAACTTTGAATGTGGTGTATGTTCTTTCAACACCCATGCCACCATTCCCGAAAGATGGAGAGGAAGAGTCCATGGAGACTACAAGGAAGAGAACAAAGTGGGAGAATGATGACTACATTTGCCGGGGTCACATCCTCAACTCTCTTTGTTCGACCTTTACCAAAACGTGGAGAGTGCAAAGGAACTTTGGGATGCTCTTGAGGCCAAGTATATTTCGGAAGATGCTTCAAGTAAGAAATTTCTTGTTAGTAATTTTAATTCATTTAAAATGACTAATGATCGGCCTATTATAGAGCAATTTCATGAAGTTCATCATATTTTGAACCAAATAAAATCACATGGTATGGTGATGGATGAGGCTATTGCGGTTGCCTCAATCATTGATAAATTACCACATTCTTGGAAAGAAACTAAGCATTCCTTGAAACATAGGAAGGAAGATATGTCCATGGAGCAATTAGGAACTCATCTTCGTATTGAAGAGGGTATCCGGGCTCAAGATGGGGTTAAGGATACTACTCCTAGTATTCCTAAGTCTACCGTGAATATGGTAGAGGTTGGTGGGTCTAGTGGGACCAAGAAATCCAACAATAACAACTCTAAAACCAACTTTGCAAACAAGAAGAGGAAGACCCTCACTTGTTGAGTATGCAATGGACCTCATCTCAAGAGGGATTGTCCTTCTAAGAAGAAGAAGACAAAGAATGGACAACCTAGTGTTGTTCAAAACCAAGGTAAAGTTGCACATGAAAATGTAATTGAAGAAATGAATTTTGTGGCTATGATTTCTGAAATTATGTTTGTGCGGAGTTGATGATTCTTGGTGGATAGATTCGGGGGCCTCTAGACATGTGTGCAATAATAAGCACTTCTTCAAGTCTTTAGAAGAATTGGATGATGGTCCAATCTTGTATATGGGGAATGATTCTACGGTAAAGGCCAAGGGCATAGGCCAAGTAGAATTGTTGTTAACCTCGGGAAATACTTTAACTCTCCGGGATGTTGTTTATGTACCGGAAGTTAGGAAGAATCTTGTGTCGGGGGGTCTTTTGAATAAATTTGGTTTTAAAGTTGTATTTGAATCGGATAAGTTTGTTGTTTCCAAGGGTGGTATTTTTGTTGGACAAGGATTTTATTGTAATGGGATGTTTAAATTTAGTATTAATAATGCAATTGATACTAGTTCTATTTACATGCTTGATGTTTCTTCTCTATGGCACAATCGTTTATGTCATGTGAACTATCGTAGATTATATTACATGTCTAAGCTAGGTTTAATACCTTCTTTTGATTTAAAGTTAGAGAAGTGTAAGACATGCATGCTAAATAAGATTACAAAGAATCCTTATCCTAGTGTGACTAGACAAACGATATTGCTTGAATTGGTGCATAGTGACTTGTGTGACTTGCATAGTTCACCTTCTTTAGGAAATAAAAAAATATATTGTGACTTTTATTGATGATTATTCAAGGTTTTGTTACATATATTTATTATTTACTAAAGATGAAGCACTAGAAAAGTTTAAGATTTTTAAGACCGAAGTGGAACTTCAACTTAATGGAAAAGTTAAAAGATTTCGGACGGATAGGGGTGGTGAATACTCTAATCCTAGCTATTTTAGTTCCATTGGTGTAATTCATGAAACAACCACCCCATACTCACCTCAAAGTAATGGTATAGCGGAAAGGAAAAACAGGGTTCTAAAAGAAATGGTTAACACCATGCTTTCTAATTCGGGTCTAAATGACGGTTTTTGGGGTGATGCAATTTTAACTCCATGTTATATATTAAATCGAGTTCCTAATAAGAGGAATAAGACTACCCCTTATGAACTTTGGTGTAACAAAAAGCCTAATCTCAATTACCTTAAGGTATGGGGTTGTAGGGCAATTGTCAAATTGACGGAACCTAAAAGGAAAACTTTAGGTGAAAAAGGAATTGATTGCATTTTTATAGGCTATGCGGTACATAGCAAAGCCTATAGGTTTTATGTCATTGAGCCAAATGATTTTGTCTCTATCCATACTGTGATAGAGTCAAGGGATGCAATATTTGATGAGACTCGATTCTCATCGATTCCAAGACCAAAGGACATGATACCTAGTACTAGTTCCAATGTTGTGGATGACATTAACAATGATCATGATACTACAACACCGGAATTTAGGAAAAGTAAAAGAATTAGAAAAGAAAAATCTTTTGGACCGGATTTTCAACTATATTTAGTTGAAGGGTCAAGGGAGTCGATTGTGACTCAAATTTCATATTGCTACAATATGGAGGAGGATCCTAGGACCTTTGATGAGGCTATGAAGTCTCATGATTCCGCTTCGGAAAGAGGCGATGAATGATGAAATGGATTCAATAATGGGAAATCATACTTGGATTTTAGCTAATTTACCTCCCGGATGCAAACCTTTAGGTTGTAAGTGGATTTTCGTAAGGAAAAGGAAGATCGATGGAACCATACTAAAACATAAGGCCCGGTTAGTGGTCCAAGGTTTTAGGCAAAGATATGGTATCGATTATTTTGACACTTATGCTCCGGTTGCTAGAATAGCTACCATTAGACTTTTGATAGCATTGGCTGCGAATCATGGTCTAGTAATTCACCAAATGGATGTCAAAACTGCCTTCCTTAATGGTGAATTGGAGGAGGAAGTGTACATGAATCAACCTGAAGGTTTTGTAGTCAAAGGTCAAGAGACTAAGGTTTGCAAATTAGTTCGATCTTTGTATGGTCTTAAACAAGCACCTAAGCAATGGCATCAAAAATTTGATGAGGTCATTTTGTCTAGTGGGTTCAAAATAAATCAATCCGATAAGTGTGTATATAGTAAATTTGATAATAACGGTAATGGAGTTATAATTTGCTTATATGTTGATGATATGCTTATCTTTGGGACTGATTTGGAACAAGTGGAAAAAAACCAAAGTCTTTCTCTCTTCTAGCTTCTCCATGAAAGATTTGGGTGAAGCGGATGTTATTCTAGGTATTAGAATAATGAGAGGTAAAAGGTCAATTTCTTTATCACAATCTCATTACATTGAGAAAGTGATTAAGAGGTTTAATGAATCGAACTCGACTCATTTTGCTACTCCGATGGATCCTAGTGTTCACTTGGTTCCGAGTAGTGGTACTCCTATTTCACAATTGGAGTATGCAAGCTTAATTGGAAGCTTGATGTATGCTATGACTAGCACTCGACGGATATAGCTTTTGCTATTGGTAAACTCAGTAGGTATACTAGTAATCCTAGTATGTTGCATTGGCAAGCATTGAGAAGAGTGCTAAGGTATTTGAATAAAACCTTGGATTATGTCATAACTTACAAAGGAGAACCTTCTATTCTAGAAGGTTATTCGGATGCTAGTTGGATTTCCAATAAGGAAGATTATTCATCCACAAGTGGATGGGTGTTTCTTCTTGGAGGAGGTGCTATTTCATGGGCATCTAAGAAGCAAACATGTATAACGGATTCAACTATGGCATCGGAATTCATTGCATTGGCATCTTGTTGCCAAGAAGCGGAATGGCTAAGGAATGTGTTGAGTGAGGTTGACTTGTGGGTCAAACCTATGTCACCTCTTGCTATTCATTGTGATAGTGCATCAACCATAGCTAAAGCTTATAGTGAAGTCTACAATGGCAAGTCAAGGTACATTGGAGTTAGACATAGCTATGTGCGTGAAATGATAAGGAATAGTTGTATAACTATTAATTTTGTTCGGTCTAGTTTGAACTTGACGGATACGTTTACTAAACCGTTGTCAAGGGAACTAGTGAACAAAATGAACAAAGGGATGGGTCTTAAGCCTATTGATCAACCTTTAGCTAAGGAAAACTCAATTTGACGTCTAATACAACGTTAGATCTCAAATTCAATGAGGATAGTATTTTTCTTAAAGGTTGGAAGCACTTGTGTTATTTACATCCCGAGGTTAGTGCTTGTTACTACAATGAAAAGAGGTTGAATTAAGTTTCTTAATAAGTCTTTGATAAGTGCTCAATTGTAGGAGCATGTGCGTAAAGATTTACCTATATAAGCTAGAGGTTTGGCCGCTTCACCAAGTCTAAGGCTTGACTTGGAATGCTTATGAATGGATATGGACACCAAGGCATCATAGGTGTCGGAGGTTAAGAACTAAGTTTATGCTTATGTGTATTAGTATCTTCAATGATTTGTGGTGGTTATATGATTCAAAGCTTTGTCTATCATTATGATCGAAATTGTTGTAAATTTACTTTTACTAAGTGGAGATTCAATCGTAAGATATTTCCATGATGCATGAGCATGTTTTGTTTGTGATTTATAGCAAGTTGGAAAACTTTTCAACATTACCCTATAAATGGGAGGAGGATTGTTGGAACATTTATAGTGTAATGGGTTTTATAAGCTCATATGGTTCTATACTAGAAGAGGAGGAGGTCTAGTATGCTAAGATTAGAATGCGCAAAATCACGTGAATCAATCAAGCAAGTCAGAAGGATGGTCGCGGGTCGCGACATCCGTCGCGGGTCGCGATCAGGGCGCCGTCGCGGGTCGCGACCAGGGCACTTTTGCGACTCGCGATCTGTATCGCGGGTCGCGACGTGAATTCTGACTTGGGGCGTGAAATTTTGCGTGGACGGTTTATAACCGTTGTGTTGTTTACGTTATCCTTTTAATGACGATTAAGGATTCTTAATCAGGGGATTAAAGGGTGTAACAGCTCTAATCTATGAGGGAATATGAATATATGACCTTGGTCATTCTTATGAGTGAGAGAGGAAAAATGAGTTTTTCACATTCCAATTGACTTGCTTTGCTTGAGAGAAAACTTGCTATTTTCTCTCTAGTGTTCTTCACAAACTAAAAACTCAAAGTTCTTGTTGATTCACATAGAAGACCATCTTGTGAATTGTTTTCTTCATTGTATCTCATTAGTTATTTCGTGTTAACCCGGTGATCCTAGAGGGGCGAAATTAAACTAATAGGAAAGTGTAGTTTCCGTGCCTTGGAGTGGTATATCTGGTTCCCTTGTTTGATCACACTTCTAACATGATAACTGTTAAATACATTTTTTGAAATGATATTATTAATACATCATACATGCATGCATCCCTGAGGACTAAGGTATGGAGTAAGAGTTCGTATTAATGACATTTTTCTACAAGGGTACATAAATATATATTAGGAACTTATAACAAAATTACACGTTGATCAATATTACTAGTGCTTAATTATTGTTTAACATTTCCACTTCTAGTTTCTTATGTGGACAAAAAAATCTTTTTTTTAAGCAAATACATACCCTGTATATTTCCCGAGCTATGATCCATTGATCACCTTAGTATGTAAATAGTAACATATCAAACGACATTTTCATAATAAACCGAAAATAATATACTATATATCAACTTTTTCAATTTTTTTTTGAAGTGGAGAACAAAACGTTGATTACAACTTTAAAAAGTCTTCTCAATTTGGTAACGAAATTCTTGTTTTTCCAATCAGAAAAGACAAGGATCCGGAAAATGAAATGAAACGGCAAGAAGACTTTATAGTCAAAGAAGATATAGTACTTTCGTTGTTTTTTGACAAGCAAGCCAAATATGAAATTTCTTGTAAAATTGTGGAAAAGACACCAAATTCATCTCTTAACTTTTGACAAAAAGTAAAACAAAAGCAAGTGATAACTCAGTACAAACCTCTAGTTTATCCTCTAAACTTCCACTGAATTTTGTATCACAATCATGTTTTGTGGTTTCATTCCCCTCAAATCATCTTTCCACCTTCTCTTTCTGTATTCTTGCCTTTGCATATGCTACTACATTCATCCTAGTAACGGGTTAAGCATCAATACTTACAATAACATCAGGTGTATCGACAGCGAAAGAGAACCTCTGCTGACATTTAAACATGGCATTGAAGCTGACTATTACAGGGTGCTAAGTTATTGGGGACATCAACAAAACAACCAAGACTGTTGTAAGTGGCATGGTGTCCGTTGCAGCAATCGAACAGGTCACGTTATCATGCTCGATCTCCACGATTGTTTTCTCGTAGGTAACTTGAGTACTTCTCTCGTCGAGCTTAAGCAATTGAAGTACTTAGACCTCAGCTCAAATAATTTCCTAGGCCAACCTATCCCTGCCTTTCTTGGCTCTCTATCAAAATTAAGGCACCTTAATCTTTCTAATAGTGTATTTGCAGGGGAAATACCTCACCAACTAGGAAATCTTTCTCGTTTAAGCTTCCTTGATCTTAGTTATAATTATAAATTGTATGCTAATGACTTGCATTGGCTTTCACATTTGACTTTGTTAAAACACCTTAATTTGCGTAACACTTATCTTATTGAAGCTAAGGATTGGTTCCAAGCCATTAATAATATCCCTTTCTTAAGGGTTCTTCACTTGGATTTATGTCTTCTTCCTTCAGCTATTCTTCCACCATTTTCTTACATTAATTCTTCGAGCAACCTTGCTGTTATCACTCTTTCTGGTAATTTCTTAAATGATTCTTCAATATTCCAATGGTTGTTCAACTTGACTGGAATCGACACTCATCTTGTGCATGTCGATTTCTCTCAAAACTCGCTTTCAAACCCCATTTCATCCGCCTTTGGAAAAATGCGTGCTCTTTCATATCTCGATCTCTCTAACAATCAACTTCAAGGTTCATTTTCAAGGGCCTTTGGAAACATGAGCTCACTAACATATCTCGATCTATCTCATAATCTACTAGCAGGATTCATTCCACATTCATCAATAGGCAGACTTAAGTCTCTTGCATATTTAAAGCTCTCAGATAACTCATTTTCAGGTTCTATTCCTGATGCAATCAGGAATTTACAGTTTCTGACATATCTAAGGCTCTCAAACAATCTACTGTCAGCTCCAATTCCTGATGCAATTAGCAACCTCAAGTCTCTTGAATATCTTGATCTTTCAAACAATTCAATTTCAAGCAATATCCCAGATTTTATTGGGTACATGTTAAACCTCACATATTTAGACTTATCACACAACATGTTCACTGGAGTTATACCTTCACAACTTGATAAACACGGCCTCCTGAATTCTCTCGATGTGTCCTTCAATCGCTTGTCAGGGCCTATACCATCCGCGCTTTGGAAATTTCCAGCAGAAGTTTTCTTGGGGAATCTTCACCTTTGTGGGGAGCCGCTACCAGAGGACTGCCCGGTTGTTGAAGGAGGAGATAGCTCGTCGCAACATAATGAAAATGAAACAGGAAACAGTGATAGCTTTTACATAGGATTGTATGTGAGTGCTGGGCTCGGTTTTTACATTGGATTATGGGGAGTTTGTGGGACTTTGGTATTGAATCATTCTTGGAGATACGCTTACTTTCAGTGGGTAGACAACATAATGAACAAGGTATATGTAACTATAGCTATTTATGTGGCTAGATTTTATCAGAGGAATTCTCATATGCAAAATATGTGAATGGAACATTCTCGCCGTTCCACCATTTATACCAATGAAACTTGAGGTGAAGAATAATGTTGGTTCATTCATAGTAAAGAATTACTTCACATGGCCTTCCTAACTGGTCATCTCCTCTTCCATCATATATATCTTTTTTGTTTTTTTTCCCAATGTACTTGATGGAAAATGAAGGCCCAATACTCTTAGTTGGTTTCAATATCTAGGAGTGGTTTTTACTTGCTTGGTATTCACGAACCATGGTGGACGCAAATCGCAATTGATTTTAAGTAGTTAGTGTAAACACAAATTTTAACAATGGTATGCAAAACAGAGTCAAAATAAATGTAACAAAATAGTAAATTTTATTGATTTGAATTTGTGAGTACAATCTCTAATATTTTCTCCTCTGATTCAATCTCCACTTGAATTTGATTAATTCATGAACTAATTTGGTGAGTTCACGAACTATTGACTTGACTTTCTTGAATGAGGGCCATCGAGGCTTGATCTCGTCCAAGGTAGAACTTCTAGAGTAGATTGGCACGTTGAATGCTTGTTGTTCTTCTTCTACGGAAAGGATTTGATGTTGATTTGTTGTTGCTCACAAACAAATATGATCTTCTTGAATGAGGGCCTTCAGGCTTGATCTCGTCCAAGGTTGATCTTGCTTCCAGTACTTGAGAGGTTTAGGTTGTGCTTTCTGCTTTTCTCCTTGCTGGCTTTGCAGTTTGATTTCTTCTCCTCACTCTAAATGAAGAGAAGGCAACTTTATTTATAGAGCTTTCTAGGGTTTGGGGTTTCTGAATAGTTCCCCCTCTCTTGGCCGTCATCATTTAAATGGCCCATTTCTTATTATTGGACTTTGACCCATGCATTATAAATGATAATCAAGTAAAATAGACCAAATATACTCATAGGCCCAAATTAATTAATTTTACTCATCATTTATGATGTGGCATTTAATAAAATTTTCGTGCCTACAGTTAGCAAATTCATTTTTTTATTCCATTGCGTATTACCTTTTGAAATCGAATTGCTTCAATGGGTGGATTCAATCGTGTCTTAATTTGCCTTCAATTACTGGGTTCAATTGATATGGGTGGGTTCAGAGAGGAAAGGCAATTGCGAAGAGTAGGAAGATAGAATGTCAAGGGTAATTTAGGTATTTCAAGGGTCAGTGAGTTAAGGTTTCATTTAGCAAGCATGAAAAGCAGAAAGCACCATCTATATAGAGTTAGGCATATATTTGCCTATTTGGAGATCACTTTTTGCATTTTTCACCTTCTAGGATCTCAACTTTTTTTCACCTTTTGTATCTTCATCTTTTACTACCTCAACTTTTTTTCTTACCTTCTGGGACCTCATATTATTTTTCTAGTAGCTTTTCCATTTTTTTAGGCAATATAATTGATCATAGTTAATTTCTTTTTTGAGGCACGTATTTCGAGGTAATTTTGACCTTCAAAACGACCATTTAAAAAAAAATGTCACCGAGCATATTTCGATAAGCCGATCAAAATGAGCACCAATACAAATGCGTTAATTTTTTACACGAGCTTCGATACGATCTTAAACGACACTGACCTTCAACGACATTTTTTGAAAAACGGACGCTCCAAGCGTCCTCAAAGGGCGTGAATTTTGAGATGCCGATCGAATAAGTACCAACACGTCGAATTTTTTGGTACGTGATTTTAGAATATCATAAATGGGCGATTTGACCTTCAAAACGTCTTTTTTTTAAAAAAAAATGGATGCTAATAAAGAGCGGCCTTGGTAGGCGCATGTAGGTGTGATTTTATCTCGTCTATGTGGTGTGCGCGCGTATTTGATTAACCCATTGTTAAGGTTTTATAAAATACGTTTTCGAAGTCGCCAACAAGTCTTTAGAGGAAGACTCATAAACATAATTGGATATTTATGAAACTTAGGAACATCTTTGGGACTTATCTAGGGGTGTAAGTTATTTGGTTAAAAACCGAAAACCAAACCAAACCAAACCGAATTAATAATTTGGTTTGGTTTTTTTCAAAATTCGGTTTGGTTTGGATTGGAAAATTTTCATTTTTTTGGTTTTCGGTTTGGTTCGGTTTTTATTTTAAAAAACCGAAAAAAAACCAAACCAAATCAAAGTTTGCCTATCCTCTATGGGTTTTGATGTTTTTATCAATTATCTTTAGTTCTAGTACTTCAGTTTTTAGCTTTAGTTGAAATTTGAAGTAATTCTTCTATGTTTGATGATTTGAAACTTGATAATTTTCGTATTATTTGTAAGATTTGGAAAAAAAAATTTGCATCATAAAAGAATTTCGATTTTTTGGTTTGGTTTGGTTTTGGTTTTGTAATTTCGGTTTGGTTTAGTTTGGTTTGGGACGAATTTTGGTTTGGATTTGGACTTGAAATATGAAAACCGAATTTATTTTGGTTTGGTTTGGTTTTGCCCCAAAACCAAACCAAAAACCGAACTTACACCCCTAGACTTATCAGATGTAGATTTTCACGTCATAACTTCATTATGAGTTCAGGGGTGAGGGTACGAACGCGGTCAGGAATCACGTTCGCCCATTGCTAGCCTCTACTAAATATCAATTCACAATAAGTTTTATGCAAAAGAATAAACAAAGAATATTTTCAATCACCCAAAAAATATTAGTCTAAGTTGGTTGATTAAACACATCAAAAGACTATTTTTTTAGTGACACATTATTAAGCAGTCAAATTACAGGGTTCCTAATAAGTTGTTCAAATTATCTGATTAATATTTTACAATTCTTTAGGTCTTGATTATCAATAATAACATGTTAGTGATGAAAACATAAGTAGGACAATCAAAAAAATAGATAAAAAAAAATAAAAAGAAGGAATAGAGGTTAGAATATACAAATTAAAGAACGATTTTTTTTTCTAGAGATCTACATCATGAAAGAAAACGTTAGTAGCTTCAATAAATATATGAGAGAGATTTATTCCAGGACCCTCATGAATATAGCGATGTGGCTTGGGTCTGAGGGAATAACGACCTTCGGGAGGAACAATCGTGAAGCCTTTCAACGAAAACTTGTGAAGATCGATCAAAGTATGTGTTTATGTGTTTGTAAATATGTGTTTATTTGTTTGTAATTATGAAAGTATAAGAGTATGAGAGTTTGAGAGATAGCAAGTATTCGAGTATAGAGAGTATGTAAAGTGTTTTTTGATCCAGAAATCAGTGGCCTATTTATACAAAAATATTAAAGAAAAAGTAAACTGCGCGTCACGCAAAGAGTGCGACGGGCGCACGACTCTGCGTGACGCGTAAATCCACGTGTCAGGCGTAGATTGGTGTGTCTGATACATCCCATAGCCAATGCGACGAGCGCACGTGGTGCGCCAGACGCACATTCAGTCTGGACAGCCTTTTCGCTTGACGAGTTTTTATACGATTTTCTTTTATCTCCTTTAAATCCGAAAATCAACTTTTACGAGATAAAATCTGATTTCAATGTTAAAATATCTTTGAAAACATTTATTTATTTCTGAATTTTTTTATTAAAATAATAAATAAAACAATTAATTATCATGAATAATTAATTGGACTTTTTCAAAGGATTGGGCTCAAAATACAATTAATTATCAGGAATAATTAATTGGGCTTTAAAGTAGGGCTTTGAATCAATATTGCAAATAAATAAGCTTCATACTTTTAAACAGTTTTGGGCTGGCTCTTCGAACTGCTCTCCCCTTGGGTCGGACCAATTAAGACCGCGGTATGTTTCTTCATTAGGCCCTTAAATGGGGAGACATGATTATGTGTCTACATCGTGAATATCGAGATGCCAGTCGAAATGTGTATCAATACATTAATTTTTTGGAACGAGTTTTGAGTCGATCTTAAATGAAAATTCTGACTTCATAACGACTATTTTGGTAAAACTAGCGAAAGAAGGGAGAGTGCCCACTCTCTGCTATCAGCTTTCCTCTCTTATGATTTGTCGAGTTAGAGATGACTTCGAAAAGCGGCCGTCCATTCTAGCTCTTAAGTCAAAACAAGAGGCAATGTTGTAGAGTTGATCATCCGAACCTTTCAATTCAAAAATGCGGATTTGGGACCTATCACTCGGGATATTCCCGAAACTCACAAAGAAAAAAGAAAGTGAGTTAGACAAAAAGAGAAGCAACTTGGACAAAAAGAGATACCAAACGTCCTTAAAGATGTGAATTTCGGAAACCGACCGAAATGAGTACCAATAAATCAACTTTTTGGGCACGTGTTTCGAAGTGATTCTAACATGTACTTTTGACCTTAAAAATGACTTGTTCTGTTAAAACGTTGCCACCAGAAGCAGAGTTGGGATTTACTTAATTAGTGTTAATTAGGGTTTAACTAGAGGAATTACGATTTAATCATCATTAATTAGGTTAGTTAGGGGTTATTTGGGTAAATTAGGTTGATTTCAATTGTTTTTTATATATATGGTAGTTAACATAACATTTGACGGCATAATCAAGTTATCTAGATTTTAATACCCTAGTCCAAAGGGCACCTTGTACATTTTCTAAACTACGAGGGAACACATTTTCGTAAAATTCAGGGGTACCTGGTGAAAAATCCCTTCTTTATTTTCTTCAATCCCTTTGTTCATGTTCACAATATTCAATGATTTTCTAGTTTTTCTATATATTTCAAACCAACAATGGTTTTAGTTTTTTCACTTTTTGTCATCAACTTCAAGTTGAAAAATGAAGCATCTTAAGAAAAAAAAAAGAAAAGGAAACAATCGAAGGTGGCTTTTCCTTCCATCACAAGAAAAAGCAACCTATATTTTTGCTTATATTCAGAAAATTAAGAAAATTTAAGAAAAATGTTCAAAAACTTTTAAAAAAGTTCAGAAAATAAAAAAGTTATGATGAGAGTTTAAGAAAAATATATATGGTGAACTAAGATAACAAACCCTGAAGTCTAGTAATCCAAAACTCTAGTCATTCAGTCAATTCCATGGAAGATACAGAACTTGAGGTTCCAATCTTTTTGTTTTCTTCCAAAAAACGTCAACTTAATAACTAAATTGTATCACCAAGAGTCGAGACTCGAGACCCATTACATCATAAGATTAAGGAGGAAACACATAAAAAATGAAAAAAATGGTCCTATTTTCACAATTATTCGTGATTTGGGTGGAGAGGTTTTATATTCTAATTTTCATTTCTAAAATTTCATTAACCAATTTATTGCACAAAAATTTGAATTATTTTTTCTATTTTTTAAAAAACTGAAACTAATGAACCTTAAGTTTATGTGTGGTTAAACTACTCAAATACATGACATGAGGTCCCAAAAGATGAAAATAAAAAAGTTAGAGGTCCTAAAAGGTGAAATATTCAAAAAGTGAGTTCCAAATGTATGTTTAATTTTTTCTTGAAAGGAAAAACTCTTTAATTGATCAGTAGAGACTGAATCATAAGAACATACGACGAAAAATTTACAGGACAATGACCTTCCCAACGTTATATATGAAAAAATGTATTAACCCCAAACCAATACATCATCTTTTCACTTCAAAAATAAATAAATATATATTATTTCTCCTACTCTCCGTCCATGATCACCTAAATTCAACTTTGTTTGTACCTTCATTATCCCTTAATGTATATCAATATATGTATTGCTTCTAGTTCAATTATGGTCATAAAATTGCCTTATAATTCTTTGCTCCACAATTAAGTATATATTAAAGTAGATGTCTCATGTAATGAGGACTTTGTTATTTTTAAATAGACTATCCATCAATTAGATGTCAAAAATACCTTTCTTCATGGTTTCCTTTATAAGGAAGTCTATATGCGTTAGCCTTGGGGTTTCATTCACCCATCTAAACCTGATCATATGCTGAACCCCTTGTTTATTGTTCACATATGAGTTGTACCACATTGGAGAAAGAGGAGAGAAAATATCACATGATAAACTAGAGGAGTTACTCTTACTATTGCCGATTGGTTTTAATATGGAACCTCCTTTATAGACTTGTTGAGGTCCACCCGTCCCATCTCTGACCCATTGTCAGCCCTGGTTGTTGGGAGGTTCTAATCTAGGAATGGAAATATTGAACGGTGAATTTAAGTTAGGTAATTGGGAAAATTATAATTTGGAAGTGAGTCTGCGAGGTCATTACAAGAGCTTCATGGGTTAAAAAGGGTGACATAACCAAAATAAGTGTTAATGATGAGAGATATTAAATATTTGGAAAGTAAGGATAAAGAATGAATTTATATCTCTATTATATAAGCCAAGGGGGGAGCTACGGTGTCCCCCCATGAAAAGACTTTTTAACCCTTAATTCAATAAAAAATTATTACATATTAAGATTTTCCTCAATCAAAACCCTTCCTAATTTAAAATATGCATATCAAAGAAAGTTCAAAGTTGCTAAAATAAACTATCATAAAAATATGTGTAGTGAAGGAAAAGTTTACGATGGAAGAATAAATTAACATAACCAAAGCATGCAATTTTCAAATCAATTACAAAACCAAAGATATAAAATTTTAATTCTACCTAAACTTTTAAATGCAACAGCAATACCAACGTCCATTAACAAGTCATAAAAGTACCGAGAAAACAAAGAGGATAATCTTATCTTTTTAATTTTCGGGGGTCAATAATTATCGTGTGTGTCAGTTAGTATAATTTGTTCTTTTATTTTTTTTGGAAATCGTAGTTCTCATTTGTGTCAGTTATGATAATCTTATCATTTTACTTTTTAGGAGAAATATGTAATGATTATAAAAAAATAAGCTCAACTATATTATGTAAGCCAAAACAAGTGTATGTAGTTTTTACTTAAATTACAATAATATAACCTCCGTGTTATTCATTACTAATAAATGACAAGGTCAATTATGTCAATTCAATGCCACTGCATCCTATCATGTGTTATTTTTTAAATCTATATATTGTATAGTAATATGCAATCAAAACAGAAGTTATGATTTTTTTTTCACAAATTAAGCAATGACAAGACAACTTGACATAAAACCTTCAAAGAAATTTTGACATAAAGAACAAAATAATCAATCAAACAAAAGAAAAATCTTTCAAAAATCTGATTTTACAATAGAACTTTACATCTAAATCCGCATCACAATTTCTAAACGCTAAATACAATCTTCTTTCTTTGCTTTCATATTGAAAGAACTTCTTCATCAAGTATAATTTTTATATTTTGTATTTATACAACATGATAATTTATTAATGAGTATTAATGATGATTATAAATATCTTTCAAAATTACATTTAGATAAAATTTAAGAATAATCGCCAAAATAATCCACGCACGCATCGCGTGCATAGAAGGCTAGTCAATAATATAAGGGCACAAGACGTACGTGAGGGCTCGGAGGAGTATCAAATAGTGAATGTAATTTATAATATTTAAGTTATGAGATGTCATATCTGAACTGGGATAGATAAAAGAGCTCAGAAAGTGAACAAGTCAATTTCATTATCTGAAATATAGTGGGGATGGATGTTAATTGTTTTTATTATTTAAGGTGATTTTTGGAAATGGCTATAGAGATGTATATGATTCAAGCTACGATGGAGATCAAGTTTATCATTCTTGGAGGTTGCGTATAATAATTATTGAGTTTATTCTGAAGTGATTATCATATCGAAGTAACATTTATATGTTCAGCAAAATGTATATATATGCCCATGTGTGTGTGTTGTGCTTTCAGTATCGTATATCGTTTATAGTCATGGCCATGGTTATAGATGCATTAATATGTGTTGAGTTGTGAATTGATATTGATTGGTTAATTATAAAAGTATGCTTTTGTTCTATTATTGATATTGTTCGAAAATATTTACATTTACCAAAATATGATTTGTAAGAGGTATTGTAAAAAGATCTCGTATTTGTTTTATCTGGCTTAGCTTATGAACTGAGATGAAAAGTGGGCAAGGTACATGCGGTGGAAAATGATTCAAATATAAGTTTAGACCAGAAAAGGTGGGATATTATGTTATGTTATGTTACGTTGAGTTCTGCCAGAACTTGTACTTGCTAGCAATTTGTGTCAAGGGATTGAGTTATGCTAGCACACTGTGTGTCTAAATAATGATTTTCCGAACAATTACCAAGTTTGTTTATGATATGAAAAACGTTTACAAACTAAAACCGTTTTGACGAGTTGAAGTAAAGTTACTCAGCTTTCCGCTCATTATAATTTTTGTTTGTTTTGTATTTTCTTAGTAACTTGCAGGTTTTGGAGGCAGGATGCGTCAAAAGTCAAAGTTTGGTTATCAAATTGTAATTAAATTAGTGATCCAGAGGTTGTATTCGGAATATCAAGATGGCTAGAGCTCAAAAGCTTATTTAAGAATTAAGTATTTTAATTTGAGATTGAGTAAAGTATTTGTAATCTTATATTTGGTTTTCAATTTGTTGTGTTGTGGGCCCTGACTAACAGGTCTAGGATTGTTTTATAGGCTGTGTTTCCGCTGCAAGAGAATGTATCTGAGGTTTATTAAATGATAATTTAGGTTTGTGAATGTTAAATGTGATTAGCTAGCAGATCGAAAGAACGGGTTGTTACAATCGTTGCCCATACAGCTGTAGAGACTATCCTGATTCGACGACTATTAGCTAATCTTGGTTATAATCTCAGTCATCCTGTCATTTTATATTGTGACAATGTGTCTGCTACCTATCTCACTGCTACTCCTATTCAGCAGAATCGTAGGAAACATATTGATGATTATTATCACTTTGTTCGTGAAATGGTTGCCAAAGGTGGCCTTAAGATTCGGCATGTGCCTACACAGTTGCAGGTAGCTAATATTTCTACTAAGGGTCTTTCTTTTGATTTATATGTTAGATATTGTTCCAATCTCTTTGAACCACGTAAAGATTGCGGGGATTTATTTGAGTAGATGTCTCTTGTAATCAGGATCATATATACTTCCTCTATTTTTTTTTCAATTGCACCATTTCGTTTTTTCACTATTTATCAGCCAACTTTGTTAACCTATCTCGCATCATTATATAAGAAAAAAAACATAGTCAAGTAGGGTTTTGTTAGATTCGTTTCAATGCAAGGATTCCGAATATCAAATTTTTGTAATTTTAGTTATACGCAATTATAGATATTAATGTTCAAAGAAGCGTCTCGACAAATGTGAAAAAAATGGTGTAACTAAAAAAACAGGTGTGTGTGTGTGTGTGTGTGTGTGTGTGTGTGTGTGTGTGTGTGTCTATATATATATATATATATATATATATATATATATATATATATATATATATATATATATATATATATATATATATATAAGGGAAGACTCTTATGAGAACACATCTCTTATGTGAGAACACTTTTTTTTTGTGAGAACAGATTTAGGTTCGTAACATATGTGACATTTTTTAGAACATACTTAATTTTTTTATGAAACATACTTAACTTTTTGAAAAATGTGAAACACTTTTTAGAACATATGCAAACACATTTTAGAACAACATACTTAACCTCTTTTTTCCATAAAATATACTTAACGTTTTAGAATATATGCAACACTTTTTAGAACAACATACTTAAATTTTTTAGGAAACATACTTAATTTTTTTAAGGAAACAAACTTAAATTTTTAGAACATATGCAACACTTTTTAGAACAACATACTTATTATATTAAACTTTTTTTTTGAGGATACATATGTTTTTTTTTTGAGGAAGTATATACTTAAATTTTTAAAGCATATTTTTCATAACATGTTTGTTAGTTAGCAAGATATTAATTACAAATGAATTGAATCAATTTGATTTAAATTAATCTTGCAAAAAATCGAACTTTTAAAGTTATGGCACTGTAACATGCACTGTGTTTCACTTAATCTGAGATTTCGAGATTGAGTTGAAGCACATTGCATAAGCGGATAATAAATAGCAATGGGGACACAAAAGAATTTTAACGTGGTTCAATCTGTACTCCAAGATCTACGTCCACAAGATCCACTAATAGCGAATTCCCTAATACCTCACTCAAGATACAAGTCCCCACTACTAACTCTAGTAGTGCTCTCCAAACTTAACGATAAGTGTTGCTAAGTTGAATCAAATACATACTCATGTACCCAACCCAAAACTCTCTATAATTATGAAAATTATAGAAATATTCTCCTCAATAAACACTTCTTAATCAAGCAGGTAGAGGATACAATTTTTCCTAATTAATTTACTTGGCAATGTCTGTAATACTGTGCTATGCTCTGTGCCACTGATTTTGCGGTTTTCTCTTGTATAGTTTCGATCTCAAATATGAAAACATTGTTTCTAAAATACTGAAGAGATGGCGTTATATAGTTATGAATCTTCCTTGTTTTGAGATATGATAGAATCAATGAAGATAATAGCATATCTCTTAACAATAGAAGTAATCTATTAAATAAGATATTATCTTCCAAAATCTATCGTCTTTTAGGAGATTAGATTTTCATCAAGATATTATCTTAATCATTTAAGATATTTTTTCATTTAAAACATTTCGAAAATCTTTTTCTTTTATGTAAATTTATAATAATAAAATGTGTTTCTTTTAATTATTTATACTACTAACTCTAGTAGTCATAAATAATTATAATAATCACATTTTAAACAATATTTGAGTCATAGCACATATACTAATATTTAACCAAGTTAATCATTGTTACATAATTTGCACATATACTAAAAGGTACACCAAGTAACACAAAAATCATTATTCTAGCCAATCATCAAGGGAAAAACAATGTAAAAAAACCTTACATGCAAATCATTAGTACGAATTCCAATCTAATTTTTCAAATCATTTTCTAGTTCGAAGTTTTGAAATTATATAGGCTAATTGGTCGTCGGAATTGCAACAAGCAAGCAAAAAGAATATAGATCATGATACATTAGTCAAGTGCTCAAGAGAGACACAAAAGAAAATATAAATATACACTTTGCATCTTCTAAAAAAAATCATCAAAACTCAACCGAGATCAATTTTAAAGAAGTGCATGTGTGAGAATAACTTACCATACCAAACTTACAATGCAACACACTTCTCATTATTAGGCTTTTCAAGTGAGAGGAATAAGATTAATTCAAATTGTATCCGGTAAGCAATCATCTTTTCGAAAAGTATAGATTGCTCCCTCCCACTAAACATGCAAAAATAATTAAGTCTTGGTTTTAAGTACCCAAACTAACTTGGATCTCTTATCTTTATCAATTGCAGTTAGTAAATCCTTTCTTATCCATATTTTTCTCACATAACCACAATTATATTTCTTCACTTTACAATCCTCAATTAAGTGTCCATTTTTATCACAGTAGGAATAAACCAAATACATGTGCTCGTGTTTTCTATAAAAAAATTTGTAATTTCCCAACACTGTGTTTGGCACTGTGATTCTGATCATATATCTCGAACCATATCTATTTCGATCATTAATCGGATTAGACAATTTGTTTAAGATATCTTGACCAGCTAACCACTTCATGTGCATCTTACGAGCAATATTCAATTGTGATTCTAAGAAATCAACTGAAACTTTCAGATCTTCATTTCTTTTTCTTAGCATTTCTAAGTCTCATTTTGTCTCATCAAGTTCATCACTTAATTTAGCATCGTGAGGTAACATAAGTGGCACAATTCTCGATCTTTGTCTCGAATTTTTCAACTCATATAATTCATGGTTTAAAGACTCAATTTGTTTTTCGAGATCCAAATTCCGAGCATTAATTACGAGGTTGGCATAATATCATGTAAAATTTTTTCATCAAGGGATTTTTCAAACTTTGACGCAATCAAATCTATATTCAACGCATCAACAATTTTTTCTAGTTCCGAGTATTTTTCTATTAGACCTTTATTATCATCTAATAAAACCTTATATTCCTTGTCCAAACCTACCTTTTGCTTGGTCATAATTTCCAAATCATTTTTTCATGTTAATAAAATTGTCGCTTAATTCTTGACAATCATCAATAATATTACTAAGCAATGGAGCAAGTTGGTTCTTAGAAAGTCGTGAAATTTTAGGCTTCAATAAGATGAGATTTACCTTAAATTCATCTTCGTCATCAGAAATGGTAGAGTTTCTCGCTGTAAGACAAGGATGATAGGTATCTTAGCACTGTGCCATGGTTTGTATTTCCTGCATATACATATGTACTATTCTCAAGGGGTTAACCTTATAAGAATAGTTGGCTCTAATACTGATTGCTAGTTAACAAGATATTAATTACAAATGAATTGAATCGATTTGATTAAAATTAATCTTGCACAAAAAAAAATTTAAAAGTTATGGCACTATAACATGCACCTGTGTTTCTATTGAAATTGAGATTTCGAGATTGAGTTGAAGCACACTACATAAGCGGATAATAAATAGCAATGGACAAAAGAATTTTAACGTGGTTCAATCTCTACTCTGCGATATATGTCCACAAAATCCACTAATAGCGAATTCCCTAATACCTCACTCAAGGTACAAGTCTCCACTACTAACTCTAGTAGTGCTCTCAATATTTAACTATAAGTGTTGCTAAGTTGAATCAAATACAAACTCATGTACCCAACTCAACACTCTCTATAATTATGAAAATTACAGAAATGTTCTTCTCAATAAATGCTGCTTAATCAAGCAGGTAGTGGATACGATTTTTCCTAAGTAATTTACTTGGCAACGTCTGTAATAATGTGCTATGCTTTGTGCCACTGATTTTGCGGTTTTCTCTTGTAAAGTTTTGATCTCAAATATGAAAACCGTGTTTCTAAAATACTGAAGAGATAGCGTTTTATAGTTATGAATCTTCCTTGTTTTGAGATATGATAGAATCAATCAAGATAATAGCATATCTCTTAACAATAGAAGTAATCTATTGAAAAAGATATTATCTTCCAAAATCTATACTCAAGGAGATTAGATTTTCATCAAGATATTATCTTAATCAATTAAGATAGTTTTTATTTAAAACATTTCGAAAATCTTTTTCTTTTATGCAAAATTTATTATTATAAAATGTAAAACAACGCATGATAAGAACACTGCATCATAAGAAAATATAAAACAACGCATGATGCACAATAGTTTATGTTTGTCATCATCAATCAAAACTCCTAAGGTCATAACAATGTTTTTCTCCCATGTTAATTTTGTGATTATTTTGTTGATAATAAAATAAGGATGTTCTACATGGTTGTTCTTATGCTCTAAATATAGTAAAATATATGTTCTAAATAGTTCTTCTAGTGTTCTAAATAGTCCTTGTTGTTTTCTAAATAGTTTTTATTATGTTCTAAATAGTTACTACCACGTTCTAAATAGTTCTTGTATGTTCTAAATATTTCTTGTTGTGTTCTATATAGTTCTTGTCGTGTTTTAAATAGTCGCATTAGAGTTTTGATGTTCCGAATTTATAAATTTATGAAAAAAATAAATATGAATAGTATTGTATCCTTTATTTTTGCATTTTTGAAATAAAAAAAAAACAAAAACAAAAAATCAACTGAAAATTACCAAAAAAAATTATCGGAATTATTTGATAATTACTTACTTTCTTCTTTGGAACATGTTATATATAATTTAGAACATACTTGAAATATTCGGAACACACTTTAAATATTTTAGAATATACTTGAAATAATTTAGGACATAAGCTTCAAAATTTAAAACATGTATATATCAATATATGTATATGTGTTGATTAGGTTCGAAGTTGTTCTAACGTAAAAAGATGTGTTTATGTTCTAAAAACTATAGCATATATTCTATAAGCTATTGTTTAAAAAATCATAGCATATGTTCTAAAAAGCGTTGATATGTTCTAAAAACAAAAATCTAAGTACGTTCTAAAAAGTATTGCATATGTTCTAAAAAGTGTTGCATATGTTCTAAACATAAATTTGTTCTCACATATGATATATGTTCTCACATATGATATATGTTCTCACATAAGGACTCGTTCTCACCGGATCCTGACCTTATATATATAGAGAGAGAGAAAGCGCACGCAAAACCTATCCTAGATAAGTCGTATTCTCAGTTTGTACATGAAGTATTTGAGCTGTGTGCATATGAGTTCTCACATCAACTGACGTTGAAATATGTTAGAATGAGATCTAAAGGTAGATACTGAGCTAAGCTTTTGGTTCCATTGTAGCCTGTAGGGTTACAATTCACTTTAGTCATACAAAACGATACTAGTCTTATTAAAAAAATAAGCATCGTAATCGCAATGCATAGAGAAGACCGACTTTTCCACGCCTTTCACAGTCTTTAGTTATTACTAGTTAGCAAATAGCAATACCTTTCAATTTGACTCCTCACATTACACGGCATCTAACTTGTGGAAATTTCTTTTATTCCCAAACTTTGACTTTTGACGCACTCTTCCAAAACGATAAAGAAAATAAATTTTCAAGGCCATCAAAACTTTTTTTATTTCGAACTTCTCTCTAAGACGAGTTTATACATTCATCGGTTCATGAATAAGCTGATAAAGAATGGCAAGTAACTAGCTAATTGTAAATTATTATAGTAGGCGGTTTAATTTTAACATAAAATTAGGCAAAATTCAATCTTACATTCGACTAATGTCCCTATTCCATCTTACCCTAATCCAACACTATCCTTAGACATCTCGCACCAATCTAGTCGTTCCTTCTCTTATCCACCCTTTGTTTCCCTTTAATCCTCGAACTACATTAGACAAATTTAAAAAAGAAGTCGACAACCATACTGAATGGATTAAACTAGTCACTAAATGAATTAGAGAATGTGAGGACTGAATGGATTAAACTGGTTACTGAATAGATTAAACTGATCACTAAATAGATTAAACTAGTCACTGTATTCAGAAAGATGGTCCGTTTTCTTATTAATATTGGGCTTGGGCCATGCCTAATTTTAAATTAGAATTAGACGGTCTCTTACAAGACCATGTGTTGTTTGTAAGCATAAACGAGTATTTAAATGTATTTTAGTTATAATATACCCTCATAGATGTTCACTTTGAATCAGTGTAAACTTCACGTAGTCACCAATATGTCTTGCCAATATAGTTTCCTAATGTGCCAAGCATGAGTTTCTATCCAGTGTAAATTGGAATTAGTATCTTTGATGTTGATGTTAGGAAACGGGCAATAAAGAAGATAAACAAAAGAACACAAGGATTTACGTGGTTCGGTCAAAATAGACCTACGTCCACAGATGGGGGATTCGAGCTTCTTCACTATCATGGAGAAAAAGAGAGAATAATACAAGGAGTCCTAAATTCTAGAGGCTGCAAGTGTTTCATAAATTGTGTTAAATAATGAGCAATAAGAGGTCCTATTTATAACATAAGGAACCCTGTACAAAAAAACCCTAGAAAATACTCCATATAAAACCCTAAGGTTGCGTTTTGAAACATTCATTTCATTTCAAATCATGGAATTGAAATCAAGAATTTCAAAGTTTGGAATCTAATTCCAAATCCCATGTTTAGGAATCTTTATCATTTCAATTCCAAGATTTCAGATATGTTATATAGAGAAGGCCAAATTGTTACCATTACTACAAATAAATGCAAATACAAGTAAAAACCACACCAATTTGGTTGAATCCATATCGTTCAATGATTATAAATCTAGAAAAAAAAACGATGAAAAACATTAAGATTTCAATGATAGTTGCTGAGAAACTGTGTACCACAACACTATTACTTCAAGGGCGGTAGGAGAAGATCGGAAAAAGCTTGACATAACTCAAAATTGCTTTTGGATAATATAACAATTGTAGATATGAAGGCAATAACCTTTTTCAAACTCTAATGGCGTCAATAACAAAACTTAGAGGAGAGAGAAAATGAGGACAAAAATGGAGGACAAAAAAAATTTGAAAGGTTGAAGGTGAAAGAGAGCCGATATTGAAGCGACGTCCCGAACCGCAACATAGTGGTTGAATTTGAAATGACGCACTTTAAGTATGGATTTGAAAATCCTTGGTTCTAGTTATTCCTTAAATGTGTGTGGAATTGATCTAAATCCAATTCCAAATACTTAAGGTACCCAAACAACTAAATTGAGCCAAATTCAGAATTTCAAATGAAATGACTATATCCAAACAGACCATTGAAGAATCAAATTCGAAAAATCGCAAAGCCGAGTCAAAACCCAGCCGTCCGATCGGGTCGGGCGACATTCGCCCGATCGGGCGGTCATTAAAATTAAATTGGTTGCCCGATCGGGCGACATCTGCCCGGTCGTGATTCGCTAGGGCGCCCGATCGGGCGGAATCCGCCCGAGCTGGTCGGGCGAAAATCCAATTCGACAGCGCTTCGTAGAACAGCAATAACTTTCTCGTTTCTCAGCGGAATTGGGCATATGACTTGTCGTTGGAAAGCTCTTGGAACAAGCTTTCACCTCCAATTTGAATCACATCAAAACCATTTATAGATTGAGAGATATGTGCATTCAAAGTCAGCCTTATGCCATTCACAAGATTTCAAGTCACAAATAACAGTTGAGACCCTGCATATTGCCAACTTGATGTGCATTAAGTCTTTTTTTTTTTTTTTTGACAGGAAGAAACATAATTTCATTCATAAGGGATAGCCAAACGGCACTTACAATCAATTCCTGAAAAATCGAAAATTCCAACATAGGTATATAACACCTTCATCTGAAGCAAAAACTTCATCTGAAGCAATACAATCTGTGAGTTCGCCCTGATTCGGCTTAACTTCCGCTGATGCATAGTCGTTTGGGTGAAAATACTTCCGTGGTCTTCTAGATTCTTAGAGAGAATAGTGATTGTTAGATCTTCCTTCTTCATTAGACGAACAAAAAAAGAAATTGAACACCCTAAAATAAAAACCATCTTAAGGATGGGATATACTCATTGGAAGCAATTAAAGGGGTTTTTGGGGCTTACCACCGGTACGAACACCAGTGGAAGCCCCTACAAAGATTCACAATTGAGACCAAAAAGAAAAGTGATGAAAAAACAAAGAGAAAGAAGAAAGAATGAAGGAAAAACCTTCAAAAAAGAAGAAAAACCTAGCGATAGAGGCTAGGAAAAAACCCTCCCAAGGAGAAACCCTAGAGAGAAAAACCCTCCCAAGGAGAAACCCTAGAGGGAACGACCTAAGTTGAAATTGATGTGCATTAAGTCTACCCTTGCCTAGTCAAAGATAATGTCCATAATTACCATGGTCGATGTATATATACGCCTGAATTGTATACCCCTCTTATCACAATGAAATCCTCTCTTCACTTAAAAATATGCCATCCAACTCTCATATTTTGTTGCCTTTTACTATCTTTCTCCTACGTTTCTCCTGCAAATGGCAATAACCAAGTGCAGTGTATCGAACATGAGAGAGAAGCATTGTTGAATTTTAAACAGGGCATTGAAGTTGACAACTGTGGCCTGCTGTCTTCATGGGGAGACCTTGATGATCATAATCTAAACTGCTGTCTGCTGTCAGTGGAATGGAGTCCGTTGCCACAACCAAACTGGTCATGTTGTTAAGTTCAACCTTCCAGGAGTTAAATTGTATGAACTCAATGAGAGATGTCTAGTAGGTAAGCTTAGTTCATCCCTTGTTAGTTTGAAGCATTTGAGTTACTTGGACCTGAGCTTCAATTACTTCAAGTTGAGCGCTTATAATCTCAATGAAGCAACAGAGTGGCCCCAAATCATCAACAACCTCCCATTTCTACGGGTCCTTCATCTGGAATATTGTGAACTTTACCCATCTCTACCATTGCCACTTTCATTCAACAATTCCTCAACCACTCTTTCTACTCTAAGTCTTGTTGGAAATCACTTGGATGAATCTTTCATATTCCCGTGGTTGTTCAATTTTAGTGGAATTGACAAGAACCTTATACATCTTGATCTCTCTTCTAATCAAATCAAAGGTTCCCTTCCAACTGCACTTGGAAATTTGAGTGCTCTTTCACATCTTAATCTTTTCGGCAACAAGTTGCAAGGTAGGATTCCTAGTTTTATTGGGAACATGCAGTCTCTCTCACATCTTATTTTTAGCTCTAATAACTTGCAAGGTAGGATTCCTAGTGTTATCGGGAACATGAAGTCACTTTCAAATCTTGATCTCTCAAGAAATAAATTGGAGGGTCCAATTCCTGACAGAATTGCAAGCATAAAGACTCTCACACATCTCGATCTGTCATCCAATAATTTCCGGTCGATACCAAAAACCCTAGGAAAATATTTGAGTAGCTTACAATATCTCTTCTTGTCTAACAATAACATCACTAATGAGTTACCTAACATAATCCAAACACTTACGGGGTGTGCATCCAAGTCATTGTTGCATTTAGATATGAGTGAAAATAATATTTGGGGTCCAGTTCCAAAAACTATAAGCACCTTTTCTTCACTGAGATATTTAGATCTTAGTTGGAACCGGCTGAATGTGAACAGTCAGTCCAAGTCTCAGGGCAACTTTCTATGCTTTGGATACTTTACAACTTACTTATAATTCTTTGAAAGGAACTATCTCTGATATCCACTTCTCTAATCTTTCAAGATTAAATTTCTTGGACTTGTCGTACAACACAGAATTAGAGCTCACTTTTGAATCCGATTGGGTCCCTTCATTTCAGCTCGAGACTATCAGGTTAAGATCTTGCAAATTAGGGTCATCATTTCCAAAATGGCTTGTGAGCCAAACTAATTATACATATCTTGATATCTCTAGTGCTGGAATTTCAGACAGTATTCCGGAATCTTTTTGGAGCTCATTGCCCTCAAAATTAGAGACTTTAAATATGTCTGACAATAAGATTTCGGGAACACTAAATAATTTGAAAAAACACATAAACAGTGACGAGTTTCACATAGATATGAGTTATAACAATATTGAAGGTGCAATACCATCATTTCCAACAAACCTTACTTCACTACTCTTAAATAATAATATATAGGTTTTCTGACCCCCGACCTTTCTTGTGTCCAGAAGACAAATCATATCTCTCCAAGCTTGACCTTTCGAACAACTTATTGTTTGGTAAACTTCCAGATTGTTGGATGAATTTTGATCAATTAATAATTTTGCACTTGGACAATAATAACTTTTCTGGTGGTATACCGGCTTCTGTTGGTTACTTGAAGCGACTTCAGGCATTACACTTACGCAATAATAGTTTCTCAGAAGAACTTCCAAGATCGTTGGAGGACTGCACATCCCTAGTTATTCTTGATCTTTCCTATAATTCATTCACTGGGCATATACAGTCAGGTATTGGAAGTAAGTTGAACAATCTCAGCGTTCTGAGCTTACGAAGCAATAATTTTGTTGGAGGAATACCTTTGAGCGTGTGTGAAATGTCCTTTCTCCAAATCTTGGATCTTGCAATTAATCAAATTACTGGAACCATTCCAAAATGCATTTATAATCTCACCGCAATGCAAAATGCGACGGATTTAATGCCAGAAATGCAATATATTGGAATGATTCAAATTACCTATACCATGGTTTATGACGAACACTTTAGCTAGTGCAACGATTTTGTGGAAATCAAAAGAGAGAAGCTTCGGGATAACTTTAGGACTAGTCAAATCTATTGATCTTTCAAACAATAAGTTGAAAGGAGAAATTCCCTCTGAAATTGCAGTCCTGGATGGTCTCATCTCCTTGAACTTATCAGGAAACAATTTGGTTGGAAGAATCACGCCAGGAATTGGAGAATACTTCTAGATTTGTCAAACAACCACCTATCAGGTGAGATCCCTACGAGCATAGCTAATTTGAATTCTCTCACCAACTTGGATTTGTCAAACAACAACTTCTCTAGAGAAATAGTGAAATACCAAAGGGTACTCAACTTCAAGGGTTCGATGCTTCCTCATATACGGGTAATCCAGAACTTTGCGGACCTCCACTTCGACATTGTTCCTGGAATCAACCTCCCCACAGCACTGTAAGTGGAGGTGATATCACTCCCAAAGAAGAATATGACAACAAAGTTTTCTTTTACGGGTTGTGTATAAGTGTGGTGCTCGGATTATTATAGGATTCTGGGGAGTTTGTGGAACTTTAGTGCTCAAAAGATCGTGGAGACATGCCTTTTTCCAGTTCACTGATGACATGAAAGATAGGCTCTATGCCTGGTGTTTGTTTACATGGCTCAAATTCAGAAGAGGTTTTCAAGCGCGTTAGTGATTCCTTCCTCAAACTAGAGTACCATTGTAATACTATTTTTATTACTCCTTGCTATATGCATGAATGTAATATGACAAAATTGCATTCAATATGATGGGATCTTGATAATAGTGCCTCCTTGCCCCCCCCTGATAATAGTGCCTCCTTGCCCCCCCCTTGATAATAGATCCTGGGGAAGGGAGTAGGATGAGCATCCTACACCTTCTCCTGAAGTGACGTCGTTTTATTAGTTTTAGGAGAAGAAAAATTTGGTGGACTTTTGGCAGTATTTTTGAAAGTGGGCAGCCTCTCCCATTTTTTAAAGTGGGCCAAATAATTTTTTTTAATGTATAAATGCATATGGTTTGTTGTACAATAATATACGAGTGTACATTTTGTATTTTTCAATGATTAAAGTAATGGCCATCAACGTATATCATTGTGATTTATCCTTATTAGCTTGGTTGTGGTACCTTGTACATTGAGTCATAACCAATGAATATTCAATAAAACAATATTGTACATTGAGTCATATCCAGTGAACATATTGAATTTCATCACTTTGAATTGTGGCACTCGGAGCACTATGAGGTATGAGACCGTAATTGTACATATTGAATTTCATCGATGAACAAACATCAACACACCAAAGTACAAAGAAACAAAGATTGTAAATTACTCACTTGACATCGGTTTCGGGAATTGGGTTACTTTCAATGGGAGGGCTATCAGACATTTTGATTTTGTTAATGAACAACCACAAAGTCAAGAATGTACAAAAGAAACATAATAGAATAAAAGAAACATAATGATGGCGGTTGACATCAAATCGGTTATTAAATGGTGAACAAGAATCACAAATCGATTCTTTTGAATTTTCAACTACGTATAACTGTAGAAGTAAGGGAATGTACATTGGTTGTCAAATCAATTACTTTTGCGTGTTCATTGGTGCGTTTTATTACTTCTGCCTTGCGTTTTGGAGCTGGTGTAGGATGCTCATCCTACATCTCATACCAACATCTACGGATTGTGAGGTTTTTGATTGCATAAGGAATAGGACGTGCAAAAATTACTACTGTATATTAAAAAAAGACTGTTTCAGACTTTTAATACAATTAGGATCAATAAAACTGTCTTTGTACCACGAGACCAAAAAGAATTAGCCTTCACGTAATACTGAGAACAAAATGGTGCTTTTCTAAGTATTATATTTAGCAAGTATACCAACAGGGAAGAGGGCACATTCTCTCCAGTGGATGCAATCTATAAATCTGCTCTCCCTGGGTATCGTGGGAAAGGAATGACATCTCTAATGTTATCAATTCCAGTAGCAAAAAGAAGCATCCTCTCAAATCCCAGACCAAATCCACAATGTATCGCTGTGCCGTAGCGCCTGAGGTCCAAGTACCACTTGTAATGCTCCAATGGCAATCCCATCTCAACAATCCTGCATTCGGAAACAATCAAGTTTTATCTCTTCGTCACTATATTTTTGTTGTCGGTTGAACAAAGTCTAAATCTAATCCATTCAGGAAGACATTATTATTATGTGAATTTCAAATAAAGCAAATACCTTTTGACTATGATATCATAACGCTCTTCTCTCTGGCTTCCCCCAGCCAACTCTCCAACCTGAAAACAATAATTAACAATGTTCACTCAATCGCTAACAACAGAATAAGCCTAGAAAGGTCTGGAAACCACTAGACATACCTTTGGCACAAGTACATCCATTGCAGCCACGGTTTTCCCATCATCATTAAGCCTCATATAAAATGCTTTGATTCCTTTCGGGTAGTTATACACAATAACTGGCTTCTTAAATATCACCTCGGTCAAGTATCTGCACACAAAATAAAAAGGTTGGCATAAGACCCATATCCTTCAAAAGAAATCACTCTAGTTGACAATTGGTATATAAGGTAACAATTTGGTATTAAAAATCTCTAATCGAACAACTAAATAAAACATGGAATAGTTACAATATACAGAGTAAGGAGGCAAATCTAGGTTCTAAATGGTGAAGCAAGGAAGAACAGTCGGAGGTGTAACCAATTTTAAAGAGAGATCAGAACCAACTACTAGAAGCAAACAATGCTTGAAGCATCAAATGGGTGTCAAATCTACGGGTTGGTAAAGCAACAATCGCAGCAACAAGGCAAAGCCTTTGATTTGAGGGAGCTACTCCCCACTCTCCTCTGTCTCTCTGTGCCTCATGCTCTCTTTCTCTCTATCTTCTTCTCTCTTTCTGTTTTTGCAGTTAGCACAGAATTGACTATACTGATTACTGAGCATGATGTGCTAAAAAACAGGGCAAAAACAAAATTAGGTAGAAAAGAAGGAAACATCTTTCTCTTCTGAACCTCTGGCGAATAATTAGGCTTTAGCAACTTAATTTGTTTTCATATACTGGAATCTTATCAAGACAATAATTTTTAGGAATATTTGTCATAAATCATATACCACCTTTATATGGAGTATAACACTTTCTATAAGAAACCACCTTTAAAAATAAAAAAGTGGCACCAAACCAACTTTTACGATTTTTTTTGGATGAACCCACCCACACCCCTTGCCAGATTCCAACGTTGGACTTGCAAACTCCAGCGTTGACCGACTCCCCCTTAATCCCCTTTTCTTTCATTTCTGTTCCCTTTTTTCCCATTTTCAGTATCTCTCTTCTGTTTCTGATCCTCCAATCTTCTCAAAATCAAGGTTTTTATTGGAATGATTGGAGTATAACAACTATTTCCATTTTACTTGATTTGGTTGTCACATTTCAAGCTTTCTTTATTTCATTTCCAGGTCTTTTAAGTAGAGTTAAGGTAGGATTTTGTTTATAATGCAACATGTTTCTTGCATTACTAAGCCGGTCAAGGTATTTTCAAGGTCCAGTACTTCATCTTCCATGATAGGGCGATAGCGTTTTAGATTTTTTTTTTCTTTTCTCGATTGCATCATTTTGATTGTATTTGAATCCAAACTTCTTGGTTCTCCTTTAATTCTCAGAAAAAAAAAATTGCAGGAAAAGTGCATAGATCTAAGCAGCTCCAGAATGTTTTCTTAGCCCATTCCATTTATTTCAGAGCTGGAGGCCCAATGTGAAAAGCTTACAAACTGTTTATTACAACAGACGAGAAACAAATGTGAAATTTTGATGATTTCGTGAGATGGATATGTGAGAACTTGCCTCTTTTAGATCAGTTGAGACTGGGAATTGAATAGGAAATGATAGTTCTGCAATCGGTTCTAAGATTGGATGCCGGGAATAAAGGCATCTGATGATGATGAATAAGTTGAAAAGTATGAAAAGAATGGTTTGTGGAGTGTTGAAGAACGTAATTGATGTGAGGAAATAGACAGATATCTTGCTGAAGTTTTCAAAAAAAATTCATAGGGTATGCTCTACAGTGCCGATCCAGGAGTTTGATAAATCTCTTCCTAAAATTATGTATCTCTTCAATCCCGGGGATTTTAATTGAAGGTTGGTCTGATGAATATTGAAGAATGAAGGAGAGAGAAGAGAGGGACTGGAAAAAAAAAAAAAAAAAAAAGCGGACTTAAGGGGAGTTAATGCCGGAGTTTGCAAGTCAAACATTGGAGTCCGGAAAGGGGTTTCAGACAAAAAAAAATCATAAAAGGTGGTTTGGCACAAAAAAAATTAAAAAGTGAGTTCTCACAAAAAAGTTTTATATAAAAGGTGGTGGTATATGACAAATTTTCCATTTCTTAAATTGTCATTAACCCCCTATTCTTTACATATCTGGCAATCAGGCTAAGAAAATCAACCAGTCAGCCACTAACACAAATTCACTTACCTTTCATGCTCAGACGCTAAATCTGACCCCCACTCCACTTTATTCTCAAATTTCTTGTCTTTTACTTGCTCCAACAAAGTCACTGCTTCTGTGTAAGTAATTCTGACAAAAGCAGTTGAAGCTACCATTTTCAAACGGTCAATAGCAGTATTGTCGAATAACTTAGCTATGACGACCATATCATCGAGGCATCTGTCAAGTAACCATTGACACATAAATTTTATATATGCCTCCGCACAATTCATATCATCCTGTCAAAATTGCAAACAACAATCAGTACAAAGTTATAGCAAGTATGGTGAAGTCAGATATTGCAAATTTTCAAGCCCCTGAAACAAGACAGCCTAAAGGATATATCATATATGTACCCCTGAACTCAAGAACATGAAGTGCATACCATAAACTTCTAAAAGTTGGATTAACCTAACTCATTTAAGATATAACATTATAGGTGGTAGGATAGACCCACAATCTTCAAAGGTTTCAACTCAAAAACGACTACAATGTGATATCTTACTATTCTTCTTGTTTATTGGAAACATCACCTTAGATAATCCATTATTTTTATCTGACTTGCTAATGGAAATCTATATTTTGAGTTATTTATAAAAAAAAAAAAAAAGGGGATCTGTCTAGACATTTAGCAAACTAACTCGAAACCTTTACAAATCCAAAATTAGTGAAAATTAGGGCAGATCAGATACTAGTCAGGAACTCAGTATAGTTAGGATCTCAATGCGTAGCTTATGACCCTAGGATTTATGATCCAAAAGCTCATAAATGAGCCCAACCCTAGGTACGATCCTTGCTAGTTTGCAAATTATGCAATCCTATTGATCCTGTGACTCCACTAAATAACCTACAAAACTCTATCAAGACATTTTAACAATAAAGACATTTTCTATAGTGCACTAGCTGCTAGCCTGCTAACAACTCAAATGTAAGAATTTGAGTCCAAGTAGTAACAAATTTACATGGCTTTTTCTAGATTACAATTCAAATCTGAAAGTAAGTGTTAATTATAGATGCTTACATAATCTTGCAATCCACAATTCAATACTACGGTTCGATTCAACGTGGAAGCTCAATCTTGCCAGCTTTGCTGGTGGTTCTATAATATATAAAGAAGTGAAAGGAGCTGAGAATGACATTGTTTGTCTTAGGCTTTCTTAAATATTCATTTTTTCATAAGAAAATTTGTCAGAAAAATTAACAAAATTACTCCAATGTTTGTTGTATTTTGGCATGCCAAAACTCTCTTTTGGGATTTTTAAGGTCATCTCATGTTGTAAGAAATGAGAAAGAAGAGAATAAGGGAACAAAGAAAAGGATATTAAAAAGAAAAGGATGCATATTTCCTCATAATTGCACCTCAATGTGACTAGGTGCACCTAGGCAAGGCAACGCACCAGGTAGGGGTGTTCATAACCGGGTACCCGGCTTTTCGGGTATCCGGATATGCAGGTACCCGGAGAATCGGGTACTTAAAAACTCGGCCCATGACCCGACCCAGAAAAACCGGGTACCCGGTTTTTCCGGGTCGGGTCATAGGGTACCCGGCTCTTTTTTTTTTTTTATAGCTAAAACTAACCCACTACTGCCAAAGCTTCAACATGATGGCCCACTGCCAACTAAAACTTCAAACATAATGGCCCACTGCCAAAGTCCATAAATATTTAAACATTACACCTATTTTGAATATTTGATGATGATAAAAGCCAAAAGGCCACTAGCCCACTACTGCGGACTGCCACTGCCGAGTGCTACTGTCTACTGAAGTACTGATGATAAACATTCTTGTTCTTGTCTTGATTTGCGCGACTGAGTCTGATGAAGTACGTGGTGGTGCGCGACTGAGTCTAGAGAGAGGCAGTGAGGGCGTGAGGCAGTGAGTGTTTGTAGTGTCGAGTCTGTCGACTGTCGAGTGACTTAGGGTTTTTGTGGGCTGTGTTATTGTGGGCCAAAACAAAATTACAAAAAGGCCAAAGTTTGCTCACTTGCTGGTCAGAAATGAAAAGAAAAAAAAGGGAAATCCAACCTATCCGGGTATCGGGTACCCGCATTTCTGATTTCTGCGGCCCATTACCCGACCCGGTTTTCCTTGTTTTTACCGGGTCGGGTACCCGGCCCGATATAATCCAAAAAATCTGATTTTGACCCGGCATTTTTTGGCCGGGTCAGCGGGTTTTCGGGTCGGGGTCGGGTTTTCTGAACACCCCTACCAAGGATGCCTGAGGCGATGAGGCTTTCGCCTTAGCGCCCTAACCTCTTTGCATGCACAAAATGCACTTTCAAAAACTAAAGAGGAAGCAATCAAAGCAAAGTGATCCTCCCACAAAGTGAAATTGATGTTCCATGCCAACTACCTAAAGTCTAAACGCTTAGCAACCCTTGCTACAGAGACCTCCCACAAAGCTCTAAAACGTATATTTCCAAAAAGTGGAAGTTCTGAATAAGCGGCCAATGTTGGATCTCACAAACAGCCAAGATAGCAAAAGCTTATTGTGCTCACTGCTCAACATTGAAACCAACATGCTAACACATATTGTTAATTTTATTCCAGAAATGAGCCCAAAAATCTGCAAACTGTAAGCACTATCTTATCTTAGTTTTCTAAAAGTTCGCAGCAAGAAAGAATTATACATCTGAATATCAAAAAATGACAAATTTGTTCTTCTAAGAGCAATTCTTATATCCCAGAGCAACAAAGGAGGTAATATCACCCCACATATATTTCCCAAAGACATAGAATCAAGAATAAGTTACTCTTTCTTGTAAATAGTCTCCTATTATCACAACAAGCACATCTATTTGACAAAATCTTCCTGACCAAGGCACGTTTTCAGGGAAACACCAGCCCATTGACATTCCAACAAGAAATTTTCATTTAGCACTAATGTTACCCCTTGTCCTCCTACCACTAGCTTCGCGAAGGATAACGTTGGACTCTAGTCGCTTAACTTCTTTTTCCAATAGCCACTGTATCTTCGTGAGTACACATTAAAACAAGTCTTTTGAAGGCCACTAACACCTCAACTAACCTGCCTTCAGTATTCAAGAATTTTAGCCCTCCAATCCGGAGGAACTTTGTGGACTTTGATCAACCTCTGCATTCCCTCAATGTAAAACTGGGGCAAGGTCATATGTGGTAATTGTTTAATTTTAAAAGTAAAGGAGGTTGTGAATCTGGATAGTCAGATGGTTTGATACTTTAATTAGAAAAATTCCAAAAGGAATAAACCATCAGCTCCAAGAGGGGAGGTCCTGAAGATGGCAATAGTTCTCCCAAAATTCCTGGGGACCTTATTAGTGGAACGACGCTTCAAAGTGAGGCTGCCAAGTAAGTAAACGTGATTTGGGACTAACATCACTTTTCCGTGGTCCAAAGACCCACTGGTGCATCAAGGTTCTTCCAAGAAAAGGAATTGCAATAGAGAGTCAATGAACCTTCAAACCTTGATAAAATATGAGGGAGTGGGATTCACTTTATTAAGTTCAATGGCATTTACCAGAATTTAGGGACATCTCATACTAAGGACTCCATAATCTGATAAATTACTGTGCCTTGTGTTTAGCATATAAGTAATGAGGGACATACAAAATACATATATTACTTGCAAAGGAAATGCCAAATACAAGAAAGTGTGAAATCATCAAGATGAAAAACAACAAAATAATTTTTGGTACAGACCTATTAGCTACAGTAGCAGGTAACTTCTCCAAATTACCAAGACTGAAAGAAGCCCTCAGCACGGGTCAAGCTGCAGTGCTGCACATGACCATAAGAGTGTACCATGCCTACCCCCGGTAAGTATTGTGACATTCATATTTCACACAGAACCACTAAGAGATCCCCTGCCTTTGATCAATACATGGATAACAGCCAGATCCCATGCAAAAAAGTGTCATAGACAACAAGTACTTATACTTGTTCACAACCAAAAGAAACCAAACTCCTAACCACTGAGGCAGTGACAACATGAAAAGCAAGATACAAATGCAGTGCCTATATGTAAATAAAAAGAATGTGAACAAACCTCAAGGTCCGCAAAGGCAATTTCTGGCTCCACCATCCAAAACTCAGCGAGATGCCTTGAAGTGTGAGAGTGTTCGGCACGAAAAGTTGGCCCAAATGTATAAACACTACCAAGGGAACAAGCAAAAGATTCAGCTTGCAATTGACCGGAGACAGTCAAAAAAGCCTGACGAGCAAAGAAATCATGGGCATAATCTACTTTGCCATCCTTTGTTTTGGGAATTCCAGGCTGAAGCTTAGCTCTTTCTTCCAACTTGGCGAGATCCCCTTTCGCTTTCATTAGTACCCCAACAGCAGCTTTAATTTCCTCTTTGCTCGCCTCAGCATCTGCCTTCAGTTTCTTAAGAACTTCTCCTTTCTCTTCAACAACAAGCTTTGCAGCTTCAACGTCGGCTTCTGAGGGAACTGGATTCTCCAACAACTCTTGCTCCAACTTTTCCGCATCTTTAATCAAAGTAGTCACTTGAAAGGTCTCCCCTGCTCCCTCACAGTCAATGGTAGTAATGATAGGTGTATGTACATTAATAAATCCATTGTCTCGGAAAAATGTATGAGTAGCATATGCAAGCTCACTACGAATTCGAGCAACTGCAGCAAACTGCCACCACCAATATATACCATGTCAATCAACAGCAGGCACCATAACCCCCCCCCGTCTCCCTCGATAATAGTCAGAACATTAGCATCAAAATCTATAAACACTAAAATCTCAAAATTAAACAAGAGCGTCAATAGCCTTCCTTTGGAATATAAAGGCCCTCACTTGATTTTTACAATATTAATATTTGCTCCAAATCTAAATACAGAGTACATACACACATTTATTGCCTACACGCAATCGAATGAACTACTTTGTTCCTTGATATCTTTAATTATTAAGGCGAATCAAACAAGACCACACATCAAACAAGACTACACTTGGCAGAATAAGGTTGGTAGATGAATAGTAATTACTATGCAAAAGTTAGAGGGGAATTATTGTTTTTACTATTAAACTGATTCTCTAGTGCATTCCTACATAGTTTCCCGATGTCAACTGAATTGAACTTATTTATACCATGTCAATCAGCAAGAGGCACCTCCCAGTAATAGTCTAACATTAACATCAATACCATTAATACTCATATGTGAACTTCCTTTTACCAAACTGAAATTATTTTTACTGATTCTCTACCGTCTATTCTTATATAATTTCCCAATGTTCACTGAACTTATTTAAACTGAACTGAATTGAACAAGGCTGTATCGAACTGCGGACACAATTAACCTCATATCTCAATTACACCTGCCCCAGGAAAACAACAACAACACACCAAATCAACAAAACCAAAAAAAAACAAAAAGAAAAAACCGAAAGAATCATACCGAGCTAGTCCTAGGACGAAGATGAACAAAATCTCTCAAATACTCAGTAATAATCGATCTAGTTTTAGGCAAAGGATACTCAGTAGGATCAACAGGAACAGCTTCAATAACATGATCAGCAAACAACTCAATCTTCTTCTTCTGCTTATCATTTCCAGATTGCGGCGGAGATTTAAGTTCACCAGACAACGACACACACGAACCAGGCGACAAAAGCTGGCTAAGCTCACACACAGATGACTCAACTATGACCTGCAAATTGGCGCAGCAAGAACCGTCGTTGAGTTCAATGAAACCTAATGCGCCTTTGTTTTGCTTTCTACCTGTTCGCACCCAGCCTCGGACGGTGACTCGTTGACCGGCGAGGGATGCGCCGCCGTCGGAGCGGTTGAGGATTGATCGGATCGGTACGCGTTTCGAGAATGGTGCGGAGTTGAGAGTGGTGGTGGTGGTGGTGGTGGGTGAGAGGGTGAGGGAGTACATCTCGGTAACCGCCATGGATACCTCGTCTTGCTCGGACATTGCCATGGTGAGGACTGAGGAGAGAGAGAGAGTGAGGAATGGAGAGGGAGAGGGAGATGGCGAGGTGGCGATGTGTTATTTGTTTTGGTGGTGAAATGGGTGCGGATTCGTAAACCCTAGAATTGTAGAGTGGAGACTGTAGAGCGAATATTTTATTTTTAAAATTTAAAAAAGGGGAGTGGAAGGAATATATTTTAGTTTTTGATTTTTGATTTTTGATTTTTGGGAGAGGTGGGGACGTGGGGTAGAACGAATATTTAATTAAGCATTTTTTAAAAGGGGAGTAGAAGGAATATTTTTACTTTTTAATTTTTGGTAGAAAGGGGGTAGAAGTTAGAACGAATATTTAATTGGAAAATTGGACCTGAATAATCCCACCTTTCGCTTCTCGCCAATAATAATCCCACCTTCGATTATTCTGAATAATCCCACCTTTGGTTAGTAAATCGGTTTTTTTGGTCCCAAGAACCTATTACTTGTGAAACCTAGAAACCAAACTTCGTTTTCCCTCCTAAACCTCTAATAACCCCCTAAACCCCCATTACATCTAACTCCCAACTGCTCCTTCTTCCTTCTTCCTTCATCCTTCTTCCTTCTTCCTTCTTCCTGTTCCTTAATTTTTTGCTTATGAAATGCAATTGGGGAAATGGAGCGATAAAATTGAAGAACCGAATTTGGCCAAAGTGGAGATTTTGCAGAGGCATTAGGGCACGCAATTGGGGAAGTTTTGCTGAATCAAGGTTAGTGTTATTGGCACAATTTTAGTTCATTCATTATGTTTTGAGTTAAAATAGCGTTGAATTATATGCTTAAAAGGCTTATTGTTAGGTTGTTAGTCTTAAATTTTTGTTGGTAATTGTAGTTGCTAGGTTGTTGTAGCTGTTATGGATGACACTTGTACCTTCAAATTTTGGCATGGTGGGGTGTTTAGGAGAGATAAGCATGGAAACCTTATATATGTTGGGGCAGAAGGAAGATCATTTGTTGTTGACCCTGATGAGCTTTGTTGGTTTTACTTGGTAGAGTTAGCTGTAAAATGTGGGAGTTATAAGGAGGGTGACACACTACACTACCTTGTACCTGGGCTCAATTTGAACAATGGGCTTAGAAAGGTATTGAATGATGATGATGGCATTAGGAAAATAGGTGAGGTAGCTCTAAAGGCTAGGTGCATTGAGGTGTTTATTCAACATGGGGAATATGATTTTGATAGTGGGCAACAATCTCAGAAAAGCCCTCACATTAGGCCCAAAAAACTGATTCCAAAAAGGGCCCAACATGTCAGTGAAATTGGGAGGAACAAGGCCACAGACTTGTTTTGTTCCCAAGATATTCCCCAACCTTTGTACCCCACTAACAAAACCGCACATGTTCAAAACCCCCCAACTGCGGCAAAGATAAAGAATCTAACCCTACTTCGAGGACTTTTCACACCCTCCATTAACATCTCAACCACTTGCACGGTAGCACCCCACAAACATTTGGCATTTCGAGGTTCCGAAAAATTATGAGTGGGAAGATAATAGGCCGGGATACCCATTAAGTTGGAATGAGTTGTTAGGGTCGTGTGAAAGTGATGAAAGCAATGGACCCAAGGTATGAACCCGATGGTGAGGAAGAGTTCTCGGATTCCGATGAAGTTGAGTTAGAGGAGATCACTGCTGAGGAGTTATCAGAGTCAATTCATGAGTTGGAAGAGAACATATTTGAAGATTTGGAGAACTTAGACAACATTGAATTTGAAGATATAAGTGATGATGAGATTAATACTGCAAGGGAGAGGGTGAAAGGCTACAACTTAAAGCTTCTTTGAATTGGTTGAGAAGCTTCCGAGAGATGCACAAGAGGGGAAGCTATCCGATCAAGAGAAGGGTGGAACATTGAATGTTAACCAAGGTGACTGCCTTAGTGAGTATGAGGGATCTGATGAGGAGATGCACACACCACCAGAAAGTGGTGAGGAGGAGACTTTGCAAGAGAGGAGAAGCAAAAGGGGTCTAGCAGTGGGGAAAAACACTGATTTTTCAGTGTTCAGTTGGAAAGTTGGGCAGAGATTTGGATCCAGGGAAGAGAATCCTGCAGCAGCATCTGCTTTTGAAGGGTATAACCCTAAGGTATTCTGTAGAGCCTTCCTATCAACATCATGCAAAGCTGATGTTATAACCAGTAACATGGCTGAGACATTCAATGCATACATCATCAATGCAAGAGCCAAGCACTTACTCTACATGCTGGAGGATATCAGGGCAGCCTTGATGCAAAGATTAGTGCTTAAAAAACAAGCCATGGAGAAGTGCACATCAACTGTATGCCCTAGGATACAACAGAAGTTAGACAAGGAAAAAGAAGCAGCTGCCAATTGTGAAGTCCTTCCTTCAACCATGACTTTATTCCAAGTGAATCATTTCTTGGAGAACCAAATAGTTGATTTGGAAGCCAGAACTTGCACCTGCAGAAAATGGGACATGCTTGGCATACCTTCTTGCGCCATGCCTTGTGGCTGCTATCTTCTTTTGCTACCAAGCTCCTGAAGACTACGTTGCTCAGTCCTACAATAGGGAAGTGTACCTCAAAGCCTATGCTAACTCAATACCACCACTAACTGGTGAAAGGCAATGGCCCCTAGTGGAGCAGCAAATTGACCCTCCACCTATAAAAATTGGGCCAGGGAGGCCAAGAAAGAATAGGAGGAAGGACCCTTTTGAGGATCCCAAAAGGCCTGGTAAGCTCACTAAGCATGGGATGGAAATGACTTGTACTATATATAAGAAGAAGGGCCACAATAAAAGGTCATGCCCAAATAAGAGTATTGCAGTTGCACAAGAACCTCCCCCTCAAAAGACCTAGAGGAAGGCCAAGGAAACATCAACCTAATGAAGCAGGAACAAGTGCACCCTGTACTGATGACTCACATCATGGTGTAACAAATTGAGCCTAATAGAATTGGGAGAGGAGGAAGAGTGATAAGGGGTGGAAGAGGAAGTAGGGGTGGAACAACTGGTGGAACAGGGGACTGGCGAGGGGTGATGGAGGTAGGAGTGGAAGAGATGGCAGGAGAGGTAGGGGTAGCAGAGGTGGGAGAGGAAGGCACCAACATCCAGCTGGAGTAGGAGTCCTCTTTGCATCAGATGGTACACCTCAAATGGTGCAACCAACTCTTGTATCTACTTCTCAAAATCAGAACCTTAGTCAACCAACAGCATGAAGCTCTCAGATTTAACTTAGATGAGATGTTAGTTTGTATTGAAACCATGTTTATTTTGATTAGATGTTGTGGCATTTGTTTTGGTTAGCTATTTAGAACATGAAGCTCAGTTTTTGGTTCAATCTTTTATTGTTCATGGAAACACAAGTTATTGAGCTTGTTCAATCTTTTATGAACTTTCCTTGTTCAAATGGTTTTGTTGTTTGAGTTTTGTTAAGTCTATGTAATGCATAAACAAGATAATATTAAGTGCCAAAGTAATGGAATTGCATATATTATAACTTCAAAATAGTGGCTTCCAAATACATCCAAAAAACAGTCATAAAAGTTCCCTAAATCAACCATTTTCCACATCATATATCCAAAAACATACAAATCAAACCCCCTACCACATCTAAAGATAGTCTAAGATCCAAAAGACTACCAACTTAAACCTACTTTCAGCCGTTTACCAACCACATTGCATCCAAAAAACAACCAACTTCAACCGCCAAACTAACCCTAATACACTAACACCTTAACTAACACCATTGCAAAAATGCACCAAGAAAGAGCTAGTGCCATCAAGAACTTCTTCTCATTGGGCAATTTGATAATCTTCTCATTCATTTCCTCCGAAAATCAATCTTCTTGCACAAGTCTTCAATCACCAATTCAAGATCCTGAATGGTGGTGTCCCTTGCTTGCACCTTCTGTCGCAATTCTCTAATTTTGTTGCCATGATCCTCCCACTGGTGGAAACCACAATCACCCTAATGCAAAGAACATAACTTTCAATTACTGATGGCAATTTAGGGCACATAAATACTAAGGAAGAATGAAGCACTTACCCTCAGGTATTGGCACACAAAAAATTTCTTCCCCTTCGTTGGTACATCCGTTGTCACCATCTTCAATTGCGCAGCTTCGTTGTGGTAGCACGTGACAAGATTCTCCAGAGATTGAATGCTTGTTGAGTCCGCCATTGAAACAAAGAGATGAAACAAGGAAGATGAAAGAAAAAAAAAACGAAGAAGAAGAACTGATCAGGGAGACAAAGAGAGATGAAACAAGGAAGATGAAAGAGATGAACAGGGATGGGGAGGGGGAGATGGGTATTTAAGAAACAAACTGGTTTAAGCTTTTATTACATCTAACTGTAAAAATTTAAAATTTGATTAATAAATGTTGAAAACCGGCTAAAAACCTCACCTAACTGGTTGTTACCAGTCATTAATTTCCTAGGACCAAAAAACCGATTTACTAACCAAAGGTGGGATTATTCCAGAATAATCCAAAGGTGGGATTATTATTGGAAGAACACCCAAAGGTGGGATTATTCCAGTCCAATTTTCCTATTTAATTAAGAGCTAGTTTTGTGTGGAGTGTGGACGTGGTTCATATTGATAGATGAATTATCCGAAGAAGGTTGTTTAACGGTAGCAAGAGCACGAAAAATTGAGCATTCCTATAACAATTTTTTTTCGTAGTAGAAGTATTTACATATGTGGACCAAAAGTCCAAAAGGACCTATGTCTATGTGACATATTGGCCCTATTTTCATATAGTTTGTAGTCACCCCTTGCCAACTAAAGTTACACAAATTCTACCATTATCTAACATAGTGACAATCTTTTCATTAATCACTCTTTCTTACATTAATTTACTACTAGCATTTTTTACACGGTATGCGTGCGTGTCATATTAACGTTCTTTTTCTCAATTAGTTATTCATCAGTGTGACAAAAAATTTAATTCGAACAGACATTTATAATTATTTTTAATAGGTTTTTTATAAATCGATATTACTTTTTTTTTCTTTAGTTATTTGTTCATTATTATTATTCAAATATAGTATTGAGATAAGGAAATATAAAGCAGAAGAAAGCTTGTGCTCAAATAAAGTGGAAGAATTTGTGTATCAGGTTCAATCGTTGAATCTTTATGAGGGAAGGGGGAGGAAGATGGTGTCCCCGTATGAAAATACTAAATTACCCTTAATGATAAAATGGAATGAAAAAAATTATAAAAGAAAACAATTTAAGAATACATTCTCATTTCAACTTCTCATTTTAAACAAGTTAAAAATGGTATATGTATCAAATATTTCAATTAAAAAAATTAAATGGACAAAATATGTTAACCTTTTTGAAGATGGTATACATGACGTCCCCCTGAAACACTCACTATCTATTATACTCTTCAATTCTGTCAAACCAGCTCATTATGTCTATTCTTTTTGTACAAAATTCATTCACAAAAAATTAATATTAAAAATCACTCACAACCTTTGTTAGCTTTTCAAATTAGCGAATTAATATATCCAAATTTATCTAACTATTAATCTTTCACATTTTAAGTGTAATATATAGCATGGATGAAGACATGAAATATATAATTGAATAACGAGTTTTGGAATTAACGCAGACACCGCGTGCATATAAGACTAGTATTAATAAAGTGAAAATATTTGATTTATATAATAGAGATTACCGAATCATAATCAACATTTAGGTTTTAAAATATTATCAGTATAATTAGTAATATGAAACTCAAGTTTTTATTAATTCTTCTGATCGTGTCAATCAAGTTATAATTGTCAATTCAATTTTTTGTCAGAATTTTTCACACATATGTAAGAAGAGGAAATCATTCTCCTTAATTTAATATTTAATTAAAATTTCAAATTCAATTCCATTGCTAACTTGTTAAATATATATATATGGAAATTTAAATTCATTAAAGGTATATCAAATATTTTGTAAAGGGGACAACATCTTCCTCCCCCTTTCACTTATATAATAGAGATAAAAAAAAATTACAGTTTATCATATGGTAGTTTTTTTTTCTCACACAGTCATTCTTTCTAATTTAATTAGGCCCCCACCATGTTTTTCTCCTTTAATTAGGCCCCCACCATGTTTTGCAAGTAGAATATATGACTTTTCTTCTGAAAATTATTCACAAAATTTATTTTGGGCCAATAATGATATGGGTTTGTTTGGTTATAAATACAAAATTTTGAGGAGTATGGAGCTGAAACGAGCTTAACTTTTGTAAGATATAGCCATTTAGGCAAATGTACAAGATAATAGTAGCTAATTATAAGAGCATCCTAATTCACAATTAAAAAAAAAAGATCATAGCCCAAATCTTTTAAAAGAATGGGCCTTAATTATGAATGGAATAAAGATTGAGGCAACTCAATCATCGGTTCAGAGCATGGGACGATTAGGAAGTTGATTGATCTTCTGATGGGCCCAACAAACTTTGGGTGCAGAAAATTAATTCTTTTTTTGCTATCCCCCAACTAAAACGCAACACTTATGTTCTTTTACCACTTCATTGAAGCTAAAATACGGTGCTTCGAACTGAAAACAGGCAAAAAAAAAAAAAAATGTCGTGTTGTGAAAGACGCGCTGTGAGAGCCACTAGAATTTTGTCACTTGGCGGAATCTGGCAAGCGAGAGAATAGTATGTTTTGGAAAATATTTCAGCGAGAGAATTTTGTCACTTGGAGTATTAAAAATGCAATATCTTAAAACATACAAAGCCAAAAAAATATATAAAAAATTATCAATAGCTCTATTATTCTGAGTTCTATAAATGGAGACCTATTCTACAATATTTTGGACAACTTTTTTTCCTGCGATTTTACCAATTTCCTCTATTTTTGTTTTTTTATATGAAATTTCTTCCATTTTCACATTTTAAAAAATCTCGTTATGCATTTAATTTAGTGAATTATAAAAACGCTAATTATGTATTTGATTTTTAATTAATAATTATTAACGAATAAAATGATTGGTTGATGATAGAGAAAAAGTAGTTAGGTAGGGTCAACAAGAAAGAGAGTAGTTGGGATGATTATTTTTTTTATTCATTGTTAAGGAGAATGGTTGAAAAAAGATTATAGGATGATATTCGAAATGAGAAAAAGTTAAAAAGGGGGTGGGATGATCTTTTATTTCAATCATGAATAATAGTGCTATAAGATACTATGTCGGCTATGACAATGTCCTTGTATTGAAGTTCGCTTGACTATAAAGCTTAACGAAAGCGTCGTTGTCTCTGTTCGAATGGTAGGTTTGTTTGCTTATTGTGTATAAATCTTACTAGTGGAAAAAAAAGCAGGGGTGCTCATAATCGGGTACCTGCATTAGCATGTATCTTAAAAGATGGCATGTGTGCCGACTCGAAAATCTGAGCACCCGATTATCACAGATCGAATGTATCTTAAAAGATGGCATGTGTGCCGACTCGAAAATCTGAGCACCCGATTATCACAGATCGAGGCACATGGTACCCGACTTAATCCAAATTGGGTCTTTTATTAAATTATTTAGTTAATGATCATATTCCTCTCAATTTAAAATCATGATATGATTTGCTTAACTATATCTACCAAAACTACTAACATTATCGCATCATTTCACTTACTTGGTTACTCCAATTCCTAATTTTTAATATCATCAGATTTATAAACATAGCACCAAAATAAAACCCACAAACATTGATAAACCAATAAAAAATATCAATTGGTCATATCATGAAATTAAGCACTTGATAGATCAGTAGATTTAACATAACTAGAGAAACCAAAAACATGGACAAAAAGAAGCAAATAAATATGAGGTAATATGAACCCGGCCAAAGGCTGCCGTCAAGGTGAAGACTGCGGCGAAAGAGAGGTGGTTGACACCAAAGCTAACGTCAGACTCTCGGTGCCGCGACGCAGAATTAGAGACTTGGTGTTTGTTGTCCACAAAGAGGATGATACTAGAGAGAGAAACACTAGACCCCTAATGTAATCCCCCGTAAATTTATTGGATTTTATAAATATATTTTAATGTATAGCTATTTATATTTAAATATATTTATGTATTTTAACGATTTATTTCTTCAAAGGTTGACTATTTGAAAGTCAAAGGATTTATTTTAATGATTTATACAAGTCAAATATTTTATATTTTTATTAAAGTCATGCTTTGAAAGTATTTGAAATATTTGAAACACTTATTGGATTTAGAAAAGGGTTTGTAAATGAGTGTGAGGAGCCCAAACCTTTTGGCTTAACCTATGGTCATTCGATCATTTAATTAACCCATCAAAGCCCAACTCTTTATTGGACCCCTAATGGGGAAACTATAAATACCCTCATTTACGCAAATCCCCACACATTAAACACATTTATTTTCTCTCTTTTCCTCCCCCAATTTTCGGGTCTCTCTCTCTCTCCTCTTTTTCTTCTCTTTCTTTCTCTCGGTTCCTCCCTCCTCCTTCGGTTTCGGCTAGTCGCGGCAGCAGCCACCGACACCACCACCAACCGACAGCAGCAGCCGGCGCACCGCCGTCCTCCTCCCTCCTTGTCGTCGACTTTCTTCCCTCCTCTTTGCTTGGTTGTTATTTCTTCCTCCTCAAGTTTTATTTTAATGCAAAGTTCATATTTTTAGGGTTTGTTTTAATAAGTTTATATGTAAAAGTTGTGATTTGATGATTTGATTATGAATCTAAGATTATATAAATTATGTATTGAAGAAATAAAATTTCAGATTTACTTGTTATGTTAAGATAGGGTTTAAAAATATCAAAGCATGGATTTTTAGGGTTTTACATGTTGGAAAATCATAGTATCATGTTATTGTTTATGGTTTTGGGTTTTCTTATGATTATAAGCATGTTTAAATATGTTTAAATAAAGAGTTTTAGTGTAGTTTATGTTGCTGGAAAATTGGAAAGAGTAGTGTTTATGGAGTTCTTATGATTTAAACATGAGTTTTAAGGGTTTTTAATCATCTAGTATAGTACTACTATACTAGGAGGTTGTACTAAGTAAGTTTTAATAATGGATATCATGTTATTGTTTATGGTTTTGGGTTTTCTTATGATTATAAGCATGTTTAAAAAGAGTTTTAGTGTATTTTATGTTGCTGGAAATTTGGAAAGAGTAGTGTTTATGGAGTTCTTATGATTTAAACATGAGTTTTAAGGGTTTTTAATCATCTAGTATAGTAGTACTATACTAGGAGGTTGTCCTAAGTAAGTTTTAATAATGGAAAAAGTTTTTAAACACTTTTAAGAAGGGTTTAAAGTATTTTATTCTTGCTGTAAATTCATGGTGAATTGATTATGAATTTATGTTGGTTATTTTAGGCGGAGAATTCTCTCTAGGCGATTTTTAAGTCTGTTATAGTGGCATCTCAGTTTGTCTACACAAGGTACGTACATACCTATGTGTTGGTTGATGTAGTATCATGATATAAGAAGGAGAGTTATATAGTATCATGTATAGGAACTATGTTCAGTTCATATATGATATCTATTATGTTGGATATTGCATGTTTGATCTATTGTGTGAACATGTTGACTATGAGATTTATATTATGAGATGGATATCATGTTTGTTTGGATGATTGATGCAAGCATGTTGGTTGGGAACTTTATTTTATTAATTCACATGGGGGAATTCATATATTTATTAGTATTGGATCATGGTTGATCATTGTTCCCTTTTTGAGTATTTCACTGCTTTATAAGGACCGAGGGCCTTATTTGGTAAGTTGATATTTTCTACCTATGAAAGGTAATTTGATTGTTGGCTAGGTTCAACATATAAGAAGGATTGAATTAAAGTGGAATTAATTGTGGGTTGTTAAGTTGTTTGATCACTTATCTAATCCTAAGATAAAAATGGAAGTTATGTTTGTTTGATGCTCTAATTATTTGCTCAACTTGTGAGTCATAACAAGTGAATAAATTATTAATCATGTAAAGTGAAACTGAATAGCAATAGCTTTAGACTGGTGCACGTCTGAAGTGTTGGACAATTAGGAGTTGGGGTACATGGTGAGCGTGCCATGGCTTTTTCTGGGGCCGGATTGATCACCGTGTCCTATTTTTTCAGTTAGAAAGGTTCCTCGATATCGTAGGTCATGGGAATACGGAGTCTCGCCCGTATTTCGTCTTCCAAAGGGAAGGCTGGTTTTAGATGAGACAATTCGGTCCATTGACTATTCCATTTAAAATAATAAGAATGTTGTTTAAGTTCAGTTCAGTAAAAGCTATCTGCAAGTTATTATGTTATTATTTATTCTTGCCTATTATTTATTAGTATCATGTTAGGTTTATTTACTTGTTTAGTGTGCAGTACTCAGCTTTGTTGATTACGTGCTTTTGTTGTGTATGTTGATCATGGCTTTGCCTTATTGATCCTGTGATGACCCATTTTGGTGAGCATCCTCTAGGGATCAATAGTGCATAGTCCATCTAACAGGTTCGAAGATGATGCATCATTGGGATCGGGATTTTTGAGAGCTTGTGTAGTTATTATTCTGTACTTTTGAGTTATACATTTTATAGTTGGTTTAATTTGGTTTTAAGGTTGACTTTGGTTGTTGGTTGGTTTTGGAGTTGACTTTATTGTTAACTAAGTTTTATTTATAAAGTTTATTATTGTTTTCCGCTGCAAAATTCTGAATAAGCCGATATGTTTTCACACTGGCGATAATACTTTGATAATTTTCTATGTTTTATATTAAAAAGGTATTTTAGAAAAGAGAGAATTGTCAGGGTGTTACAAAGTGGTATCTTGGAGCTTTAGGTTTTTATTGGCCTTTCATGCCAACTTTAAGTTTTTAGGCACCTAACTAGCTAGTTACTTAAAATGAATTTCTTAGAATTGAGCTTCTACTTATTCATTGTGTTCAAATTAACTTTCGAAAGTTCTTTTTCAAGATTTCAAATAGTATTTCGGTTCGAATTAGTTTTTTTTCAAAGGGTCCGAATTTTTTTTATTGTGTCCGAAAATTTATTTTTATTTTTATTGAGTTCGAAAAATTTCGAACTATAATGTTTAATTTTTTTTATTTCGTTTTTTTCGATTCCTTTATAAATTCGAAATTATTTATTTAAATTATTTTAATACTCTAGTTTATTTTGATTATTTTATTATTTTGTGAGAGAAGGGTAGTATAGGATGGGCATATAAGATAGAAACATTATATGTCTGCATTAAATAGTTAGTTCAGCATGATTATATTTTTCTTCCCTGCTAACTGTTATGTTATTACTATGCTTTATATTTCTGTTATTCATGCTTATCGCTTATTATTGTTGGGAATATACGCTAAGTGAGAGTATCATTTGCTTATAGAGGTAGTATTCATCTGTTATGGGATCTCTAGACATGTCTGATAGAGAGAACATTCGAGTAGGGAGCTACTACAACCCAATTGTATTGAGTGATGATGAGTATGATGGAAAGTCTGATAGTGAGAGCTACACCGGCCTAGAGATCATTATGCGTTGTGTTTTGACAGTAAGCATTCCTGCTAGCAATGACGAGGTTATTCATGTTATTTCACTAGGAACAATACAAGAGGGGGGTGAATTAATTGTATGTGTAGAAATAAACGTAACTTTTTGCGGAATTTTAAACTTAAGCAAAGAAACAACCAAAAGGAACACAAGGGATTTTTACGAGGAAAAACTTCTTGGACTCAATAAGAAGAAACAACCTCGACCACTAGGGATTTTAAACTCAACTCTTTCACTAATTAGGCCAAACAACTTTGTTACAACCTAATTCTACTTACGGGCCACACCTTGAGTTCCTAAACTCAAGTTCCTGAACAACTGTTCCCTTAACAGCTGTTCCTCTCAACTTCACTTGAAGTTTTCTCACTTTAACTCACTTCACTCAAAGCTTCTCTCTTACAGAACTTCACTCAAAGTCCCCTTACCCCAAAAACCAAAATACAATTGATCAAATAAACTCAGTGGAATTAGAGTAAGAAGGCAAAGAACAAATGACTTTTATGAGAGAATGAAGGCACTGACACTTTACTTAGTTAAACTCACTAAATCAATTGGTCAGACACCAATTGGAACTTAATTAGACATTAGTATTTATAGTGGTAATAACTTAGAACGTGGGATTAAAACATGTGTTAGTGGTAAAATCATTATCCCATGATGTTCCTTACCCGGAGTAACACGTTCCTCATTCAACTCATGATCTCCATGATCACTGTTAAACGTGGGATTGAATTATGTTACTGCTCCCTTAATTTTAGCAACCACTTAAAGCATTAATTCGAAAATCTGATTTAATTAAAAATATTTAGATTATTAAAACCAAATAAAATCCTTTTACTAAAAATATTATCTTTAAAATATTTTCATAAAGACCGAACATGATTTTTATTTTCTTTATAAAAATAAAATCTTTTCCTTAAAAATATTTTCCTTAAAATCAGATTTTACCTTAAATAAAATGGTTACCTAGAATCTAGGCATAAATTACTCAACTGACATAAATAAATTGTTGTAATGCTTCATCCTAAGCCTAGTTCATTTTAATAGTTAGTTCCTTTAACTTATTAGTTAAGCGCCAGTTCGTCTGTTCCTTACAAAGGAACAAACGCTCATTCTCATTCTAAATTGCCATAGTTCCTTACCATTCTTACTCGTTCTTTTACAATGGAACTAGAAACAGAAAGCCTCGCTTTAGTCTTCTTGCTCCAATGCTGCTCTAGTACCAAATTATGAAACATCTATACTTAGTCTTCAAAATCCAAACTTGATTTCTTCCTTGACTTAGTATTCTCTTTGTTCCTTGCATTGATACCTTGAAATTCATTCACTTAAACAACTTGTTAGTCCAATACTTAGTTTGCATCTTTGTTCCTTTGTCATCATCAAAACTAGGGTTCAACAATTTCCCTCTTTTTGATGATGACAACAAAGTTACAAACTAAGGAAAACAACAAATAGCATAAAAGAATGAATAAAATAATTATTTATATAATTTAATTAAGGCAGATTAAGGATTTAAAATTTTCAATTTCGTCATTTTTTCATTTTTTTTTTCAATTTTGTCATTTTTTCATTTTTCAACTTAGTTTGTTCCTTATCTTTTCCCCCTTTGTCATCGTCAAAAAGATCAAACGCTTGGTGATTTTGGGAAGACTGCTATGTACAAGACCTTGAGACCATTAACAAGCACCAAAAAATGGTTAAGTTAGGAATTTCAAAGGTTAGACTTGCTCAAACATTAATCACATAATACTAGCCATTCCAAGTAAAAAATTATGCACACAAATCACAAACGAAGACAAATATAGCAAAAGTCATCTATTTGTAGCACTTGTTCCATTAAAGTACAAAAAAAAAAAGAAAAAGACGAAAAGAAAAGAAGCAAAAGCTAAGAAGTCTTGTTCCTTGAAGAGAAACAAGAACTAGACATTAGGAAGGGAAGAGGAATGGTGTTCCTCGACGACTTCTTCCTCAACCACTTCTTCCAACTTCTTCACCACCTCTCCATGTTGCCCATTAAGTTGTTGCTTCAAATTGTTAATGGCTTGGGCCATCATCTTCATGTTCTTTTGTTGTTCAATCACAGTATCACTAAGGACTTTCATTAAACCCATCATTTTATTAGTTTTAGCATCTAAATTCCAGTGATGATGATTGTAAAACTTAATCATATGTTGAGCATGGAGACATACTTCATTAACCCAACCAAATTCATCCAAAGGAACTTGTTCCTTTCTCTTAGAACCAGAGGCAGTGGATGGTTTAGGTGGAGGAATTGGGGTGTTTTCTTGGGATGGACCTGCTGTTCCTTTGGGAGAAACAGAAGGTGAGGTGGTGGTGTAAATGGAAGGAAGAAAAGGTGGTTGTGGTGGAAGGTCAGTGGACGTATAGGAGAAAGGATTTGGTTCTGTCATCTCAACCTTCAACTGTTCAAAACTGGAAGGAACAGAGAAGGATGAGGGAGAGATGGAATGAATAGATGTAAGAGTAACTGGGATTTTTGGTGAGCATGGAGGAGTTGGTTCCTTAGGTGAGTTGTGATCCTGTTCCTCTGCATCAGATAGGACTAAAGGAGAGTCCTTATTTGAAGGAACAGGGACAGTTTTAGCAATTTTCAATCTAGTGCTTTGTCTAGCTCTCTTAGGAACAGGAGGGGAAGACTTTTTGGCAACAGTTTTGCGCCTCTTGGGTTTCTGTTCCTTTGGTTCTGTTGGGGCAGGAACTTGTTCCTCTAGTATAACTTCCACTGGTTCCTCTTCTACTGCCTTGGGTAGTTTTCTCTTGTGAGAGGAACTAGTAGCAATCCTCCCTTGAGTTAACACTCCATCTTGGACAGAGAGGTCCAAACCATACAAAGTCTTTTCATTGAGAATATTTCCTTGTTTTATTCCCAAGGTAGGCCAACCAGTAGTCTTCACTTTAAAGTGAGAAAGAAGAGAGGTGATCAATGCACCATAGCCAACAACACAATGATTTTCAATGCAATGAGTTAGATGTTGGATAAAGAGAAAAGGGAAGTTTATTTGAATGTCGTGGTCAAGGCAAAACATATAACACATATCCAAGAGACCCACCTCATTCCTCTTTTCAGTTCGAGGAATGAGTGCTCTCCAAACAAGATTAAACAGAATTTTGTGGACATGAGAAAGAAGATTGTGATTTATTTTGTTTTGGCCAGCAGTTCCCCCAAAGGATTCAACAATTTTATTTTGGGAGAAATTGGGAAAGGCGACAATTCCTTTCCTCTTAAAATATAGATCAGTTCCTTTGCAAGGAACTTCCCATATTTTTACTAAAGTTTCTTGGGAAAATTTTATTTTCTTCCCCCTAACTTCTGTAGTACATACTCCATCAGTGTTGATAAAGTTTGCACAAAATTCATCCATAGCTAAAGGAACTAAGGCATTATTAAAAGCGCTTTCAAACAGGTATTCCATACCCTGTTCCTTTAGTATGTCGGTTAATTCATTGAATCTAACTTTCTTGGCCCACTCCAAATCGACACAAAATCCTAAAACATATCATTGGAGGAAGAAGCAACAGTTCCTTTCGAAGGAACAGGTGTAACTTCTTCTTCCCCCTTAACTAGTTCCAGGGATTCTTCTTCATCATCTTCCCCAATTAGTTTTCTTCTTCTCACACTTCTCCTAGGTGACTCTAATTTTTGCTCTTTTACCGCCATTGTTGTTTCTTGAGATTTTTCGACTTCTAGGGTTTTGGATGGAGAAGAGGGGTTTTCCATTTGAGAGGTTTTGGGAGTTTTTGCTTTTGGAAAAGGTGAATTGAGTGAGGTTTTTGCCATTTGGTGAAAAGAATTTGGGGTTTTATGTCGTGCGAAGAGGTGTGAAGGAGATGAACAATGGTGAAGTTGAAGCGTTTAAGGAACACGGTGTGGAATGAAACAAAGAAGAAGATGCATGTAACAGTAAATGAAGAGTTACACGCGTAAAAATTAAAAGGATAAAAACAAAAATAAAAGATAAAAAGAAAAGAAAAGATAAAAGGGGAATCATGACTTGATTAAATCTGATTCCTATATTTTTGGGATTTTCGATTTTTTATTTATTTTTATGGACTTTTTAATTTATGGAAAGAAAATAAATTCTAAGGAACTTGTGCTATAGGAACAACTTATGCTAAATGTCAACTTTCTTCATATCATGCATGTTTCTTTAACTTAGGAACAATAAGGGGTATTATGTGACATTTGTGAGTAGCTTTATTCCTATGAATCCATGTATATGTATTTAACATCTTAATTTGCAATGGTCTTAGGCAATTAATCTCAGTCACTTAATATCACATAGAGTAAGACAAATCAATTCAGACATGGGGGATTGGAATAGGAACAATTACTTAAGTTTTATTAAACCTAACTCAAGCCTTAATTTTTCATATCTATCTCTTTGTAGAGGCTTAGTTAGTATATCAGCAATCTGATTTTCAGTTTGACAAAACTCAAGTTTAATCAAACCTTTTTCCACATTTTCTTTTAGAAAGTGATGTCTGATATGTATATGCTCAACTCTTGAATGATGCACTGGATCTTTTGAAATACTAATATAATGGCACTAGTAATGTCACAATAAATAGGAACACAATTAAAGATTATTCCATAGTCACAAAGTTGTTGTTTTATCCAAAGCATTTGAGAGCGACATGCAGCAGCAGCTACATATTCTGCTTCAGCAGTGGATAAAGCAACTGTGTTTTGTTTCTTGGTGCTCCAAGAAACTAAACTATGACTAAAAAATTGAACCATACCTGAGGTACTTTTCCTATTTACAAGATCCCCAAAGATAATCAAGCATCGGCATATCCTCTTAACTCGAATGTATCACTTCTTGGATAGAAAAGTCCAAGATCATCTGTTCCTTTAAGATATCTAAGAATTCTCTTCACGACAGTTAGATGAGACTCCTTGGGATTAGCTTGAAATCTAGCACACAAACCAACACTAAAAGCTATGTCTGGACGACTAGCAGTTAGATACAAAAGTGAACCAATCATGCCTCTATATTTTGTTTGATCAACACTTGTTCCTATGGAATCTTCATCTAATCTAGTTGAGGTTCCCATAGGAGTGTGATTTATCTTTGAATTTTCGAGGCCATATTTCTTTAACAGTTCCTTTATGTATTTTTGTTGGTGAATGATTATTCCTTTTTCAGTTTGTTTAATTTGTAATCCAAGAAATAAATTTAACTCACCCATCATACTCATCTCAAATTCATTACTCATAAGATTTGATAATTCTTTACACAATGATTCATTAGTTGCTCCGAAAATAATGTCATCAACATATATTTGAACAAGTAGTATGTTAGTTCCTTTCGATTTTAGAAATAAAGTTTTATCCACCTTTCCTCTTTTAAAGTTGTTTTTTAAAAGGAACTTTGATAATCTCTCATACCTTGACCTAGGCGCTTGCTTTAACCCATAAAGAGCCTTGTTAAGCTTGTAGACATGGTTTGGGAGATCATTGCTTTCAAATCCAGGGGGTTGTTCAACATATACATCTTCATTTAAATAGTCATTTAGAAATGCACACTTAACATCCATTTAATATAGTTTAAATCCCATATAAGCAGCAAATGCAATTAGTATTCTAATGGCTTCAAGTCTAGCAACAGGAGCAAAGGTTTCTTCATAGTCAATTCCTTCTTGTTGATTATAACCTTTTACTACAAGTCTAGCTTTGTTCCTTACAATTGTTCCATACTCATCTAGTTTATTTCTAAACACCCATTTTAAGCCAATTACTTTTTGTTGTTTAGAAGAGGGAACTAGATGCCATACCTTGTTTCTTTTCAACTCATTTAATTCAGCTTGCATAGCAGTGATCCAATCAGAATCAGTTAGGGCTTCTTCATGATTTCTTGGTTCTATCATTGATAAGAACGCATGAAATGCACAAAAATTCCTTAACTGGGATCTAGTTTGCGTACCTTTGGATATGTCACTTATTATGAGTTCCACTGGATGTGATTTTTGATGTCTCCAAGGTTTTGGTTGAAACTCCCTTATAGGAACAGGTTGTTCCTCTTGAGTTTCATGAGAGGATGAGGAGCTTTGTTCATTTGTTCCTCTTTCAGCAATTGTTGAATTAGTTCCTTCAACATTTTCGTTCTTAGTAGGAACAGGAACAGCTCCATCATCTTGAGGAACAGGAACATCATTGTTATGAATGTTTTCATCTACTTCGTTCCTTTCCTCTTTTATTTCTTCTTCCTCAATTGAATCTGCATCTTTCTCATTTGGTCGTACCCAGTCAATCTCAAAGTCATCAACTTGTTTTCTTGGATTAAAATTGTCAGATTCATCAAAGATTATGTGGACACTTTCTTCAACACATATAGTTCTTTTATTGTAAACTCTATAAGCCTTACTATGTGATGAATATCCTAAGAATATTGCTTCATCACTCCTAGCATCAAATTTTCCAAGATTATCTTTCCCATTATTATGAACAAAACATTTGCAACCAAATGTTCTGAAATGAGTAATATTGGGTTTCTTTCCAAAATAAAGCTCATAAGGAGTTTTGTTAATGACAGGTCTCATCATGGCACGATTTATTATGTGACAAGCAGTATTAACAGCCTCAGCCCAAAAGTTCCTTGGAAGTTCACTAGCAATTAGCATGGTCCTAGCCATTTATTCCAAAGTTCTATTTTTCCTTTCTACAACCCCATTTTGTTGTGGTGTCCTAGGGGCAGAAAAATTATGATCTAGGCCATGGTTTATGCTTAAGTCATTAAATTTATAATTTTTAAATTCTTTACCATGATCGGATCTAATATGCATTAATTTGTGACCACTTAAATTTTGAACTCTTTTAGCATAGACAAGGAACTCATCATAAGTCTCATCCTTACTAGAGAGAAAAATAACCCAAGTATACCTAGAGTAGTCATCAACAATAAGTAACACATACCTCTTTCGACTTCTACTTTGAATTCTCATAGGGCCACATAAATCCATATGAATTAATTCTAAAGGTTTTGTGGTGCTTACAATAGTTTTAGATTTGAAAAAGGATCTAATATGCTTTCCTTTGGCACATGCATCACAAACTTGATTAATATGAAATTTTATAGATGGTAATCCCAAAACAAGATCTTTTGATCGAAGTTTGTCAAGTAATGAAAAGTTAGCATGTCCTAGACGCTTATGCCATAAGAGTGTATCATCTTCAATAACACTAAGGCATGTCAAATTGTTTTTAGGAACAAGATCAAGATCCACAATATATGTGTTCCCTTTCCTTGTTCCTTCCAAGATGACATTCTTAGAGTTAATGTTAACGATCAAACATTTTTCACTATTAAATTTAACAACATTTCCCTTGTCACAGAATTGGGAAATACTTAACAGATTATGCTTTAAACCTTCAACTAAAAATACGTTATCAATGGAATGTGATGGTGACTTACCAACCTTACCCATGGCAACTATGTTACCTTTCTTATTGTCACCAAAAGTCACACTTCCACCTTCATAGGTTGAGAGTGAGAGAAACTTAGATTTGTCTCCTGTCATATGCTTAGAACAACCACTATCAAGATACCAAGTGTTGTTCCCCCTCACTCCAACCTGCAAAAATAAACTAGTTGTTAGTTGTAGGAACCTCTTGTTTCGTGGGTTCCTGTTCTTGACTAGCTTTTGTTTTGGCAACCCATTTCATGTTGCACAATTTCACATTTTTGCCAATCATTCCAGTTCTTAGTTGACATCGAGTTATGTAATGACCTATCTTACCACAGTACATGCAAATTTTATCACTAGGTAGGTCAACATATTTCTTAAGCTTGTTCCTCTTCTTGTAGTTTTCAAAACCAAGACCTTCTCTTCTTTTAGTCTTTGGTCTCTCAATCCATTTAGGAACAGCCATCACGTTTCCTTTGTTCCTTGCAACAACCAGTTCCTTCTTGAGATTACAGATCTGTTCCTTTAAAACATTTTTCTCTTTATTCAAATTTTCGATCTCAGATATGTAACCTTTCAAAGGAGTTGATCTAATATCAAAGGAACTTAGAACCGAGACAAATTCCTTTAAGTGTGAAATTTCTAAATTGATTAGATAATTTTCATTTTTCACACTCTCCTATGATTCCTTGATTTTTAAATTCTTATCAAATAAATCAAAGAATCTAGTTTCAACATCCGTTCTCATTTTCTTTAGCCATTCTATATGTTCTTTACAAACTTTAACAGCTTGTTCAGTTTGCTCACGTTTTTCATGTTTATCTCTACATTCAAGAATTACATCATAAAGAAGATCATATATTTCAGGCCTAGTTTTGCCATCTAAGTCTGATTCAAGTCCATGTTGGCTTACCTCATTTTTGTCATTTGTAGTCGTGACCTCAAAATCACCAACTTCAATGACTCTCCATACATGGTAGTTTTCGGCCTTGATGAATATCTCCATTCTGTTCTTCCAGTAGGTATAGAACTTCCCATTGAACATGGGAGGCCTTTGCGTAGAGTAACCTTCCTCAAGTTTCTCGGTGGTATTCATTGTTCCTTGGATCTTTTTCTCAATAGGGTTTCCTATCTTTCGTGAGTTCTAGCTCTGATACCAATTGTTATTTCACTAGGAACAATACAAGTGAACTACTACAAAAAAGGCTTAGGAGACCGGTTAAAAATGGCCTAGGAAACCGGATTACAACAGGTCTCCATCTCACAGGTGTCCTAGGTTAGGAGACCGGTTATAATGCCCGGTTTCTTTTGTTTGTTTGAGAGACCGGTTGACGACCCAAAACCAGTCTCCTAGGCTAAGTGTATATGTAATATGTAAAGAGGATAGGAGACCGGTTGACAACTAAAACCGGTCTCCTTAATTCACCCTTTGAAACCGATTATTGATCACAACCGGTTTCTTAGATTTATTACACTTTTTTTTTAATTATCGTATACATACATTATATATACGTTGTATATACGCTGTTTTTTTTCTTTACAAATTATAAATAGCAGCAATAATATTATTGAACATAAGTTTCTGCTTGCTCTATTCATCATGTTAAAAATTTTTTTTGCTCCATTTGATATATATCCAAAACCATCTCTCTCAAAGCACCAATATTCAATGTCTTAAAAGTAAATTTTCTATAATCTAATGATATTGACTACAACAACAACAACTAAGCCTTATTCCCAAAGTGATTTGGGGTCGGCTAACATGAATCGTCAACTGAAACCGTTACCAGAGGAGATGCCATCGCCAAGAGAGATAAAAGTTTTTTTTTTTTTTTTTTAAAAAAATTTTTAAAGAATTTTTTTTTATTTTTTTATTTTTAAAGCAAGGTTTACACCAACAAGTTTTAAAAGAGGTTTTCAACAAAAGGTTTTAATACCAACACAATTGAGAAAAACAAATAAATGCGATAATCACACCCCTTCCTCCACATGGATACTACCCCTCCACCCACTTCTATCCAACGTCATGCTCTCCTCTCGATCCCAAGTAACCTCATATCACTTTCAATTACCTTCATCCAAGTCATCTTAGGTCTTCCCCTACCCCTTACAATTTGGTTACTCCTCCACTCTTCAATTCTTCTCACCGGTGCATCACCTGATCTCCTTTTCACATGACCAAACCATCTTAACCGATTCTCCCTCATCTTTTCTTCAATGGATGCAACTCCAACTTTTTCCCGGATCACTTCATTTCTTAATCGGTCTTTCCTTGTGTGGCCACACATCCACCGCAACATACGCATCTCTGCCACGTTCATCTTATGAACGTGGCATTGTTTCACCGCCCAACATTCGGTGCCATATAACAAAGCAGGTCTAATTGCCGTACGGTAGAACTTTCCCTTCAACCTTTGGGGAATGCCGGAATCACAAAGGAATCCGGTGGCGCTTTTCCACTTTAACCAACCCGCGTTAATTCTATGAGCCACGTCTCCATCCAGTTCTCCATCCTTTTGGAGAATGGATCCTAGGTAACGGAAGACGTTCGATCCTTGAACCACTTTGCTATCCAAAGTGACCGCCCCGCCTCGCCGCTTGTAACCCCACCGAACTTGCACTCCATATACTCCGTCTTACTTACTGCTCAATCTAAAACCCCGGCTTCTAATGTATGTCTCCACAATTCCAACTTTCTCTCAATACCTTCCTTTGTCTCATCAATCAACACAATGTCATCCGCAAACATCATACACCATGGTATATCATCTTGAATTGACCTCGTTAGTTCGTCCATGACTAGGGCAAAGAGAAAGGGACTAAGTGCAGAACCTTGATGCACTCCGATCGTAATAGGAAACTCTTCTGTCCTCCCCACCGTAGTCCGCACACTCGTAGTTGCCCCCTCATACATATCCTTAATGATATCTATATATTTTTGTGGAACACCTTTCCTTGCCAACACCCACCAAAGTATTTCTCTTGGTACTCTATCATATGCCTTCTCCAAATCAATGAAAACCATATGTAGATCCTTCTTCCTATCACGGTAATGTTCCATTGTTTGTCTTAAGAGGTGGATGGCCTCTATAGTCGATCTTCCGGGGCATAAATCCAAATTGGTTCTCCGATATCTTCACATGTTTCCTAAGTCTTTGCTCAATCACCCTTTCCCAGAGTTTCATCGTATGACTCATTAGTTTGATTCCAAGGTAGTTGGTACAATCTTGTACATCGCCTTTGTTCTTATACAAAGGAATCAAAGTACTCTTCCTCCATTCTAATGGCATTTTGTTGTGTCTCCAAATCATGTTGAAGAATGTTGTCAGCCATTCGATTCCTCTCCCCCCTAAACACCTCCAAACTTCGATAGGTATGCCATCCGCCCCGTAGCTTTCTTCAATCCCATCTTTTTTAATGCTTTGCAACGACTTCTCCCTTTTGAATCCTCCTCATAAACTCTCGATTTAACATACTTGGCGGAATGTGTACATCCCCGATGTCTTGTGCTTTATCACCGTTGAACAAGGTATCAAAGTACGACCTCCACCTATCCTTTATCTCCTCATCCTCCACAAGCACTCTTTGGTCCACACCCTTGACACATTTTACCTTTCTTATGTCTCTTGTCTTCTTGTCCCTCATACGCGCAATTCTATAAATGTCTTTTTCACCTTCTGTCGTATCCAATTTTGCATAAAGCTCTTTGTTTACCTGTGCTTTAGCTTCCCGTACTGCCTTCTTGGCTTCTTTTCTAGCCTCTTTGTACTTCTCATAGTTCACGTCGCTGCTATCTTTTCCCAAAAGTTTATAACTTTCTCGTTTGTTTTTTATCGCTTGTCTCACCTCCTCGTTCCACCAAGATGTGTCCTTACTTGATGGTACAGTTCCTTTAGATTCTCCAAGGGCCTCTTTCGCCACTTCCTTTATACCAAGTTCTATCTTTGTCCAAATCGAATCTACATCCATTTCCGTGTTACAAGCCCAAATATCTTTACTAGCCATCTTAGCTAAGAAGTTCTCTTTGTGCTCCCCTTGGAGCTTCCACCACTTGATTCGCGGCTCCACATTGGGTTTTCGCTTTCTTAAAGACTCCCTACCCCGGAAATCAAGCACGACTAGTCTATGTTGGGTGGTCGCGCTCTCACCGGTATCACCTTGCGGTTTGTATAACTCTTCCGCCAACCATTCCTTACTAAAAAGAGGTCAATCTGACTCGCGTTACTTCCACTCCTATACGTCACAAGGTGAGATTCTCTTTTCTCAAACCAAGTGTTCATAATACTAAGACCATAGGCTAATGCGAAATCCAAGATATCACTTCCAGCTTCATTTCTCTCCCCATACCCAAAACCTCCATGAATGCTCTCAAAGCCAACTCGACTAGTGCCCACATGTCCGTTAAGATCCCCACCAATGATCAATTTTTCATTAATAGGCACTCGTTGCACAACCTCCTCCAAATCCTCCCAAAATTGTTGTTTAATAAATGCTTCCAATCCTACTTGCGGCGCATATGCGCTTATGATAGTCACCGCCTTACTCCCTAATACTAGCCTGATACTCATAATGCGGTCACTCTTCCTCGAAACTTCCACCACATCATCAATATATTCCTTATCAATAATGATGCCTACTCCATTCCTACACTTATCCTTTCCGGAGTACCAAAGCTTATAACCCCACGGGGTTAGTTCTCTTGCTTTTCCACCAACCCACTTAGTCTCTTGAAGGCACATTATGTGAATCTTTCGCCTCCTCATAACCTCCACCACCTCCGCCGATCTTCCCGTCAAAGAGCCAATGTTCCATGTTCCAAAGCGCAACCTACTACCCCTACCACTACCACTACCCTGGACTAACTTCTTTACCCGCACCCGTCCCCGATGCGGGAACCCTTGCATATTTGACACACCACCCCGGGCGCCGGGATGGCGCGCCGCTTCGGCGACGACCTAGCAACCCTTGCATACTTATCACTACACCCGGTCTATGAAGTGCGGCGCGTCGCCCGAGTAGGGGGCGCCCCCACGTTTTTCATTTGTCGATTCATGTCATGATATGGGACTATGTTTTATGCTGGCCGCCCCAAACCTACCGCAACTCTCCTCCTTTATCCGGGCTTGAGACCGGCAGTGAATGTCACACAGACACTCACAGGCGGAGTTAATCTAATGATATTGACTTAAATTAAATTTTAAAAAAATCTAATAATATGTAAACTTGACCACATCCATATTGTCGTCATCTTCAATCTTCATCGTCTTATACTTGGTTATTTAAATATGTCACCCACATATCTCTTAGCTCGTTAATCATCTCTTGCGAATAAGTGTTAGGAATTCCAGAAAAGCACTACAAGATATCATCAGATAATTATAATTAGAACTATGATAAATTTCATAAGCTTCCTATGCATAAATAAAGAACAAGTAGATATGTAAACATTACAAATAACTTTGAGGTTAATACCTGGCAATGCTCACACAGAAGTATATACCATTAACTTGTGAGGTTCATGCTTATGCCATTACGAGCAAAAGGCTTAACTATATGCGAGTTTTCCAGTCGTAAATGAGCCATTTCTTGTCGCAAAAGGCTTAACTACAAAAATAAAGATAACTTATATAGTACAAAGACATTGCCAAGTCTCCATGCTCCATACCTTAACTAGCTTGCCATCATCCGCCGATACCAAAAGCTTTCCCCATGTCACTGAAACGTACATCTCTAACACAATCTCTATGTAGAATTTCCTTAGATGCATCTACTAAAAGAGGCAAAACAACTTTTTCTGCAGTTGTGAAGTAGTTAAAAAAATTCAAAGAAAATGGACTACATTCAAAGAAGAAGGTTTCTCCTTCTAAACAACTTCCCACGTTGAATGTGTGCAAATATCAAGTTCCAAGAGATGATGAGATAGACCAAAAGTTTTACATCATGGCAAATAAATTGTACCCGAAAAATATTTTAATTTAGTCATGGAGCTGATCCAACTTTTGAGAATAGTAGAATGAGAATACAATAAGTTAAAATTTGATATGACTTGGAAATGAATATAACCTGATCTGAATTTGGAATAAGCTGGCTAACGGAACCAGATAAGCCCCTCTACTCCTCTCCTACTTCTGATCCTGGACCAGCTGGCTCATCTGTATGAGCATTCACATGACAGTGTGAGCAAACATGCAGGCATGAAAAAAGGAACATCTACACAGGAAAGAACTTCCCTATATTCTTCCCTTCCCAATAAATTGTAGGTATAATCTCTCGGACTAAACAGTAAAATTTCTCATAATTAGTTTCTTCTTTTAAAAATCAAAAATAAAATAATTTTATAACATGTCATTATCGGTATGAAATAATACGGACCCTCTTCAAGTAATATATCTTGTCAACCTATAGTATGTATAAATTCTTGCAAAGAAAAGGTAAAGGATTCCACCTGTGCTTGTATGAGTTAGTTAACTATTAAAGTTAAAAAATTTAAAACTAAATATGTTTAATTTAACTATTAAAGGTAGAAAATTTTAAAACTAAATATGTTTAATTTAACTATTAACACTAGATATGTTTTTCAGCAAGAAAAAATCAAAAGGGGCTTAAGTTAGATAGTAATTCTTTATGGTTCCAACCCTTTTCGCAATAAAATCCAAGTCCTTATTGCCTATATCTTTAGGCAACCAAAAAAGCCTACCTACAGCAAACCAAGAATTGAAACAATAATGTCTTAATTAGTACCCTAGTCTAAACACCAGCGCAAATAATCTTCAACTAAACAATTCTTGCTAAAGATGTGTGCCACATCACCTTCAAAGAACCCCACCGCAAAGGCAACCATATTCAGTCATAAGCAAATCCAGTTAACAATAACAATTGAGAATAATCAACCTGAAAACCCAAATTATATGCACCTATGACAATCAGGTACACTATAAAAACACCAACATTGTTAACTAAAACAGCAAGTAGCAGCAAACTTCGACCCATAGTTGCCGAAAGCATCCCCCATAAGAGTATAAGACCACCATAAAAGGAAGATTTCCCTGCCCTGCTAAACTTAAGCAACATATCAATGGATCATTTCAGTTACTAGAGTCATAACAATGATAGCCATAACAATGATCATAACAAGCCCAAGACCTAGAATCTTCATAGTAGCTGGTAAAGTCATAATTTCAACTTCAATAATTGTTGTTGACAAATTAAAGACTGCCACAGAAAATGGAGCCCCATTAAACTCATCAAACCCAGATTCTTCATGGTGTTTGGTGGGCAACAAAGGGGAATTTTTATCTGGGACTTCATTTTCTTTGATTTTCTCTCTGTTTTGGACTCTATCTTACAAAGTGTCATCTCTATTTTTCCTCTGGAACTTCAAAAATAACAGAAGAAAATCCATATATTGAAATCCAAACAGATTTTTGCAGCAAATAGACCACAAAACTAGAAACATAGAATCAGAATTATACTAAGCAAGTGATCGAAATCAAAATCAGAACTAAAAGATAAGTAATTTAATAAGATAAGAAGAAGTAAGACGGACGTCTACACAAGCTAGCAAATTCAGAACTAAAAAAATAATGCATATAGATCGTACCTGGTAAGTGGTAACCAACTTCGTTGTATCATTCTCTGGTTTAATGTATCCAAAATGAGGTAAAAAAAACACTTTTTGATAGAGATTTGATTTTGGGAATAACGACATAGAGATTTACAAATTAGAATTTAAAAAGAAAGAAAAAGAATTATAAGCACAAAAGTGATGAGGACTAGAAAAGGGAGGAGCACAATGATGCGATTGAAGCAGCGAAGTCAATAACCACCTGTTGTATATCTCACAGAACTCATGACGACAACCATAATCCACCACACGGCACACGGTACTCTAATCTAAAAATTAAAACAATATGAATATAAATTTATACAAAAAACCCTAATTTCATAGTTCACAGATTAAAAAAACGCCAAATTCATCATTAGAAATAAACAAAACCAAATCCTAATCAGATTAGGTTAGATAGAAAATCGTTGAGCAAAATTAGATCTGGAAAAATAAAAGGGGAAAACGAACCAGGATCATCAGAATAACGATATGGGCGCGAATATGGAGGAGCGTCACGACGAACATCGCCGGACTCGTAATCGCTGCCGCCGCTGTCGGACGGACGAACGACGAGGCTGCTTAGCAGTTATGGGTTTAGCAGTTGGCACTTGGCTGCGTCATTCTACACAAGTGGAGTATTATTCTAATCTAATTAAGCATTGACTGTTTTTCCCACATAAAAAAAAGAGTGGAAAGAAAAGGTAATCTACCTCCTTTAGCAGTAGTACTATGTTGGAAAAAAAATTATTAAAAAAAAAATCAAGGAAACCGGTTTTACTTAGAAGTAGTTTGCTATCTCTCAACAACTATTTTAATAAGTTAAGTAATTAAACTTAAGAAACCGGTTTTGGAGAATAACTGGTTTCACATATTTAAGAAACAGGTTAGTGTACTCAACCGGTCTCTTATTGGTAGTCTCTTTGGCCATTTTTGTAGTAGTGGTGGGGGGTGAATTGTATGTGTAGAAATAAACGTAACTTTTTGCGAAATTTTAAACTTAAGCAAAGAAACAACCAAAAGGAACACAAGGGATTTTTACAAGGAAAAACTTCTTGGACCCAACAAGAAAAAACAACCTCGACCACTAGGGATTTTAAACTCAACTATTTCACTAATTAGGCCAAACAACTTTGTTACAACCTAATTCTACTCACGGGCCACACTTTGAGTTCCTAAACTCAAGTTCCTGAACAACTGTTCCCTTAACAGCTGTTCCTCTCAACTTCACTTGAAGTTTTCTCACTTTAACTCGCTTCACTCAAAGCTTCTCTCTTACAGAACTTCACTCAAAGTCCCCTTACCCCAAAAACCAAAATACAATTGATCAAATAAACTCAGTGGAATTAGAGTAAGAAGGCAAAGAACAAATGGCTTTTATGAGAGAATGAAAGCACTGACACTTTACTTAGTTAAACTCACTAAATCACTTGGTCATACACCAATTAGAACTTAATTAGACATTAGTATTTATAGTGGTAATAACTTAGAACGTGGGATTAAAACATGTGTTAGTGGTAAAATCATTATCCCATGGTGTTCCTTACTCGAAGGAACACGTTCCTCATTCAACCCATGATCTCCATGATCACTGTTAAACGTGGGATTGAATTATGTTACTGCTCCCTTAATTTTAGCAACCACTTAAAGCATTAATTCGAAAATCTGATTTAATTAAAAACATTTAGATTATTAAAACCAAATAAAATCCTTTTACTAAAAATATTATCTTTAAAATATTTTCATAAAGACCTAAAAGGATTTTTATTTTCTTTATAAAAATAAAATCTTTTCCTTAAAAAGATTTTCTTTAAAAATCAGATTTTACCTTAAATAAAACGGTTACCTAGAATCTAGGCATAAATTACTCAACTGACATAAATAAACCGTTGTAATGCTTCATCGTAAGTCTAGTTCCTTTTAATAGTTAGTTCCTTTAACTTATTAGTTAAGCGCCAGTTCGTCTGTTCCTTACAAAGGAACAAACGCTCATTCTCATTCTAAATTGCCATAGTTTCTTACCATTCTTACTCGTTCTTTTACAATAGAACTAGAAACAGAAAGCCTCGCTTTAGTCTTCTTGCTCCAATGCTGCTCCAGTACCAAATTATGAAACATCTTTACTTAGTCTTCAAAATCCAAACTTGATTTCTTCCTTGACTTAGTATTCTCTTTGTTCCTTGCATTGATACCTTGAAATTCATTCACTTAAACAACTTGTTAGTCCAATACTTAGTTTGCATCTTTGTTCCTTTGTCATCATCAAAACTAGGGTTCAACAATTCACGAGTTTGATCGTACTAGAGGGCAAACCTGAAAGGACATCTATAGTATTACTTAGACATCTTATCTGAGCGATGAGAGTGATTCAAAGTTGGACGAGGATGGTCATCAACCCAAAAGGATTCGAAGATCTACTAGACCTAGTTATTATTATTATAGTGGAGACCCTGGAGACTTTGAGGATGAAATATTTACTCCATAAAAGTATAAAGAAAATAAGGATAGGAATGATAATGTAACTCCATAGAGTATTTATTTATGTTCTAAGGTTAGTAGTTGAATAAGTAGCTAACCTACAATGGTTTAAATTTCTTTAACATCTTGATATTGTCGAGGAATAAGTTGGTTATTTTGGATTGGAAAAATTCGTTTGAGGAATAAAAGTAAAGATTTAGTTACTCAAGTGAGCAAGAATTTATTTTGGCACGTGAATGGGAATATTTTATTTTATCTTATTGTTGTGATTGAATTTTATCCTCACATGTGTTATTCTTGATGTGAATATTTTCATGAATGATTATATGTTCCATGATGATTTATTATGTGATATTATTATAACTTCATGAGAAATTGTTTGTTGATGCGATCTTTATGGTCAAATCAAATATTGCCTTCGTAGAGAATGACATGTAATTATGTATCGACCTAAAGTAGAGTACATTAATTTCAGGTCGCGCTCTAGAATGGCTAACAACAATAACGATTTAGCTGATGCTATTCGCCTTTTGGCGAAAAAACTGACTCAAGATAGAGCCGAGCGTCCCGATTCTGCTGAGGACATGTTTGAGAGGTTAGCCAAAGTTAAACCACCATATTTTAAGGGGCAAGCTGATCCTACCTTTTTGGAGAATTGGGTTAGAGAGTTTGAGAAAATCTTTGGGGCAGTGAACTGTCCTGAGGATATGAGAGTAGGTCAGACTGTGCTGTACCTAAAGGATGAGGCTGATTTGTGGTGGAGAGAAAATGGGGTTAGACTGAGTGCTATTGAAGGTTTTAATTGGGATTCTTTTGTTACTGCCTTTATGAGGAAACATAAAGCCCAAGAGTTTATCAACCTTAGGATGGGGAGCATGACCATCTCTGAGTACTATAGCAAATTCATAGCAGTGTCACGGTTTGCACCTGAAGTAGTAGCCACTGAGGAATTAAAGGCTCAAAGGTTTGAGCAAGGTTTGACTGAGGAAATCCATTTGGGGTTAGACTTTTTCATCCCTAGATATTGTGTATGGGAGAGCCGCCCACATTTATGGTCTTCAGTTGAGGCGTGACAAGAAGAGTGTTGTACTGGGTGAGAAAAGAAAGGATTTCAATGCTGGGGGAAATCAAGGGAATTTCAAGAAGAGCAGGAATGGGAATGGGAATCTCCAAGGGAGGAATAATCAGGGCTACAATAATAAGGGTCAATCTGAGAGAGTGTACCACTGTAAGAAGTGCAGTAATAACCATCCTGGTAGAGACTGCAAGGGAGAACCAGTGACCTGTAACTACTGCCAGAAGAAGGGCCATAGGGAGTATGAGTGCTTTGCTAAGCAAAAGAAGGAGCAAAATGGCAATGGGGGTAGTAACCAAGTGAGGTCTGGATTTAACCAGTCGGGAAATCAAGGTTCGAAGCCTGTAGGGGCCCAGAACAACCAGGGGAGCTACAATAAGCCTGCTATTGAGAGCAACAACCAGAACAAGACTCCGGGTAAACTGTTCGTGATGAGTCGCGATGAAGCTGAACGATCTGCCGACTTAGTTTTAGTACTTTTTCTATTAACTCCGTGCTAGTTAAAGCGTTATTTGATTTAGGGGCGACTTATTCTTTTGTTTCGTCATCTGTAATTAAAAGTCTGGGGTTAGTAGGTTTTGAGGTGATTGACCTACTTATTAGTATACCTACTGGATAAGACCATAAGGTGTACCAAGTTGTTCAGAAGTTTGCCTCTGAAGATAGGAAACTGTGTTTTTCATTCTGCTTTGATAGAGTTTAATCTAGGAGACCTAGATATAATTCCAGGGATAGATTGGCTAAGTTTATACAAGGCCAAAATAGACTGTGAAGTTCAAAAAGTAGTTTTAAGAAACCCTTTGGGGAAATCGACCTCGTATAGACGTTTTGGGAAGTCCAAGAACTTTGGGGTTATTTCTGCAATGCAAGTCAAGAAGTTGATGAAGAAGGGGTGTGAGTTATTTTTTCTGTAGTATGCAAGATGTGAGTAAAGAAGTTAGGGTAAATATTGAGGATGTTCCAATTGTGAATGAGTTTATGGATGTGTTTTCAAGTGAGATTTCGGGTATGCCACCTGCTAGAGCGGTTGAGTTCACCATAGACTTAGGTCCTGGAACTGCACCTATATCTAAAGCACCCTATAGAATGGCATCTCCGGAGATGAATGAATTGAAGACGCAGTTGCAAGAGCTGTTTGATAAAAGTTATATTAGGCCAAGTGCATCACCTTGGGGAGTTCCTGTATTGTTTGTTAAGAAGAAAGATGGGAGTATGAGGTTGTGTATCGATTATAGGGAATTGAATAATGTAACCATCAAGAACAAGTATCCTTTGCCTAGGATAGATGACCTATTCGATCAATTGAATGGAGCGAGCGTGTTCTCGAAGATTGATTTACGTTCAGGGTATCACCAGTTGAGGGTAGCTGATAAGGATATACCTAAGACTGCATTTAGGACTCGTTATGGTCACTATGAGTTCACTGTAATGCCTTTTGGGTTTACCAATGCACCTGCCATATTTATGGACTTGATGAATAGGGTTTTCCATGAGTTCTTAGATAAATTCGTGGTTGTATTCATTGAAGATATTCTGATTTATTCGAAGAATGGAAAAGAGCATGATGAACACTTGAGGATTGTATTGGAGACACTTAGGAAAAATCAATTATATGCCAAGTTCTCTAAGTGTGAGTTTCGTTTGGAGAAAGTAGCATTTTTGGGTCACTATGTGTCTAAAGAAGGAGTCTCTGTAGACCCTGCTAAGATTCAAGCTGTGAGTGAGTGGCCAACTCCGAAGAATGTGTCTGATATTCGAAGTTTCCTAGGTCTAGCTGGCTATTATAGAAGATTTGTGAGAGATTTCTCGAAAATAGCGAGGCCAATGACAAATTTGATGAAAAAGGAGTCAAAATTCGAGTGGAGTGAGAAGTGTGAGGAAGCTTTTCAAATTTTAAAAGAACGTTTGACCTCCGCACCGGTTTTGACCATGCCTGATGGGAATGAGGGATTTGAGGTGTATAATGATGCTTCAAAGAATGGTTTGGGATGTGTCTTACAGCAGAATGGGAAGGTGGTCGCGTATGTGTCGCGTCAGTTGAAACCTTATGAGGCTAATTATCCTACCCATGATCTAGAGTTAGCTGCTATTGTGTTCGCTTTGAAGATTTGGAGACACTACCTGTATGGAGTAACCTGTAAGATCTTTACCGACCATAAAAGTTTGAAGTATATTTTCACCCAGAAAGACCTCAATATGAGGCAGAGAAGATGGTTAGAGTTGATAAAGGATTATGATCTAAACATCCAATACCATGAGGGGAAAGCGAATGTCGTTGCTGATGCGTTGAGTAGGAAGTCGAGTCATAGCATGAATGCCTTGGTAGTTCCTAAAGAGCTGTGTCGAGATATGCAAAGACTTAGCCTGGAAATCTTAAATCCTGGGGAGATCGAGGCAAGATTGAGTGCTTTATCGTTGGGGTTGTCAATTTTCGACAAGATCAAAGAGGGTCAAGTCGGGGATGAGCACCTAGAGAGGATTAAGGAAAAGATGGGCCAAGGTAAGGAAGTTGATTTTAAGATCCATGATGATGGTAGTATGAGATTCAGGGGAAGGTGGTGTGTACCACAAAAATGTGATGAGCTTAAGAGACGTCTTATGGATGAGGGGCATAATACGCCGTATTCTGTGCACCCTGGGGGTGACAAGTTGTATAAGGACCTTAAGCAGATCTATTGGTGGCCAAACATGAAGCGTGAGGTTGCCGAGTTCGTATCTAAATGTCTAACCTGTCAGAAAGTCAAGATAGATCATAAAAGACCCATGGGGAAGGTTCAATCCTTAGAGGTTCCTGGATGGAAGTGGGATTCCATTTCAATGGATTTTGTGACTGCTTTGCCTAGAGTAAGGAATGGTAATGATACTATTTGGGTTATTGTGGACCGTCTGACGAAGTTGACATTGTTCATTCCAATAAAAGAGACATGGAAGAAGAAGCAACTTGTGAAGACGTATGTTAAGCATGTAGTGAGATTGCATGGGGTTCTAACCGATATTATTTCAGATCGTGATTCGAGATTCCTCTCGAAATTTTGGCAAAAAATCCAGTTAAATCTTAGGACAACATTAAAAATGAGTACTGCCTTTCACCCTGCGACTGATGGTCAGACTGAGAGAACTAACCAAACTATGGAAGATATGTTGAGAGCCTGTGCTATTGATTTTTAGGGTAGTTGGGAAGACCAATTAGATTTGATTGAGTTTTCATACAATAATAGTTATCATGCGAGTATTAAGATGACACCTTTTGAGGCATTATATGGAAGAAAGTGTAGGAGTCCCATTTGCTGGAATGATTTTAGTAAGAACATAGTATTGGAGACAGATTTCATTGAGGAGACTGTCATGAATGTGAAGTTGATTCAGGCTAGTATTCAAGCTGCTCAAGATAGGCAAAAGAGTTATGCCGACTTGAAGCGAAGGGAAGATGAGTTCGAAGTAGGTGATAAAGTGTTTATGAAAGTATCACCAACTAAGGGTGTGATGAGATTTGGGAAAAAGGGCAAATTGAGTGCCAAATATGTAGGTCCATATGAGATTCTACAAAGACTTGGGAAGGTAGCTTTTAGGTTGGATTTGCCAATGGAGTTCGAAAAGATGCACGATGTGTTTCATATTTCCCAACTCAAACGTTATATCCCTGATGAGCGTCATGACTTGGAGCCTGAGAGGATCCAGATTGATAGTAGCCTCACATATAAGGAAAGGCCTGTGAAAATTCTTGATAAGAAGGTGCGTAGTACACGCAATAAGGATGTCAATATCGTGAAAGTGCTTTGGTCGAACCATGAGTCCGAAGAGGCAACGTGGGAAGCTGAAATGAAGAAGTATCCAGATTTATTCCTTGAGGTGAGTTACGAGGGCGTAACTCGTTTTCTTTAAGGGGGGTAGAATGCGATAGAATTTCGCGCTTTTTACCTATTTTTATGGTATTTTAATGCATTTTTATGCTTATTTTGGCGATTTGCACATGTTTGGTGCAAAATAAATAGATTCTCCGCATAAGAAAAGAGTGTTCATTAGTAACACAAGTGATTTTAAGTTGGCAAAAGAGTGCACATGAGTGGCACAAGTATTTCTCCAATAGGAGTTGAGTTGAAAAACTTCTGAAAATGTGTGAAATTTTTTTTTGTGTCAAGTTTCGGGACGAAACTTCTTTTAAGAGGGGTAGACTGTAATCCCCCGTAAATTTATTGGATTTTATAAATATATTTTAATGTATAGCTATTTATATTTAAATATATTTATGTATTTTAACGATTTATTTCTTCAAAGGTTGACTATTTGAAAGTCAAAAAGATTTATTTTAATGATTTATACAAGTCAAATATTTTATTAAAGTCAATGCTTTGAAAGTATTTGAAATATTTGAAACACTTATTGGATTTCGAAAAGGATTTGTAAATGGGTGTGAGGAGCCCAAACCTTTTGGCTTAACCTATGGTCATTCTCATTTAATTAACCCATCAAAGCCCAACTCTTTATTGGACCCCTAATGGGGGAAACTATTAATACCCTCATTTACGCAAATCCCCACACATTAAACACATTTATTTTCTCTCTTTTCCTCCCCCAATTTTCGGGTCTCTCTCTCTCTCCTCTTTTTCTTCTCTTTCTTTCTCTCGGTTCCTCCCTCCTCCTTCGGTTTCGGCTAGTCGCGGCAGCAGCCACCGACACCACCACCAACCGACATCAGCAGCCGGCGCACCGCCGCCCTCCTCCCTCCTTGCCGTCGACTTTCTTCCCTCCTCTTTGCTTGGTTGTTATTTCTTCCTCCTCAAGTTTTATTTTAATGCAAAGTTCATATTTTTAGGGTTTGTTTTAATAAGTTTATATGTAAAAGTTGTGATTTGATTATGAACCTAAGATTATATAAATTATGTATTGAAGAAATAAAATTTCAGATTTACTTGTTATGTTAAAATAGGGTTTAAAAATATCAAAGCATGGATTTTTAGGGTTTTACATGTTGGAAAATCATAGTATCATGTTATTGTTTATGGTTTTGGGTTTTCTTATGATTATAAGCATGTTTAAATATGTTTAAAAAGAGTTTACGTGTATTTTATGTTGCTGGAAATTTGGAAAGAGTAGTGTTTATGGAGTTCTTATGATTTAAACATGAGTTTTAAGGGTTTTTAATCATCTAGTATAGTAGTACTATACTAGGAGGTTGTACTAAGTAAGTTTTAATAATGAAAAAGTTTTTAAACACTTTTAAGAAGGGTTTAAAGTATTTTATTCTTGCTGTAAATTCATGGTGTATTGATTATGAATTTATGTTGGTTATTTTAGGCGGAGAATTCTCTCTAGGCGATTTTTAAGTCTGTTATAGTGGCATCTCAGTTTGTCTACACAAGGTACGTACATACCTATGTGTTGGTTGATGTAGTATCATGATATAAGAAGGAGAGTTATGTAGTATCATGTATAGGAACTATGTTCAGTTCATATATGATATCTATTATGTTGGATTTTGCATGTTTGATCTATTGTGTGAACATGTTGACTATGAGATTTATATTATGAGATGGATATCATGTTTGTTTGGATGATTGATGCAAGCATGTTGGTTGGGAACTTTATTTTATTAATTCACATGGGGGAATTAATATATTTATTAGTATTGGATCATGGTTGATCATTGTTCCCTTTTTGAGTATTTCACTGCTTTATAAGGACCGAGGGCCTTATTTGGAAAGTTGATATTTTCTACCTATGAAAGGTAATTTGATTGTTGGCTAGGTTCAACAAATAAGAAGGATTGATTTAAAGTGGAATTAATTGTGGGTTGTTAAGTTGTTTGATCACTTATCTAATCCAAAAACAAAAATGGAAGTTATGTTTGTTTGATGCTCTTAATGTTTGTTCAACTTGTGAGTCATAACAAGTGAATAAATTATTAATCATGTAAAGTGAAATAGGATAGCAATAGCTTTAGACTGGTGCACGTCTGAAGTGTTGGACAATTAGGAGTTGGGGTACATGGTGAGCGTGCCATGGCTTTTTCTGGGGCCGGATTGATCACCGTGTCCTATTTTTTCAGTTAGAAAGGTTCATCGATATCGTAAGTCATGGGAATACGGAGTCGCGCCCGTATTTCGTCTTCCAAAGGGAAGGCTGGTTTTAGATGAGACAACTCGGTCTATAAACTCTTCCATTTAAAGTAATAAGAATGTTGTTTAAGTTCAGTTCAGTAAAAGTTATCTGCAAATTATTATGTTATTATTTATTCTTGCCTATTATTTATTAGTATAATGTTAGGTTTATTTACTTGTTTAGTATGTAGTACTCAGCTTTGCTGATTACGTGCTTTTGTTGTGTATGTTGATCATGGCTTTGCCTTATTGATCCTGTGATGACCCATTTTGGTGAGCAGTCTCTAGGGATCAATAGTGCATAGTCCATCTAACAGGTTCGAAGATGATGCATCATTGGGATCGGGATTTTTGAGAGCTTGTGTAGTTATTATTCTGTACTTTTGAGTTATACATTTTATAGTTGGTTTAATTTGGTTTTTATAAGGTTGACTTTGGTTGTTGGTTGGTTTTGGAGTTGACTTTATTGTTAACTAAGTTTTATTTATAAAGTTTATTATTTTCCGCTGCAAAATTCTGAATAAGTCGATACGTTTTCACACTGGCGATAATACTTTGATAATTTTCTATGTTTTATATTAAAAAGGTATTTTAGAAAAGAGAGAATTGTCGGGGTGTTACACCTAATGTGACTGATAGTGGGTGTGTATGAGACTAACCTAACAAGTAAAGTAGAGGAAAAAAATTAGTCAGACCCATCAAGGTAGCAAGCAAAGTCCAATTTTCAAATCAAAAAAATATGTTTCCTAGGTACCCGGTTGCCTAAAATCATCGGCTAGTTATCCGTCCTACTTTTCCCGGGTCGGGTGACTCACGCATTAAATTTAGATATTTTAGAAAAATACCTAGTTATTTTCCGTGGATCAACTAGTCAGGTTAGCTGGGTGTCGAATTTTTCATAAGCACTCTTAGGAAAAAGATTATATGCTACTGAAAAAACAACGAAAGTTAAGGGGCTAAGAGCATGGTCACTCACGCCCCAAAAAAGCATGTCATCCTTCTCTCATCAACTTTCTCTCTCATCTTACAAAAGTTGATCATGCCTTATGACCCATTTTGCAAATGCACCCCACTCATGACCCAAAAAAAAACATCATTCTTCTCTCTACTACTTTTTACTATACCCCATCCAATTTTCTCTCTCTTACATCAATACATTATTTATACCTTTTGATATTTATAATATCATACGAGATTATAAATAAATTATTTTACATATTTACGATCCTAAATAAGTTCATTTAGTAGTAATTAATTTTAATTAAAAAAATTCTTCAAGAATAAAAGTTTCCAAAAATAATTATTCATGTGTGTATAATGTAGAGAGAAAATAATTGATTTCAAAAGTGTGTCAAAATATAGCAAGATGGATGTCTATTTATAGATCTCAAAAAGATAGGACCATTCGCGAAATTTTTATTTTTTTAATTTGTATTTTTAAAGTTATTCATATTACAAAATTTGAATAACAAAAAGTAATCTTTACACTACTACATGTCCACAAATGGTTGACTTGGGTCATAGGATGATCAACCATGATTTGGGTCATAGGATGACCAACCATGGATTGAGTCATAACATGACCCAGATACAAACATAAAAAACCATGGATGCAACCCCATGTTTTTTTAGCAAGGTTTATGACTTAATTTTATGCCCAAAAAAACCATGAGTGGGCATGCTCTAGCCTTTAAGGGTTGCGTTTTCTCTTGGACAAAAAAACAATCTGTAGATGGTGCACACGTTCGTATGGTGAGGAAGGTGCGCACGATGAACATCAAGCACTAGGTTAAGAACATAAAAACCAATACCAATTAACATATAGTAACAGAGATGTGTCGATGAACATATACTAACAAGCCAAATGTACATGAATAACAAGTTAAATGAACACATGTATATGGCTAACAAGCTAAATGAACAATTTACAATAAGCCAAATGAACATATGTACATCTATATTAGTATATATTTATTGATATTAGTCTTTATGTTCATAACCTAGTGCTTGATTTTTTTTTTTTTGGGTTGACAAACGTTAGTGGTTTGCTTTGCCCAAGCCCAAGTGCCCAAGTGGTTTGCTGCATCCTCTATTCTCATCCCTCTTTCCTTTCTACTCCCTGATTTAACGCTCATCAGTCATCCCTCTGTCCTCTCGAATTTTCTCGAAGACTCGAACACCATGATCTCATCAACTTCACAGGTGTTGATGCTGCCATCTATTTCTACCATATTCACCTTTTGCCTTTGACTATTGGAGATCCATTAAGAGGTAAAACAGTAATCACACCCTAATCTTTCATTTTCTTGGAAATTCGTTGTCTTTGTGTGTTAGGGTTGTGAGTGCGTAGCGGAAGAAAATTAAAGATGTAGAGATTGAGTAAAATAATAGAGTTGGAAATATGTGGCAAGAAAAGTAGTAAAAGATGGACACACAATTTAACGTGGGAAAAATCCTCAAATATGAGGTAAAAAACCCACGGACGACGAGTACCCAAAAATCCACTATATGAAGATAGGAGAGTACAAGAATCACCCGAAACTTATAAGGGTGAGTAGTACAAATACAACTCTCACTATAGTAGGAGACTCACTAAAGAGTATTACAAAGAGGGATAGTGGATTAATAAAATACAAGGTGGGTTATAAATAAGGAGGGATTAATTTTGGAAGGCTTTGGCTTCTTAAATTTGTGGATGTTAGTTGACCCTCTCCAAAGTTTGCCCAAGCTCCCTTTTATAGTATGAGAATGGCGGTGAATAATGTCGGCCAAGAGATATCTAGTTGAATCTAGATTTATCTTGCTTTGCCGCCATATTGTGGAAACTTCATGATATTCCCATATTTTCTTTCCATACAAATAATGGGAATTCTCTAGATAAATCATGACATATTGAACCATGTTTTAGGCGACCTTGGACCAAATTCTTTATGTACTCGTCGTATGAACCCCGTAGGGCGTTACGCAGATATGCCACCGTGACCCAATCGTGAATTGGGCTTAGAAAAATGTAACATTCTAGAACCCGTTTTATGACGGCGTTGATGCCTAACCGGGGTAGTGTAGGAACAAGCCATAATAGAAGACCCTTGTAACACATAGAGATTTCTATGTCTGATGGCCTTCAGAAGTTCATGAGCACCTCTGGAGACTTTAAGTACTCCACCTTGGGCCGAAATTTTACACCCTTTAGAATCAAGAGTGCCCAAAGAAATGATGTTCTGCTTCAGATCAGGAACATATTGAACATTAGACAGAGTCCTGATCTTACCATCATGCGTCTTGATCCGAACTGAACCAATACCATGAATTTTGCAACGGGAACCGTTGCCCATAGAGACGGATTGATACCACTTGTTAGGGTTGTGAGTGCGTAGCGGAAACAAATTAAAGATGTAGAGATTGAGTAAAATAATAGAGTTGGAAATATGTGGCAAGAAAAGTAGTAAAAGATGGACACAATTTAACGTGGGAAAAATCCTCAAATATGAGGTAAAAAACCCACGGACGACGAGTACCCGAAAATCCACTATATGAAGATAGGAGAGTACAAGAATCACCCGAAACTTATAAGGGTGAGTAGTACAAATACAACTCTCACTATAGTAGGAAACTCACTAAAGAGTATTACAAAGAGGGATAGTGGATTAATAAAATACAAGGTGGGTTATAAATAAGGAGGGATTAATTTTGGAAGGCTTTGACTTCTTAAATTTGTGGATGTTAGTTGACCCTCTCCAAAGTTTGCCCAAGCTTCCTTTTATAGTATGAGAATGGCGGTGAATAATGTCGGCCAAGAGATATCTAGTTGAATCTAGATTTATCTTGCTTTGCCGCCATATTGTGGAAACTTCATGATATTCCCATATTTTCTTTCCATACAAATAATGGGAATTCTCTAGATAAATCATGACATATTGAACCATGTTTTAGGCGACCTTGGACCAAATTCTTTATGTACTCGTCGTATGAACCCCGTAGGGCGTTACGCAGATATGCCACCGTGACCCAATCGTGAATTGGGCTTAGAAAAATGTGACATGCTAGAACCCGTTTTATGACGGCGTTGATGCCTAACCGGGGTAGTGTAGGAACAAGCCATAATAGAAGACCCTTGTAACACCTAGAGATTTCTATGTCTGATGGCCTTCAGAAGTTCATGAGCACCTCTGGAGACTTTAAGTACTCCACCTTGAGCCGAAATTTTACACCCTTTAGAATCAAGAGTGCCCAAAGAAATGATGTTCTGCTTCAGATCAGGAACATATTGAACATTAGACAGAGTCCTGATCTTACCATCATGCGTCTTGATCCGAACTGAACCAATACCATGAACTTTGCAACGGGAACCGTTGCCCATAGAGACGGATTGATACCACTTGTTAGGGTTGTGCGTGCGTAGCGGAAATAAATTAAAGATGTAGAGATTGAGTAAAATAATAGAGTTGGAAATATGTGGCAAGAAAAGTAGTAAAAGATGGACACACAATTTAACGTGGGAAAAATCCTCAAATATGAGGTAAAAAACCCACGGACGACGAGTACCCGAAAATCCACTATATGAAAATAGGAGAGTACAAGAATCACCCGAAACTTATAAGGGTGAGTAGTACAAATACAACTCTCACTATAGTAGGAAACTCACTAAAGAGTATTACAAAGAGGGATAGTGGATTAATAAAATACAAGGTGGGTTATAAATAAGGAGGGATTAATTTTGGAAGGCTTTGGCTTCTTAAATTTGTGGATGTTAGTTGACCCTCTCCAAAGTTTGCCCAAGCTCCCTTTTATAGTATGAGAATGGCGGTGAATAATGTCGGCCAAGAGATATCTAGTTGAATCTAGATTTATCTTGCTTTGCCGCCATATTGTGGAAACTTCATGATATTCCCATATTTTCTTTCCATACAAATAATGGGAATTCTCTAGATAAATCATGACATATTGAACCATGTTTTAGGCGACCTTGGACCAAATTCTTTATGTACTCGTCGTATGAACCCCGTAGGGCGTTACGCAGATATGCCACCGTGACCCAATCGTGAATTGGGCTTAGAAAAATGTGACATGCTAGAACCCGTTTTATGACGGCGTTGATGCCTAACCGGGGTAGTGTAGGAACAAGCCATAATAGAAGACCCTTGTAACACCTAGAGATTTCTATGTCTGATGGCCTTCAGAAGTTCATGAGCACCTCTGGGGACTTTAAGTACTCCACCTTGAGCCGAAATTTTACACCCTTTAGAATCAAGAGTGCCCAAAGAAATGATGTTCTGCTTCAGATCAGGAACATATTGAACATTAGACAGAGTCCTGATCTTACCATCATGCGTCTTGATCCGAACTGAACCAATACCATGAACTTTGCAACGGGAACCGTTGCCCATAGAGACGGATTGATACCACTTGCTAGGGTTGTGAGTGCGTAGCGGAAACAAATTAAAGATGTAGAGATTGAGTAAAATAATAGAGTTGGAAATATGTGGCAAGAAAAGTAGTAAAAGATGGACACACAATTTAACGTGGGAAAAATCCTCAAATATGAGGTAAAAAACCCACGGACGACAAGTACCCGAAAATCCACTATATGAAAATAGGAGAGTACAAGAATCACCCGAAACTTATAAGGGTGAGTAGTACAAATACAACTCTCACTATAGTAGGAAACTCACTAAAGAGTATTACAAAGAGGGATAGTGGATTAATAAAATACAAGGTGGGTTATAAATAAGGAGGGATTAATTTTGGAAGGCTTTGGCTTCTTAAATTTGTGGATGTTAGTTGACCCTCTCCAAAGTTTACCCAAGCTCCCTTTTATAGTATGAGAATGGCGGTGAATAATGTCGGCCAAGAGATATCTAGTTGAATCTAGATTTATCTTGCTTTGCCGCCATATTATGGAGACTTCATGATATTCCCATATTTTCTTTCCATACAAATAATGGGAATTCTCTAGATAAATCATGACATATTGAACCATGTTTTAGGCGGCAAATTACCAATATGAGCCAATTAAGAATTTGGGCCACCTTATACCCAACATTGTGGTTAAATTTTTGTTGTTATTTTTTCGATTTTTCTTTTCCGTCTCGATTTAGATTAATAACTGTATGATTTAGCATAGAATTAGTAGTCAAAACTGACGTTATTTGACGAAACTCGGTAATTTTTAGTGTCCCTCTTCAATCTTCAATTCAATTCAATTACCATTTCTAGCAGCCCTCTATACTCTAATACTGGTGATTCCACCCACGTTCAAATCTCAGTCTTTACCTCCAATTCTTAGGGTTTGATTCCACCCAGGTTCTGCATCTGGCCTTTTCTTTTTTTATGCTCTCACTCAGTGAGTTAGTGTTTGAAAGAAACATGTTTTGGGGTTTGTATGTTCTATGCCTTGGAAATAATAACATAGGAAAGAAACTTGAGTGACCCATTCGTCGGCTTGAGTATCATATTTTAACATGTAGGATTTCGCGTTTTGGATTAGTGAATGATTTGCTATAGTTTAATTGAAGTTTTAACATGTAGGAACTGTGATGGCTTTGGAGTTTGGAGTGCTCGTATAGTCTGATCCCTAGTAATACAATAGATAGTCGATGGAATTCTAATATTGGGCAGAACTGTTTTCCAACATGGCATACAATGGTGTGTTCAGATGAATGCTGACCTTGTCGAGCCATTAATGTGGCTATTTATGTATCCATCTATTCAATTAGTTATGTTTATCACTTGTTTATTCTAGGGATGTCGATCTCGAAACCAGCTTTGTATTATCCATCTAAAGACGTTACACTAATGGAGCTCTGATAAGAAAGATGCAAGACAGAAGCGATGCTATCATATTTATGGCTTTTTATACTTAGTATTATTTTTGTAGTGTCTCTTGGATGATTGCAAGTGTCAAAAGTTTTATCATCAATAAATTCACCTTCCCTTATTCCTCTCAAAAACAAATCTGTCATCAATTGTAAATTCATAATCCTGGAGTCCAACTACTAATAAATTGTACGAATCTACCCCTAACATCGCTTTAAAAATAGGCGAAATTGGCCTCAACACCCTCAATTATAGCGCAGGTGCACCAAACACCCCCAACTAAGACTTATAGCCAGAACACCCGGGGTGCACTCTGTACCATAAACAAGGTAGGTGACCGGAATTCTCACCGTCGACGGGGTATTCTTAATTTTTTATTATTATTTTCCATTCCCCCCTTCTTATTTTTCTTCTTTTTTACCCATTCTCATTTTCTCTCTCCTCTCCTCATGTTTGATTGTAAGGAAGCCACAACTTCCCGTTCCATCTTTGTTTTCGTTTCTCCTTCATCTTAAGCTAGAGTTGCTCTCTTCATGTCTTCACCTCAAGCTCTCCTTCTTGACTCATCACCAACCTATACCAATTGAGCTAAGAACTATGTATTTCATTGCTCACCAAATTGAATAGGAAACAAATTCTCAAAACCCCAAACCTTTCCCATGTGCGCGACTCTCTCTCTCTCTTCTGGGTTGCTCCGTTCATTGGCGCTGGTGTCCTCGCCGGAAGTGTCTTGGCCGCGTGGGGTTGCGGTTGTGCTGACGATGTTGTTGTCAGCGTTCAAGTGAGTCACCAACGTCGCTGCTGGTGTTGCTGCTGTGCGTGTGCTGGTGGTGGTTGTTGGCGGTGCTACTGCTCGTATCTTCTCCATACCTTTTTTTGGTTTAAGTAAAAAAAATTAATGTAAAAAAGAAGAAAATAAGAAGGGGGGAATGGAAAATAATAATAAAAAATTAAGAATCTCCTGTCGCCGGTGATAATTCCGATCACCTACCTCATGTATGGTACGGAGTGCACCAAGGTCCGTACTTTGGGGTGTTTTGACTATAAGTCTTAGTTGGGGGTGTTTGGTGTACCCGCGGTATAGTTGATAGTGTTAGACCAATTTTACCCTAAAAATATTGTTGTGGACATTTTACTTGCTTTATAGTATTACCGTATACTATTATCTGATTAAGAAAGTGAATACATGACCATCAATTTTTGTGAGATTGACTTGAACACTCACTAATCAAAGAGCATGTTAGGAATGGTATACTAGGATGATTGGTTAAATTCTCACACTAGATTTCTTTTTTTTTTTTAGAGAAAGAGTTCACGCTAGCGGTTAAAAGTTAGGCAATAAAATGTACATGTGAGCAGCATATGATAGCGTAATGGTATTGACATCACCTTCGATTTTAGAGATTTTGGGATCGAGTCTCACCCTTTGCTAGATGTCTCCCCAAATTTATTTATTTTTTTGACTAGAAGATGTCTCCCCAAATTTCCCCCTCCTTGTAAGCGACTTTAACTTATCTACCAAAAATATATATAAATATATGTACTTTCTTATATACTCTGTCTGTTTCAAGATATAAGGTATGTATGATATTTAAGGTCGAACTTTGACCTTTAATTACTCTGACTTCATATTCATGTTAAGTTGAGTGGAACAAAAATAATGGTATATTTTTTATAACTTTTATGTGTCATAAATCAAGAGATATACATGGTCAAATTAAATATTCGTAAAGCGAGTGTATCTTATATATAAAAATAAGGGGAGTAATAAGTAATACTCCATCCGTCCCATAATACAGTGCTTGTATTTCTTTTTGGGTGTCCTAAAATATAATTCTTGTTTTTTTGGTTCCACATTTTTCCTTGATTTACCTAAAAACACCATGCCACCTTCATTTATTTGCTCTTGGAATTATTATTTTTTACTTTGTTTATTCAACCCAAAGGGTTGAATTAGTCATACACTAATACTATGTCAGCTAAGTAAATAGATGATGAGGCAAATGAAGAAAGAAAGAAAGCGCTTTTAAAGTCGTACACGAAATCAGGCTTCACCTTAGCTACTAAGAGGCTGCCTCTGGCAACGACTTTGATTTTTCCAAAGATTTCATTCTTACCGGCCCCGATTATTCTCCATTATCTCTCCTAAGATGAGGCTTTTCCCCACAACATTAATTGAATATCATTTCATGTTCCACTCACCTTAATACACGTGAAAAATGAAAAACAAGCATTATGTTATGGGATGGAGGAAGTAGTAGAATTTTAATGTTTTAGAAAGATATTTTAAGCCATCGATTGGTACTATAGAGTTACGTTGTTTTTGGTTTTAATTTGTGAATTCAATTGTAAATGCACATATTATATAAGGAATTAAATATTTTTAAGAGATAGGTAAAAATAAAAAGAGGGGCCCATGTGACGAGAAGAGATAGAGAGAAGTAAATTTATTTATTTTTGGATTTTTCTGTAAGAAAGTACCTTATAAATGACCTTTTTTTTGTGAAAAGTACCTTACAAAAAATTGTTGTGAAAAAGTACATTTTACCATTTTTTTTGTTGCGAAAGAGTGCCTTTTGCCGGATTTTGGGAGTTGACCACAAACTCCGGCGTTGACTGGGTCACGTAGTAGTCACGTACTCAGGTGATCATTTGGCCCCAAAAAAAACCCTAAAAACCCCCGAAACCCCCCCAAATTACTTTATTTCTCCTCTCTCTTCTTCTGATTGCAGACCATTATTACTAGCAGTTTTTGACAGTTGCTTCTCAACCTTAACTTGTACATATAACTAGGGCTGTTCAAAATTCGTTCCGGACCAGACCTGTCCTGGACCGGACCTGTCTTGGACCGGACCGGTTTTTCATTCAAAAATATGAATATAGAAGATAAAAAATATAATTTTCTCCTTTAATATGTTTGAAAATCTATTTTATTAGTAACTAATTTACATTAAAGTCTCAAAAAAGACCTTGAACAATTTGTTTTCATTGTTTATTTTAATAATATTTCCTTATAATTATCACACGTATTAAAAAAAGTGTGGAAAATTAAAGTGCAAAACCGGTCTAATTCGGTCCGGTCCGGTCCGGTCCCGGTTCAATGAAAAATCGGTCCGGTCTCCGGGTCTTAAATTTAAGAATTCCGGGCTTCGGTCCTGTTCGGTTTTTTCCGGTCCGGTCCGGGTTTGGACCGGTGAACAGCCCTGATATAACAGCGAGCAAAATATGAGTTGTCCTTCCTTCCTGCTTAACGATGCTCACCCTTTTCAACACTAATCGAAAGAAAAAATCAGTCACAAACCTTATTTAATTCCGCTGCAGCTTGCACTTGCATTTCCTTTGTTCTTCGGTTAGAATTGTAACAAGCATCATTCCCTTCGTCGTCAGTTAACGTGGAGGAATAGCTCTGAAAGTTTTGAACAACAGTCTCAAATAGAATACTTCGTAATCAGAATATCAGAATGCCTAAAGAAACTATTACTGCATCACATTGATATAACACTGTATTACAGACAAAAGTTCTTGTGAACCAGCTTCTTTAAGCTGGGTAATTATGTCAACATTCAACAATTTAAAAAGAAGTTATAGTAATAAGCATCAGATGACATAAAGTGCACATACAAAGTAACCATCATATGACTACAAGAAATCTTTCTGGCTAGAGCACCTAATCCTATTTGCTGATTAGAAGATGTTGACTGCATCAAAGGTTTTTGTTTGCTCCAAATGTTGAGTTCTTTGGGCTTGACATGACTTCTGTTTTTCTGAATGTGTTCATTCTGTAAAACCAGGAAATTAGAAGTCTTGTCATATGAATTGGAGAAGAAGAAGAAAGAAAGAGAACGGGGGAATTTTTTTGGGGGGGGGGGATTTTTCCCTTTTTTATAGGGTTTTTTGGGGGATTTTCTGGGATTGAATGATCATGTGCCTCAGTCAACGCCGGAGTTTGTGGTCATCTCCCAAAATCCGGTAAAAGGTACTCTTTTTTTCAACAAGAAAACATGGTAAAAAGATACTTTTTCACAACAATTTTTTTATAAGGTATTTTTTACAAAAAAGGTCAATTATAAGGTACTTTCTGACAAAAATTCCTTTATTTTTAGGCGACCTAAACTGTTAAGTGTTCCATTAATTTTAGAATGGAGGAAAGTTAATGACTCAATTTCACATTGCATCTACAAAAGAACTTAAGAATATATTAAATAGAAATTAGCAGAAGTATCATATATTATTAAGTAAAGATGTTGCTAATATTTTACTACCTATATATTATTTTGCCAATTCTTCCTTACTGAAAGTAAGAAATGTCTAACTTTGATTGTATGTCCATTTTGAAATTTGCTATGAAATACAGGGATTTTGCATTCTACTGGTAAAAGACTTCCAAGAAATGAACCGTCGAACAGGGTGGCTCAGCTAGGCTGATGGTTGATGGTTTTGGCGGGTACGTAGAAATTTTGTGGAATTTTGGACCAAATGAAAAGCATTCCCTGCATGGCTTGTCGATGGAGGGTGACATTCTTTAACCAGTTCAGCTAGATGGGTCAAGTCTTTGTCTTCTTCTGCTTGGATTCCCCTTTACTCCTGATCTCCATGGAAAAGAGGTTTCCATTAATGTGTGGTGAATGGTGACATATAAATATATAATATAGAATAATCATAAGCCGTGTCAAAAATTAGGGATTGACGTCAAAAAGTGTATTTGACGTCACCCGCCTAAGCATGAGCCTCCTAGCAAGGCCAAGTACACACCTGTGTGAGCATTGTGTGCGCTGAGTGTGGTGACTACTTCCTTCCCTCTACTCTTCTAACAAAACTTAAAGAAAGGTTGACAACTCTAAAGAAGAAAAAGCTCATTTATATTATTAATGTGGGACATTAAACTTTTTGATCTTTTCAAACATACTTGGAGTTCAACGTGAAAGAAAAGCAGGATGGTTATATAACTCTCAACAATCCCACAAGTCACCGGTTGATAATATCGCTCCTCTTCCAACACCAATCTTCGACCTCCCAAACAAGCAACCACCATTTTCCCCTTCGTTATTCGATCAATGCCAAGCTTGTTGTTACTCGTTAGTGGTTGGTGACGATATTTGCCTAGCATCAGCATCTCCTGCCTCATTCTTCAACCATCACGAAATTCAGTAAGAGGTCGAGGACGGCCATGGATGGTGATGCGAAAATTAGGGGGTTTAGGTGGTGAAATTTATTTTAAGATTTAGGAAAATCACAAACGATTGTTTAAATACAAGATTTTTGCGAGAAACAACCTTCTTGAAAAAATATGGCAAAAGAAAAAAAACCTTTTTTTTCAAGAAAAAACCTTGTCCCATTTTCCAGTGTTGACTTATTAAAACCAAACATGTGAAGGGCACATGATATGCGTCTCTTATGTTTCACTCCCATTTCCCTTCGTTGTTGCAAGTTGCCAACATATTATATGGAGTCAACGCCAGAAATATTTGGTAAATGCCGGAATATGGAGAGAAATGAGTTTGAAATAGAAGAGATATGGGTTACATGCCTTGCACATGTTTGGTTTTAATGAGTCAACGCCGGAAATTATTTGGTTAACAATATTGTTCCTTGCAATTTTTTTAAGGTCTTCATTTGCTAGATTTTTTTTTTGAAAAAATGTTGTTCTTGCAAAAATTTGTATCTAGAATGTTGATTCTGACAAATTTTCCCACGATTTATGGATACTTTTCGACCAACATGAGCTGTTTGATAGCATTCTTCCATCGGTCTTACAAAGCGGTTGTAGCGGCGGCGAGAGTGTAAAAGATAGATGGTTGTGGGTATATGAGATGGAAGGGGATGTTACAGGTGGTGGTGTCGATGTTGGAGCCTTGGAGATTGGTTAGATAGGAAAAATTGTAGCAGTGGAATTGAGACTTTGTTGGACAACATATATGATTGTTGATTTTTTGAAGGGAATATGATCGTTGATTATGATTAATGGTTGAGATTAAGCAAACTCTACTAACTCTACCGGGTTAAGTTTTTAAGAAACTCTACTGAATTTTATCCCACAAATCATTATGCACCAAATTAGGAAAAATTGTGAACTAGTACCTTTTGTAGCACTGATTTTATGAACTAGTACCTTTACTGATTTATTTGTTAACTAGTATGTAATGTTTTAATTTCATTACCTTTTCTAAATTTTCGGGCAAAATGGTCGACAATCCGGCCTTGACTTCCTTTGTCCCTCCAACTTTTGTGTTTTTTGGCTTCTTAAAGCGCGTGCGTTCAACAATGAGTAGATGTTGGTATGATGTGTAGGATGAGCATCCTACACCAGCTCCAAAACGCAAGGCAAGAAGAATAAAACGCACCAATGAACATGCAAAAAGTAATTGATTTGACAGCCAATGTACATTCCCTTACTTCCGGTGTACATGTCGAAAATTCAAAAAGTAACGATTTGGCCAGTGCTCGTTCACCATTTAATAACTGATTTGATGTCAACCGCCATCATTTCCCCCGATATTTTGTTCACCACTTTTCTCTTTCCCACACTCAACCTCCATCATTTCACTTCCCTCTACATTTTCTCTCTCCAAAAAAATCAAAAACTCCATAACTTCCATATTTCCAATCCACTATAATTATCTTCCACCATCCCAAAAATTAGTCATAAATTTTACAAATAGTTCATTCAATGCCCCAAATTTCGTTCAATATCCCAACAATTGAGTAATTTTCTCCTCCTTCCATGTTTAATGATTTCGTTTTTAAAATTTCGTCCTCTAGTTACTAAATTTCGTTTTTTTTTTGGGTTGCAAGAACACAAAGTGAAGAAATACCATTGGCCACCCTTTTGAGAGCAAAGGGGAAAAATCTGAAGAAATATCTGAACCTCTACTTTGAAGATCTGTCTTTACACATTGTTCACTATATCACAAGGATTGTACTTTGGATGTCTCATTATTGTTCATTGTGTGTTATTGGCGATTTTATGGGGCTGCATGATGGAATTTGATTTGAACAATTGACTTACATTGTTAATCTTTCTGTTGTACAATAATGGACTTCCATTGAACATATGAACTATGTTGTTATTTTTATGAACATGCAAACAAACTGTGGTTACTTCTTATTATTTACATTGTTGTACATTAAGTGAAATTGATTGTACATTACTGGGGTAAAGGTACAAATGATAGACTATGGTTGTTCATTAAAATTCAATATATGTACAATGACACTGACAGTCCCACAAGTGAGAGTGAAACATTACATGCAACTAGGATGCCAAATGAATACTTTTATTCTATTATGTTTCTTTGTACATTCTTGGCTTCGTGGTTGGTCATTAACAAAATCAAAATGTACAATGACAGCCCCCCAGCTGAAAGTAACCCAATTCCTGAAGCTGATGTCAAGTGAGTAATTTGCAATCTTTGTTTCTTTGTACACTGGTGTGTTGATGTTTGTTCACTGATGAAATTCAATATGTACAATTACGAGTCCCATACCTTATAGTGCTCCAGGTGCCACAATTCAAAGTGATGAAATTCAATATGTTCACTTGGATATGACTCAATGTACAATATTGTTTTATTGAATATTCACTGGTTATGACTCAATGTACAATGTTATAGCAAGATTGTTTAATTTCTATGCTTGAAAGTACAATGTTGTTATGACTGAATGTTCAAGGTATTTTATGAAGCTGATATTGTTCACTGGTTATAACTCAAAATATATACATTATTGTTTGATTGAATGTTCACTGGATATGACTCAATGTACAAATGTTCTAGCAAGATTGTTCAATTACTAAGCCTGAATGTACAATGTTGTTATGACTGGATGTTCAAGTTATTTTATAGAGCTGACCTTGTTCTGTGTACATTACAGTTGCGTTAATGTTCACTGTGTATGACTAAATGTACATTAGCTTCACTAACATGCATGCATAACTAAAAATCGTTGTCTAATGATCTTTGTATCATATCTCCAACAAACTTTGGCCTTACGAATCCCAAATCCACATTTAAAGGCATAGTCATTGTATAATTTGTAAGCTTCTTCGTCATTAGCAACCTCTTTGAGTATCAATTCAGATGTCTCAGACTCAACATATTCTATAGACACAAAAAAAAAACTCAATATAGGTATTAAAACAAAAGGTCAACACATAACAAAATGATTATAAACCAGTTAATGTACATGAATGTCAACAAAGTGTACATGCAAGGTACGTACATGTACATGCAACTGTAGGTGGAGCTAGTAATCAAAAAAAGGTACCACAACCAACGCAATAAGGATAAATCACAATGTACACTGATGGTCATTACTTTGATCACTGAAAAATACAAAATGTACACTCGTATATTATTGTACAACAAACCATATGCATTTGTACATCAAAAAAATTGCTTCAACAAATAAATACCAGAATTTTCTGGTAATTCATCTTCTTCTCTTTCTCCTCCATCACCTAAATCTCCCATTGCATTAGAAGGAATAACATTATCAATTGAAATTCCATCATTTCCACTTATATCCTCCATTTTACAAATTGAGTACATAAAACATGCAAAATTTTAAAAATGCAAAAACGAGAAAATAAAACCAAATATCGGCTTTTGGGAATTTATGATAGAAATGAATGAAAATCAGGGAGAAATAAATGAAGAACAAAATAAATGAGAGAGAGAATTTAAATGGTTCTTGAAAAATAAATGAGAGAGAAAGAGAGTGAATGAGTGAGTGATGTAAGCAACAAAGTACAAAAGCTTGAAATGGGGGAGGCGGCCCACTTTCAAAATATCTGCAAAAGCCACCAAATTTTTGGCTCTCCTAAAACTAATAAAACGACGTCACTTAGGAGAAGGTGTAGGATGCTCATCCTACTCCCTTCCCCAGGATCTAATTTGCGCTCAATCTCCTCTTTTAACTCCCTTCCCCCTCCCCGCTCGATTTTTCACTGCTTCATCTGCCTCTTTACTTTTTCACCAACCTTACTTATGTTTCACTAAATTCTCTCACAATCTCTCTCCTTTCACGTTCTCTCTCGTCTCTGTCTCTCTCATCCTAAGGATTGTTCAGCTATGCAGAGTCACCATCCTTGTGGAAAGGTACTCAATTTTGCCTTTTTGGACCACAAAGCAACGAAACGTTTGGCTAAGGAAGATCCAGACTTTGAAGCAAACATTCTTGTATAAGATTAATAAACAAAAAAAAATATCCCTAATTTTCCGAATATAAAACCAAAAGGAATTGAGAGAACATACCTTTGAAATTGGAGAAGAATTAACTGAGAATCCAATTCCCTATAGTTGAATTGTAAGGTAGAATTTAGGGCTGGCATGGAGAATTTTGAGGAAGATGGACAAAGTTTCTGTTTTTTGGGGAAGGGAGGGATTTAAATGGGGGGATTATTTTGGGCGAGTGGGGGAGAGGATGCAAAAGAAACAATGTGCAATACACGCACAGAAATTGGAGGGAGAAATGAAGTCAAGGTCGAATTGTTGACCATTTTGGCCGGAAAATTTAGAAAAGGTACTGAAATTAAAACATTACAGTACTTAAAGGTACTAGTTGACAAAATAAAACAGTAAAGATACTAGTTCACAAAATCAGTGCTACAAAAGGTACTATTTCACAATTTTTCCACCAAATTAAGCACATTAGTTTTTCTTTCTATACTAACAAAATAAATTTTTGTAATTATATTTAGCGTGCAGGTCATACACTTAATTTACTTATATCTAATGGTGCAATCAACCCCATTCTAGACAAATCATACAAACGCCAATAATCGAACATGGGAAAGACAATTATGCCATATAGAGATCATTATGCATCCATGTAAATATAATCTACAACTTTATTATAGATACTTCCTTTGTTCCGAATTAAATGCAACAAATACACTTTTACGCATCTCGAGACATTATCTTGACCACAAATATCTATTTTTACATATAAGTACAAATTATAAAAATTACATTTTATTAAAATATGTTACTAGACAAATTAATCTAACAAAATCCCACTTGACTATGTTTTTCATTATGTATAAATCATAAATCTTAGTCAAAGTAAAAATGTGTGAATAGTGAAAAAGTACATTTGTTGCATTTAATTCGGAACGGAGGAAGTACTTAAATTTAAAAAATAATTCCCTTACAATAATATTGTAATTAACCTATTGCCTACAATCTCTATTATATAAGCCAAGGGATGAGCTATGGTGTCCTCTTTTGAAAAGACTTATATACCCTTAATCTCACAAAAAATAATATTAAAAAAGATTTTCTTAATTCTTTCCTCATTTACAAATTTCTCTCTTATAATCAATGATAATTATAATTGATATATATGGCAGTTCCTTCAACCACTCTTATGATTTACATTCGTTAAATCAATCACTTTTCTATTTATTTGTTTCATTAGGTAATTGTCCATATCAAACAAGTAAAGCTCATAATTTATGCTTAACTGATCACCTCCATTAACCTATCTAAATCACCTCCACGATTGTTTCAATGATTCTTCATCAATATATAAGTAAATTAAAATTTAAAAATAATTAGTAAACCAGTTATTTACAACAATATTTTTGTAACTTAATAATTTTTTTTTGATCATCGTGAATTTGTGATGTTATTATTGTAATTATTTTTATTCACAATAATAATTTTTTTATACTATATAAATCCATTATAACCTATGACTTAGTCTTACTACAAATATCAATTTTGTTTAAAAAATCATCAACCACCTAGCATTGACAATAGAAATATTGTTCAAGAGGAGTAGATAGTTAATATGTAATTTTAGAAATAATCTAAGTTCTACATTTTTAATTTTGAGTTTATTAATTCTACCCTTAATCACGATAAGTAGATGGTTTATCGTTTGATATCTGAAGCACGCACCGCGTTAGGGGTGTAAGTTCGATTTTTGGTTTGGTTTTGGGGCAAAACCAAACCAAACCAAAATAAATTCGGTTTTCATAGTTCAAGTCCAAATCCAAACCAAAATTCGTCCCAAACCAAACCAAACCAAACCAAACCGAAATTACAAAACCAAAACCAAACCAAACCAAACCAAAAAACCGAAATTCTTTTATGATGCAAATTTTTTTTTCCAAATCTTACAAATAATACAAAAATTATCAAGTTTAAAATCATCAAACATAGAAGAATTACTTCAAATTTCAACTAAAGCTTAAAATTGAAGTACTAGAACTAAAGATAATTGATAAAAACATCAAAACCCATATAGGATAGGCAAACTTCGGTTTGGTTTGGTTTTTTTCGGTTTTTTAAAATAAAAACCGAACCAAACCGAAAACCGAAAAAATGAAAATTTTCCAATCCAAACCAAACCGAATTTTGAAAAAAACCAAACCAAATTATTAATTTGGTTTGGTTTGATTTGGTTTTCGATTTTTAACCAAATAACTTACACCCCTACATCGCGTGCACATAGAGGCTAGTACTACATAAGCTCCCCTTTACTCAATATAAACCTAGTGGCTTCAACCTTTTCAGAAACGTACTTAATCAAGAGGAGTATCAGTGAGTTGAGTGCGGCGATGATCCCTCCTAATTTCTCCTTTAGGAGTAGCTAGCAATCACTGACAGTTGCATATGTGGTAGCCTTTCTTTCTAATTGATGGTCCCTTTAAAATGATCAATTGTCGAGTTTGTGGTAAATCAGTCGACGGGAGACAAAGACTTGTGCTCTAGCCCCTACATACAAGTCACAAATCTTCGGAAATATTGACTAATCATTATTGTGACCAAGTCCTCAAGTCAGTTGACAGTGAAACTCGTACTCCTCTTGATGAGTTGATGGGTTAGAAGTTTCCAAGTCCCGTGTCAAAATAATTCATGTAACGTTAAACATTGCTTGAGAAATACGAAAAACAACCCACTGCTAAAATCATAGTATTATTTTACTTTTAATTTGAAATTAATCAATTCAATTTTTTTGAAGTCACATGATCTTTATACTTCCTCCGTTTCATATTACAGCAACACTTTTCAAATTGTGGACTCTGAGACAATTTTTCTTAGTGTACAATTAGATCGGAAGGGGTATGTGATTAGACTAACTAATAATACAACTAAGTCATTATATCAACACCTATGATCCACCATCACCACCCTACCACCGCCAGCCGCCACCACCCCGTCAACACCACCACCACAACCATCCCGCCACCACCATCAGAACCACAACCACCCCACCACCACCATCTTCCATTTTCACGAAAATTTACCAAGATCTTCATCTTCTCCATCTTCATCTTGTATGTGAGCAAATTCAAAAAAAAAAACAGATCTAACCACACCCCCATCTTTGATTCTCCTCCTACAACATCGCAAAACAAAACCCCAAATTCTTCAATGGCGGCAGATTCTACCCTAAACCCTAAACAAAACCCCAGATCTAACCACACCCAGATTCTCCCACAACATCTTTCATCAAATCCACCGCGTGCCGCAAATACGGTCTCGCCCGCGCACCAAAGCTCGTCGAGATGATCTTCGCTGTCCCTGACTCCGAGCGCTCGTCTCTCCACCTGAAGCTCCATGCTAATCCTGTGCGTACCGTGTCTGGAATTGCAATCAGTTCAGTTCGAAGAAGATGAAGACGATGAAGAAGAAGGAGATCGAAGGAGAGAGAAAGAAGGAGAACAAAGGAGAGAGAAAGAAGGAGATCGAAGGAGAGAGAAAGAAGGAGAACAAAGGAGAGAGAAAGAAGGAGATCGACGGTGGTGGGGTCGTTATTGGTCGGTGAAGGAGAGAGGGAGGAGGAGGGTTGGCTATCTTCATTCGTTCTTCGTTCATCTTCGTTCGTTCGTCTTCGCTCGAAGGAGGAGATTGGCGCCTTTAGGATTCCGACAATGGTGGCTTTAGGGTTGTGTCGAGGGCATGAGGGATGAGAGAGAGGGCGTGAGGGAGGAGAGAGAGTGGTGGTGGTGGGGGAATGGGTTAGGTTTTCGTGGTGGGGGGTGGGAGTGGTGGGTGAAGGAATGGTTGTGGCCTGTGGGTTGTGGGAAAAGAGAAGAAGGGTGGTGACTGGAAGAATCATGGAGTAGTTAGGGGAAAGATTAAGTAGTTTAACTGTTTTAGATTAGAGTATGTAATCAATAATAATTTTATAAAGTAAGGGTATTTAAGTAATTTAACAGCCCAAAACTTACCAAATAAGGAAAGAAAAAAAATATTGCATCTATTATGAAACACCCCTAAATGGAAAGTGTTGCATGTATTTTGAAACGGAGGAACTAATAGATATCAAAACAAACATATGCATATAAAATTAGAGGTAGAATAATACAAACTTTGGCCATTTTTCTCAAAATAATATAACCTTTTAATTATCATAGTTAATAATACAAATTTGATAACAAAATTACTAGAGTAGGTCAATGTGAATTGAAACCTTAAAACATATAAAGAAAATTAAATAAGGATAGGAGTTAGGCTAAGTGGGTGAAGCATTCCACTCGCCCTTGAGGTCGGGGTTCGATCCTTCCCCAAAGCGTTATCTTTGGGGATTTCACAGCATCTTTAGGCGTGCGCTACCAAGCCAATGTGTTGGTGGTAGGGGTTAAGCGCTGGCGACTTAATTTCCTAATCAAAAAAAAAAAAAAAAAAAAAAATATAAAGAAAATTAAAAATATTGAGAAAATAACAATTTTTTATCCCTCCTTCCCACCCCAACCCCCTCAACCACCCACCCCTAGCCCTCCCCAACCCTATCGCCACCTTCGAAACCATCCCCGGCCACCTCCATTCCTCCATCTACTCAAACAATTTTAATTTCTTTCCATTCAATATCGTAGGCCACTCGAAACCCTACAAAATTGAAAATTCTAGCTACGGTTCCAAGCTACACAACCTTCGCTCTAATTCATGTTCTTCCTCACTCTCCCACCCTCTCCAATGGTGACACTCACAACCCATCTCCACCGCGCTCTTTCTCTCTCCTCCTCAGACCTCATTCCTCACCTCCCATTCCCACTATCCCACACACCTCCCTATCTATCAATTCTCTCTCCTCATCCCACAAAAACCTGGTTTCCCCACCTTCTCTTCTGATCATAAATTAATGATGGAGACCATTAATTTATGATTAGAAGAGAGCAAGTATTTGAGAGTTCTAGAAAGGAAGATGATTAAAATAAAGAGGAAAATTGGTATTTTTGCGTGGATTATGATAGCTAAATGAGAAAAGGTAGCAAGTGAAAAACCCATTTATAAAAAAAGTAGCAAGTACATAAAAAGCGTAGGAAGAAATCTTCGCTTTTGGTATATTACTCCCCTATCTCTAAATATTTGCTTCATTGTTGTGGGCAAGGGAATTTAGGTGAAGAGCAAATGTATGGTGGCCGGTGCGGGCATAACTTTATCAAGAGATTAGTAGATTACAAAAATGGGGGTTGATAGATAGGAAAAGGACTCCATTTCAAAACAACAAAAAGATAGGAAAAGGACAAAAATGAAGGAAAATATAAGTACTTTTATGTAGGTCATGGTTACTAAATAAATAAATGTAGCAAGTAAAATGAAAATTCTACTTATAAAAATTATAACAAGTTAAAAAAGACATCTATTTATGAAAAATGTAGCAAGTGAAAACAAATTAAAGATAGAGTGAGTAATATTTAATATGACCAAGGTCCTAGTAATAAGGATTAAAAGGCTAAGTCATGATCAATCCTTTTTGTTTGTTAACCATGTTTATCTTGTATATTTCCCATTATTATTAGGTGTAATTATATTCTTGTTACAACTATTCCCTACTTTATAGAGAATACTCCCTCGCTTTTATATTCCTTTACTTTGCTCACTTGATATCATACACAAATATTAAGGAAAGGAGGGAAAAGAGGGAGATTATTTGTACATAGATTGATAGTAAAACATTGTCAGAAAATAAAAAGTTTGATAGTAAGACATATATATATATATCAAGACTTAAGAGGTAATTTCATAAAGTTCCAAACACGAAACGAGTAAGATATGACATTTTAAAAATGAGCTCACGGGCTGATATGCATGCATGCGGCCACACAATAAGTTATAGGTGTAGCCGACTGTTCACAAGATGCATTGTTTTGAAAGATAGTCATAATAGTTGGGACTATTCGGAAATAACACATGGTTGGGATTATTATAAATGGAATACTAAGGTTAGAGTGTAATTTGATAATATTCATGTTAAACTTCTATGGGATTAATTTGAATATGATTAATGAAGTTTTACTCCAAATGCTTCTAGATTTCACCATAGTAGGTTGCGATCATACTTACGATGTAGAGTCTAGTTTAGAGTTAGTATCGGCCTAGTTCAGTACTAATTATTAATATGAAGGATAGGGAGATTTTGCTACCTTAATCTCTACAATTAATCGATTATACCAATCTTGAGTTTAGTAGTGATATTGGAAATCATGCTTATAGATTTCGCCATTGTAGGTTGCGATCATACTTACGATGTAGAGTCTAGTTTAGAGTTAGTATATTGAAAATCATCACTTGTAGATAGTAGATTAGTTTTACTTTTACTTAGTTCTATTAGTTATTGCAATCTTAACCCCCTCCCCCCAAATCTATATATATAAGTAAATAGTTATATAATCTCGCTTATTTGTGTGAATAGTATTTTCTTAGTTAAACTTTGAATTAAGGAATTTAGTATCTCTCCATGGGATCAACCCTTTCTTACCCTTTTCCACTTGTTAATATTTTTGAGGTCTAAGAATAGGTTTTTAATTTTATATGGTAAACGACACATATCAAAGGGCTAGGGGTGGGTGGTTCTGGTGGGTAGGTGTGGGAAGGAGGGATAAAAGAAATGTTATTTTCTCATTATTTTTTAAATTTTTGGAAAATTTGTTAGAAACAACCTTTTATATTCAAGTTTTTGCGAGAAACAACCTTTTAAAAAAAATATGGCAAAATAAGACCTTAAAAATAATTTTTTTGCAAGGAACAACCTTGAACCATTTTCTAGGCGTTGACCAAGTATTTTGCGGCTTCATTCACTAAAACCAAACATGGCAAGGCATGTAATCTACATTTCTTATGTTTTACTCCATTTCCCTTCATATACTTGATGAATTCGGTGTCGAAAATATTTGGTCAATGTCGAAAATGGAGAAAAAAAGAGTTGAAACATAAGAGATGTAGTTCACGTTTCCTCCACATGTTTGGTTTTAACGAGTCAACGCCCGAAAAATGCTTGGTAAATCTTGGGAAAATGGGTCGAGGTTATTTCTCGCAAAATATTTTCTTCTTAAGGTATTATTTTGCCATATTTTTTAAAAGGTTGTTTCTTATGCAAAAACTTGTATTTAAAAGGTTGTTTTTGACAAATTTTCCTAATTTTTTTTACAAGTTTTAAAGGTCTCAAGTCACATTGGCTCTTCTACAGGAATTTTGTTACGATATTTGTATTATTAGCTATAATAATTAAAAGGTTATATTATTTTGCAAAAAACGACCGAAGTTTGTATTATTCTAGCGCCAATTCTATATGGATATGTTTGTTTTGATATCTATTATAAAGATCATATGTTCAATAAAAATTGAATTAAATAATATCAAATTGAAAATACAATAATACTATGATTTTAGCAGTGGGTTGTTTTTCGTATTTCCCAAGCAATGTGTAACGTTACATGAATTATTTTGACACGGGACTTGGAAACTTCTAACCCATCAAGAGGAGTACGAGTTTCACTGTCAACTGACTTGAGGACTTGGTCACAACTCACAACTCACAACTCACAACTCACAATAGTCAATAGTCAATATTGGCGAAGATTTGTAACTTGTATATAGAGCACAAGTCTTTGTCTTTGTCTTTGTCTCCTATCGACTGATTTACCAAAAACTCACCAATTGATCATTTTAAAGGAACCATCAATTAGAAACAAAGGCTACCACATATGCAACTGTCAGTGATTGCTACTCCTGAAGGACAAATTATGATTGTAGGATTATAGGTAATAGGTTAATTACAATATTATTGTAAGGGAATTATTTTTAAATTTAAGTATCTATAATCAAGCTGTAGCTTCAATTTACATGGATGCATGATGTTCTTCTATATATATATAGCATAATTGTCTTTCCCATGTTTAATTATTGGGGTTTGTATGATTTGCCTAAAATGGGGTTAATTGCACCCTTAGATATAAATCTCTATTATCTCTATTATATAAGGGAAGGGGAGTATGGTGTCTCCGAATGAAGAGACTATTTTACCCCTCTTCCCTTTCTAAATTACAAATTCACATACAAACTAAATGGGCTTCAAACAAAAATACCGGAAATAAAATTATAACAATCACTTTCATGAGTTAACTAAAATCATAGAATTGCATAATTTACGTTATACAAATCACTCAAATGAGGAAACTTTACAAAAACTTAAAAATTCACTTACAAACTACAACCAATACACTACAATGTCAATACATACTCACAAAAATATTTACAAAAATTCATTTACAAATTACTCTGTTCTCAAGAACCATTCACAATTACATACTCACAAAAATTACCAATACACTACAACGTCAATACAAATTGAAAACTGAGAAAAACATACGATTTCGACGGGGATATCACACATTTGTCCATTAGCGATTTGCGAACTTCCAAAAAGGTACATAATTCTTTTAGTCTTGCAAGTTATTTCAAATTAGTTGAAAAAAAACTAGCAACTCTTATGTTCGAATGCATGTTCAATTATATCATAAAAATGTTGACAAAAATGTTGAACACAATTATATAACAACTGAGCCACCATAAATGAAGACAATTGTCTTCAAGTATTAACGCATTCATACTAACAAAGTAAATATGAAAATTATATTAGTCAAATATTTTATCAATTAATACACAATTAAGTACTCCGTGTTACATTAAAAATATAACATTCAATCAGTTAACAAAGTGAAATAGTGTCATTAACAAATATTATATTACAAACATGACATAATATGTAAATGCAGATATGACAAACCTTTTGCTAAACAAACATTCAAATCAAAGAAATATATTGTCAAATTTTTTAATGACACAACACCCAACTCTTGACTTGAAATCAAAGTGTCCACTTTCGTCACAATCTATGAAGTAGTGTACTTAATTCAAAAATCAACTAAAAAATTATAATATTAGAAATCATAAATAAATTCAATAAATTTCTATTTTGTTCATAGAATTTAACTTTGAAAAGTAAAAAAAAAAAAAAAAAAAAGACTGGTGAGAGACTTAAGTGACAGAGACTAAACCAATCAAATTTTGTAACTAAAAACAATTATACTTCGTATGTCAAATGTTCAAATTTTGACTCTTACTTATGTCAAAGAAAACCGAGTTTTTGTCTCGAAACAAATCCAAGCACGCATCGCGTGCAAAAAATGCTAGTACTACTATAAGGGAAGGGAGGAGCAAATGGTGTCCATACAAAATGACTCCCATACCCTTACTCGCACAATAAATCATGTAATTATTAATAAAGAATAAATTTAAAAGAAAAAAAATCAACAATATTCAATAAGTCAATAATTATCTATTTGACATAATTTTCAATCAATACAAGTTTCAAAAAATATTCCATTTAACATTGATTCCAAATCTTTGAATAATGAGGAAAGTTGTTATATGAGAGAAAAAAAACCCTGTAAACTACAATTCAAAAATATTACTCCATACAATACATACACCATTATTTTACTTAAAATCTGAATTATTAAATTAAATTCTTACATAACATAACATACATTCACAATTCGCCATCCCTATAACAAGTTAGTTCAACTTTGTTCAATTCGGGTATACTATCAAACAATTTCAATTCGAAATACAGTCGAAAAATTGGCAATTTATTGCTCCGTACATATTGCGTTTAATCCCTCTGAATATTGTCATGTACGAAATCTTTGTTTTATTAATTACAGCCTAAAGATCATGAAAAAGTATGTGTTGATCATGAACAAGTTGACATATATATGTATCAGGTGCATAACTCTTTAATATAAAGGAAAGGGGTGATATGATATACTTTGTAGAGTGTAACCTTATGAAAAATTATTAAGTAACCTTTAGATTTAAAACTAAAGCACAAAACTTTAAATTCACGCACGCATCGCGTGCATAAATTACTAGTGTAAATTAAGTGTATGCTTGCATGCTAAATATAATTACAAAAAATTATTTTGTTAGTATAAAAAAACTAATTTGCTTACTTTGGTGCATAATGATTGGTGGGATCAAATCCAGTAGAGTTTTTTTAAAAACTTAACCCGGTAGAGTTTGCTTAATCTCAACCATTATACAAAATCAACGATCAAGTATGTTGTCCAACAAAGTCTCATTTCCACTACTACAACTTTTCCTATCCAACCAACCTCCAAGGCTCCAACATCGCTAAGAGGACCAACATTGGTGCTCTCCAAGTTGCTCTCCAAGGAGCTCTCCAAGGAGAGAGAAAATGGAGAGCCAACTCTACCCCAACATTGGTGCTCTCGAGGTGCTCTCCGTTCGCTCTCCATGGAGAGCACTTGGAAGAATGCTCTTCCCCAAGAGCATTGGGAGAGCATGCTCTTGGAATAATACAATGACACAAGTCATTGATAATTAGGTATTTTCATTTTTTTTGCTTTTTGATTTTTGGAGAGCTCATTGGAGAGTAAATACCATTGTTAGTAATTTTTGAAGGGGTGCTCTTGGGAGTATCTTGAGGAGAGAGAAAGTAAAAAATGGATTGGAGAGTAATGTTGGAGAGCTATACCAATGTTGGTGCTCTAAGAGGACCAACATTGGTGCTCTCCAAGCTGCTCTCCAAGGAGAGAGAAAATGGAGAGCCAACTCTAGCCCAGCATTGGTGCTCTCGAGGTGCTCTCCCCCCAAGAGCATTGGGAGAGCATGCTCTTGGTATATCAATATGACACATGTCATCGATAATTATTTATTTTCTTTTTTTTTTTGCTTTTTGATTTTTGGAAAAAATAAATTAATGAATTGGAGAGCTCATTGGAGAGCAATACCAATGTTAGCAATTTTTGAAGGGGTGCTCTTGCGAGTATCTTGAGGAGAGAGAAAGTAAAAAAATGGGTTGGAGATTAATATTGGAGAGCTATACCAATGTTGTTGCTCTAACACGGTAACACCACCACTTGTAATAACATCCCCTTCCATTTCATGTTACCCAGATACCCACAACCATCTATCTCACACTCTTACTGCCGCTACAACCCCATTGCGAGACCGACGGAAGAATACTATCAAGCTGCTCATGTTGGTTGGAAAGTATTCATAAATCTTAGGAAAATTTGTTAGAAACAACATTTTGGATACAATATTTTGCGAGAACAACATTTTGAAAAAAGTATTGCAAATGAATAAAGAAAAAAAAATATTTCCAAGGAACAACCTTGTTAATTAAATATTTTCCGGCATTGACTCATTAAAACAAACACATGTGCAAGGCATGTAACCCATATCTCTTCTATTTCAAACTCATTTCTCTCCATTTTCTGGCATTGACCAAGTATTTCCAGTGTTGACTCCATTAGTATATGTTGCCAACTTGCAACAATGAAGGAAAATGGGATTGCAACATAAGAGATGCATATCATGTACCCTTCAATGTTTGGTTTTAATGACTCAGCGCTGGAAAATGGGTAAAGGTTGTTCCTCGCAAAAAAAGTTTTTTTGAGTTATTCTTTTGCAATATTTTATTAGAAAGGTTGCTTCTTGCAAAAACCTTGTATGTTTAAATGGTTGTTTATGACAGATTTTCCTAAATCTTAAAATAAATTTCACCACCTAAACCCCCCCTAATTTTCCACAACAAAAAGATAGGAAAAGGATAAAAATGAAAGAAAATATAAGTACTTTTTATGTAGGTCATGGTTACTAAATAAATAAACATAGCAAGTAAAATAAAAATTCTACTTATGAAAAATATATCAAGTTAAAAGAGACATCTATTTATGAAAAAATATTGCAAGTGAAAACAAATTAAAGGCAGAGTGAGTAATATTTGATATAGCCTAGGTCCCAGTAATAGGGATTAACAAGCTAAGTCATGATCCATCCTTTAGCTTGTTAACCATATTTATCTTGTATATTTCCCATTATTACTAGTAGTGATCATACTCTTGTTTCAACTATTCCCTAGTTTATCACTTAATTAGAGAATACTCCCTCGCTCTATATTTCTTTTTGCTCACTTGATATCATACACAAATATTAAGGAAAGGAGGGAAAAGAGGGAGATCATTTGCACATAGATAGATAGTAAGACATATCAAGACTTAAGAAGGTAATTTCATAAAGTTTCAAACATGAAACGAGTGAGATATGACATTTTGAAAATGAGCTCACAGGTTGATATGCACGCACGCGGCCACACGATAAGTTATAGGTGTGGCCGACCGTTCACAAGACGCGTTGTTTTGAAAGATTATCACAATAGTTGAGGCTATTCGGAAATAACACGTGGTTGGGGTTATTAAAAGCGGAAGACGTACTAATAATTGGGACTACTTTTCCTTAGTTCCAAACATGAGTCTCTTTCACTATTTTGGTCCATTTATTTATTTTTACAAGTTCCAAACATGAGTTTCTTTCATGTAGAAGTATTTGCCCATCCAAACGCAACTAGTACGTATCTCACTAGCAGAGCGTGGATTATGCACTAGGGTGCACAATGCTCATTGTGCACCCAAAAAGAACATACCATTTATATAAAAGAACACGAGTTTTTTTCAACAACTTTTCTACTTTAAAAAAGAACACACGACTTAAAATTAAAGAACATGTAAATCTATATTTATTAAATAACATAGGTTATAATGAAAAGAACATATAGTAAATGAACATCTACACTTAAGGTAAAAGAACATGTACCTTTTAAATTTAAATTTGAAAAAGGAATCTTTAGTTGCAAAATTTAAGGAAACAAATAACAACAATTTTTTAAAATTATAGACTCTAAAAATGATAAAACGACGTAGTTTAGAAGAGGGTGCACCATGCTCTACGTGCACTTGGGTGCATGTACTTATTTGCGTCTCACTAGCTTGTGATGTCGAGACCCTGCATATGGTCAAAAACTTTGATGTCCAATAGAAATAGAAGTGTAGTGTACTCTTTACTCTATGCTAAGATATTTACCATGCATTCTTTCAAAAAAAAGATATTTACCATGCATGTATATATATGGCTGAATTGATCAATAAGTTATCACAATGAAATCCTTTCTTAATTACCTTAAAAATGTGCCAACCAGCTCTTCTACTTTGTTGCCTTTTATTATCTTTTTCCTACGTTTCACCTGTAAATGGCAATAACCAAGTGCAGTGTATCGAACATGAGATGGAAGCTCTGTTGAAATTCAAACAGGGCATTGAAGTTGACAACTGTGGCCTGCTGTCTTCATGGGGAGACCTTGATGATCATAATCGAAACTGCTGTCTGCTGTCAGTGGAATGGAGTCACTTGCGACAACCAAACTGGTCATGTTGTTATGCTCTACCTTGGAGGAAGTTATAGTAGTACTTTTTATGGCAATGAGGAATGTCTAATAGGTAATCTTAGTTCTTCCCTTGTTAGTTTGAAGCATTTATCTTACTTGGATCTCAGCTACAATAATTTTGCTCCTCAAAATGACCGAATGACGAGAAATAAATTGAACAAAATCCCATCCCAAGTTTTATAGGTTCCTTTGAGAAGTTGGAGTACCTTAATCTTTCCAATGCTGGGTTTTCAGGAGAAATTCCTCACCAGATTGGAAATCTTACCCAGTTAATTTCTCTTGATCTTTCTAGTGACGAGATTCATGAAGATTCCACAGGGCGTCAAATCTTCACGTCGTATGTCCGAAATTTGTCATGGCTTTCAAATTTAACTTCGTTGAGATACATCAAGTTGAGTCAAGTTTACCTCGAGGATTCAACAGATTGGGTCCAAGTCATTAACAACCTCCGATCTCATTCTTAAGCTACCTTAACTTATATTGGTGTTCGCTTCCCCCACCAGTTCTGTCGCCTTCAAATTTTTCATTCAAAAATTCTACAACCACTCTCTCGTTTCTAGATCTTTCTAACAATAACTTGGATAATTCCATATTCCCGTGGTTGTTCAATTTGAGTGGAATTAAACATCTTGATCTCTCTTCTAATGGAATCAAAGGTCGCCTTCCAGATGCAATCAAAGGTCACCTCTCACGCTTCTTGTTCTCTCATTTAATAATTTCCAATCCTTGTCAAAAAAATTTATAAAAGATTCGTGTAGCTTACGATCTCTCGGCTTGTCCCATAATAACTTCACTGATAATAGATATGAGCTTTAACAATATTGAAGGTGCAATACCCTCATTTCCAACAAACCTTATTGCCTTATTCTTGAATAACAACAGGTTTTCTGACCACCTCTCCTTGCTATGTCCTAAAGACAAACCAATACTAGAGGACCTTGACCTTTCAAACAATTTAATTTATTGACTGGGGAACTTCCAGATTGCTGGAATAAATTTGAAAGATTAACATAATATTTGCAGTTGGAAAATAATAATTTTTCAGGTGCTATACCAGCTTCCTTTGGTAACTTTAGAAACCTTGAATTCTTGCACTTGCGGAACAATAATTTCTCCGGGCAACTACCAAAAGCCTTAGGGGACTGCACATCCTTGGTTACTGACACTGTGGATGTTGGTCATAATTCATTGAGTGGGCACATACCTGTACCATCATGGATTGGAAACAATTTGACAAGGCTTGGTTATCTTGGCCTACGAAGCAATCATTTCGTTGGAGAGATACCTTTAAGCATTTGTCAATTGTCTTTGCTCCAGATTTTGGATCTTTCAACCAACCACATTAATGGTAAAATTCCAAAATGCATATATAATCTGACGGCGATCAAGAATGGGACAGACTTCTTGAACAATGCAACCATCATGTGGAAAAGAAAAAACATCTTGGAGACATGCTCACATGCATTTTTCCGATTCTTTGATGATATGAGAGACAAGCTCTGTGTCATGGTTTCCGTGACAAAAGCCAGAGTTCAGAGGAGGTTGTGAAGTTGCAGAGGTTAGTAATTTCATCTTTGATCTATTTGCTGATAGACAATTTTAGTTACTCATTATCAAGTATCAACATGACCATGTGTATAAGCTTCTTCAATCTTCATTAGTTCTCCAAGAATACTAGTTGTGACACCATAATCTACGTGCAACAAATGTAGTATGATAGAATCTGAATCTCAAATAAAACCTGATAATAATAAGTTAAGGCATCTAATATTTTTGCCTGATATAATATACTCCATCCGTCTCTTAATAGAGTGTCCCATTTCTTTTTTTGGACACTATTCAAAGCAAAGAAAGCGCCTCAAAAAAATTCCAATATATAAGAAAAAACATAATACGTGTGCTTGTTTGGTTCGTCTACCATTGCGTACATTAAGAAAATCAAACTTTTATAATTTTTACTAATATGTAATTAAAGATATTAACGATACAAAACGTGCGTTGAACGTGCGTTGGAGAAATGGCTCTATTTAGGGACGGAGGGAGTATTAATCAATGTACTTATGTACATATGGTACAGGAAGTCAGGACTACAGGTAATGACGACATAGAGATCTTTCGCTTTGCCTCGTAGGTAAATAAGCATACTTGGCATACTATAACCCCTAATAAATTTTAATTTGTATCTTACAAACTCTGATTTATGCTTCTAAATTTCTGGTGTTTATTTTGAAGGACAACTTAATTATACGGTGCATTGAGCTAGGTGCTGGAATCGACCTGTGGTTGCTACTATTGAGAATTTCAGTTCTTGTGAAGTGTGAACAATGTGTACTTAGCATGTCTGCATGTGTATTATTGTTGCTACTGTCGCGGGAATTTAAGTTGTAATGCCTAAAGACTCTTATATATTATTGTATTATGTAGTAATGATTATTAATTAGCAATTTAGCATAAGACTCAAACCGAACACTTTGACAGATATTTATTACTATATACTAAAAGAGAATACACTATTCACCTTTTCCCCCCAAAAACTATCCTAGGTGGCATGTCATGGTTAATCTAATTCCCGCCTTAATGTACTGATGATGTCACGTTTTTTTTAAAAAAAAAACTGAACTTGCTTCTTCCTTGGAAAAAGAAGTCAGACTTATTTGTTTCCAGTAAAAATCATTTATGACTATCCCTTTTTCTTTTATGTTCCTTCATCTTCCTGGCACATTTCTCTATCCTTCTTCATTCTCTATTACTGAAACTTGAAACCCAAAAAAAGTATTGTAATGGGTCTTCTTTAATTAAACTTTTCATTAAATATAATCTTTATGTTACTCCTTATTCATCTTTGATGCTGATAGGTTGGAATATTTTAGAGGTTGAGGTTTACTAAGTGGCCCAATAAGTGTCAATGTATGATCATAGGGGTATATGTATATTGTTAGTTTGATTATAAAATGTAATCTAATGTAGTTCATAATATAAGTTTGAGCTAAATAGTAAATAAGTTATCTTTTTTGGAAACTTCGCTCTCATTTGGATGGTATTTTGAAATTAGTTTGGACAACTTGTTCACAAATGCAAAGATTAAATCAACCAATATAATTCATCCACTCTTCTTTTGAGTTTGGGTGATATGATTGCTCCTTCGATTATAGTTTTCCCTATATTTTTGGAGCAAATTAGTCATTAGGATGTTTACAATTGATGCATAAATCAAGAACATTGAAAGGTCATATAGTGGCTATTCTTAACTTCCATTTAATTTTCTTCCACTTCGTTATACTTAAGTATCATGTCTTATTTGAGTTTTAAACTATGTAAAGTAATACTCGACCTTCATTTTGTAATCTTATCTTTATAATTTTCCTTTTGTTTAGCACGTTCTAAGTGTAGAATTTGATATTGATCAGTTAAAGGAAAATAACTACATGATGAGAGGTTATTTTATTTTGATAATTTTGAGTCCGTTTAGTATATTGTCCTTATCACCTGCAATTTTTTAAAAAAGAAAATTGTGCATCGCACGGGTGCTAACCTAGTTGTAGTATATACCAGAAGAGTTTGTGGTCGATATAGGAGTATAACACATGACCACTTCTACCATTTGCTAGTCTATGCCATTCTCAAGGAATATGGACAATGAATATTCAGCGCATGACCAGTCCACTAATGGTTATCTGATCACATTCTCATGCTATAATCACATCTTACCTGAGTTAAGTATCTCACAAGGACTTGTACTCTTGTATTTTGTTCCGTTAAAGACTTGTACTAATTTTTTGTTCCGTTAAGGACTCCAAAAGTAACATCCGTTACTTTTGCATCTTGAAAAGGGGTTAATCCTTAAAACTTTTCAAAAAAAAAAATCTACATACTCTATATCTCTAAAAAATAATTTACATACTCTAAAAGTCACTATGCTGGTGACGTGGACTCCAAAAGTCAATTTGCTGCTTCTTTTTTTTTTTTATCTCATCCACCTTCCTCAACAATAAAAAAAGCCATTCACTTAAATCTTCTGCCAATTGATATTTGAGAACAACATCATGGAGTGAGTATATATTGGGGAGAGAATCTAGTAGTTAGAGTCAATTGAACAATTGAAGGCTAAGGTAATAATCTGTAGGCTTTAATTTTTTGTTCTTTGAATTGTTTTATATTGTTTTTTTGGTTTTCGTCGAATTTTGTGTGTAATTGTTATTTGGATTTGTTTGAAATCCTTAATCTACATTCTTAATACTGTTGTTCACATGGTTGTTGATGTGATTGAAATAATATTTTTTTTGAGATTACATTATGTGTTCTACAACTTTAGTGAGAATAATAGAACAAAATTGGGGCCTTCCAAATATGTAGAATTATATTTATTGGGCATGATTAATCTGAAATAGTGAAAATATATTGTTGTAATTAGTTGTTTCCAGATAATTTAGTGTGTTATTGTAAAGTTTTAAACTCTGTGAATTTGGTACTTGAAAGAAACATTATACAAGTAGTATTTGTTAGATGAAAAAAAAATCTCTGTTTTTATTGATTTAGATATGGATGGGGAGCCATCTTTGGTGCCTGACCTTGGTGATATTGATAGCAATGTCCCCTTCTTGTTCTTATTGAATGGATGCGAGATTAATAATAATAATCAGAATACGGGGGACGAGATTGACTATGATGAAAATAGTAGTGATAATGAAGAGTTGGAGGTGAGAGATGCAAGAGACAAAATTAAGCAGTACAAGAAATTAGAGATGCTAGTTCATGGAAGGATAATTACTTTTGGATTGTCAATTTATTCACTTTTGTTACTCTTATATCTTTTTTCTTTTGTTTTATACTTTATATTGTTGTATAACCATTTTTCTAGTTGCAAAAGTAACGGATGTTACTTTTGGAGTCCTTAACGGAACAAAAAAATTAGTACAGGTCCTTAACGGAATAAAATACAAGAGTACAAGTCCTTGTGAGATACTTAACTCCATCTTACCTCAATGTCATTTATTGCCACATATAGGGGTGTTAACGAGTCTATTTGGCTCGCAAACTATTCGAGCTCGGCTCGAAATTTTCAAGAGTCGAGAATAGCAAAGTTCAACTCAGAAAGTTCGTGAGCATGTTCGAAATATGTTTTACCTATATTATTTTTCATATAATAGAATTTTAATTAAAAATTTTAATTAAATTGTGCACAATACTTGTGTAAACACTCAAAGAAAGTAGCTTAAAATTATTTATGGAGGATGTTGTAATATACTCCCTCCGTTTTTTAAAATTGTTAAGTTTTTCTTTTTTGGCTATTTTTATTTAATTGTTACACTTTCACTTTTTCCTTATATGGTAACCTATCACATCAACTTTTTACATTTTTCGGCATCATATACCCCCACCACCCATTTTATTGATCCACTTAAAACCTTCTCATCTACCTTATTTTTCTCTCTCCTACATTATTTTAATGCTTCTTTTACATTTTCCAAAATCAAACATTCTTTTTTGGTACTTCTTGTTTGTTTTTTTTACAATTTTCTTAATTCTCTCACAAAGTGAACTATAACAATTAAATAGAATTAAAAGGAGGGAGTAATTTTTATAACTCAAATTGAGTTTTAAGGTAAAATGAACTAGAAAATTTAAGCTCAAAAAAGCTTGAGACTTGGCTCGGGTTCGAGTAAAAGTATTACGAGCCGAGTCGAGCAACCTCAAGCTCGGTCTCGGTTCGGCTCGTTAACACCCCTAGTCACAAATGAATGAATATGAGTAGTTTGAAGTTAGTTTAAGTTATAAACACCTCAAATATCATGTATATAGTTTGTTTCTTGTGTTTAATAGTAATTTTGATTGAAAATGCAAAATATAGGCAAGTTAGAACCAAATATAGGCCATTTTAGTTCCAAATGAATGAATATGCGTAGTTTGAAGTTAGTTTAAGTTATAAACACCTCAAATATCATGTATATAGTTTGTTTGATGAGTTTAATAGTAGTTTTGATTGAAAATACAAAATATAGGCAAGTTAGAACCAAATATAGGTCATTTTAGGCCATTTTAGTCCCAAATGAATGAATATGAGTAGTTTGAAGTTAGTTTAAGTTATAAACACCTCAAATATCATGTATATTGTTTGCTTCTTGTGTTTAATAGTAGTTTTGATTGAAAATGCAAAATATATGCAAGTTAGAACCAAATATAGGCCATTTTAGGACATTTTAGTTCCAAATGAATGAATACGCGTAGTTTGAAGTTAGTTTAAGTTAGAAACACCTCAAATATCATGTATATAGTTTGTTTGATGAGTTTAATAGTAGTTTTGATTGAAAATACAAAATATAGGCAAGTTAGAACCAAATATAGGTCACTTTAGCCCATTTTAGGCCATTTTAGTCCCAAATGAATGAATATGAGTAGTTTGAAATTAGTTTAAGTTATAAACACCTCAAATATCATGTATATAGTTTGTTTCTTGTGTTTAATAGTAGTTTTGATTGAAAATGCAAAATATAGGCAAGTTAGAACCAAATATAGGCCATTTTAGTTCCAAATGAATGAATATGCATAGTTTGAAGTTATTTTAAGTTATAAACACCTCAAATATCATGTATATAGTTTGTCTGATGAGTTTAATAGTAGTTTTGATTGAAAATACAAAATATAGGCAAGTTAGAACCAAATATAGGTCATTTTAGCCCATTTTAGGCCATTTTAGTCCCAAATGAATGAATATGAGTAGTTTAAAGTTAGTTTAAGTTATAAACACCTCAAATATCATGTATATAGTTTGTTTCTTGTGTTTAATAGTAGTTTTGATTGAAAATGCAAAATATAGGCAAGTTAGAACCAAATATAGGCCATTTTAGGCCATTTTAGTTCCAAATGAATGAATATGTGTAGTTTGAAGTTATTTTAAGTTATAAACACCTCAAATATCATGTATATAGTTTGTTTGATGAGTTTAATAGTAGTTTTGATTGAAAATACAAAATATAGGCAAGTTAGAACCAAATATAGGTCATTTTAGCCCATTTTAGGCCATTTTTGTCCCAAATGAATGAATATGAGTAGTTTGAAGTTAGTTTAAGTTATAAACACCTCAAATATTGTTTGTTTGGCGTGTCACATAGTTGTTTTTACTTGAAAATACAAAATATGGGCAAGTTAGAACGTAAATATTGTTTGTTTGGTGTGTCACATAGTTGTTTTTACTTGAAAATTCATGAATATGAGTACATTATTTAACCAAACGCAGGAGACATACAAAAAGAAGTTGGATGATTGTACCACTCAAGGGTCACAGCCGAACCCTGATTTGTTGTATTGGGAGACAGTTGGTGGGAGGAACAGAGGAAAAGTTCAGGGTTTGGGTCAGGGAGATCATTTGTATTACAACTCTTCATCTGGACGAGGAGATGGCTCTTCACAACCATATGAGCCGTCCATTTTTTCTCAGCTTGAGGCGCAGGTGGAGGCAAAGGTCGTTGCGTGGATGGAAGAGGTTGAGGCAAGGATCGCAGCACGGATGGAAGAGTCAAACCGGGCCCTCATGCAGGAAATGATGAGGAATATGTGTCAGTATATTTTTTTGGAACCCGACTTCTACTTTATTTCCCGACTTCGGGATCTATTTTGGGTACATATATTTAATCTAGGTAGTTTGTCTAACTATAGGCATTTAGTGTCTATATTTATCGGCATCTAGCTTATAAGTTTCTAGATTTGTCGATATATATTTTTGTAGAACCCGACTTATACTTTATCTCCCGACACCAGGATCTATTTTGTGTACATAATTTTAATCTATTTCATGTAATTATATAAGTATCTACGCAAATTGTAATATATATCAAAATTGCATATTTTTGTTGTTGAAAATATTGAATGCGATGGAGGCGATGGAGCAGGAATAGGTTTAGTGTCGTAGATTTAGGTACAGGTTTAATTATAATTTGTAACATTAATATTGAAATTATCGTAATTTTCAAGAACAACGACGGCTAAATATTGGACAACGACGACTAGGCAGTCGCTGTAAACGAATGGGATGTTGCCATGGACTTTAAAGTTAACGACTGTTGAACAAAATTAGCGACGGTTTAGCACCGTCGTTGATTCAGCGATAGTTTAAAACGGTAGGTGACGCAACGACGGTTTAAAGTCGTCGTTGAATCAACAATCGGTTGAAGCAGTCGTTGATTCAACGACAGCTCAAAACAGTAGGTAAAATTAATTCAACGACGGTTTTTGAAACGGTCGGTGAATGGTTAATAAACCGTCGTTGAAATCCACACCGACGGCCTGGCAGTCGTTGATTCCTAAATCAGCGACCATCGTTTCAACGACGGTCAGTCAACGACCGTTGACCGTCGTTGACTATTTCAGCGACGGCTTTTTCTTAATCAACGACCGCTTAAAGCGGTCGTTGATTTCGCATTTTCTTGTAGTTATATGTACTACCTAATAAATATCACTTATTGCTAACTATGCATAAAAAATGCACAAGAAGAAATAAAAACATTAAGAGAGATATATATATGGGAAAATACCTAATAAATATCACTTTTTGCAAAATACAATAAAATAAAATATATGTAAAGTAAATCATTTTGCCTAAAACTATCTTATAGTGCCTTTCTGGTTTGGCACCAGTGCCACTTAGTATGGACTCAATTTTTTGTATGTTTAATCTTTTACTATTTGCTAAAACCCATTTTGGTTAGTGGTCATATATAATGGTAATGGTAATGGTAATATAATATAGTGTAAATTCACTAAGGGGGTGTTTGGTTAAAGAAAATAAGGTATGAGGTATGGGTATAGAATGACTAAAACCTATACCTAGTGTTTGTTTGCAATATTTTACATTTCTAAACCTATACCTCAAACCCATAAGGTATGGGGTTTAGAAACCCAAGGGAGGAGGTGGGTATGACTCATACCAAACCTTCAGGCATAAAAATAAAAGAAAAAAATTCATTCCAAGATAAATCCAAACACATGAAATCAAGTATCAAGTTCCAACCCCATACCACCCTGGTTTCATTCCTTATTCCAAACCTATACCACTTTGTGAACCAAACGCCCCCTAAAAATTCTCATGTCAATACCATAGTTATGAAACTTTATCACAAATCGCTTTTCCTTCATAAATTTCTATTACCACCCAATAACGTACTCCCTCCGCTTCATTTTAATTTACTCACTTCACTTTGGAGGAGAACCAAGGAGGAAGTACAAAAGTATGAGAGAGAAACTGAAAAGATGGAGAAAGAAACTGAAAAGTGAGAGAGATAAACTAAAAAGTAGGTTAAAATATTAAAAAGTGGATGACATGGGTGGAAAAAGATGAGAAAGTAGATGTGACATGTTACCAAAAATAGAAAAAGCAACAGTGTGTAGATTAAAAAGAAACAGACTAAAAAGAAAAGTGTGTAGATTAAAAAGAAACGGATGGAGTATTTCCAAGGGATTATGGATGGTAATAAACTTTAGGAAGAACATGTATATTTTCGAATAAGATAACATTATAATGGGTGTGACACGGGATATCCTTCACAAATTTACAATGCAATGCATTACTTTACTGTTACCAATATCTATGGCCACTAACCAAACAGATATTGAGGGTATAAAATGTTTCCAAATTCTGATTTTTTGATAAATTCATACCTAACTAAGCATATTTAGTCAGTTTTAAGTATGCCACTAATCATGTACATACTAATGAAGCTGCATTTATACATCAACAGTGAACAAATGTGTTTTTTCACTTTGGTAACTCAAATTGTGGCTTTTGTCTCTTAGCAGGATTATCTGGATTAACATAAATCGTTAGTGGTTCCATATTGGTAGGGCTGGCAATGGGTCGAGTTGGGTCAAGATCAGGTTGGGTTGGCGGGTTAACGGGTTGAGAACCCCTTGACTCAACCCGACCTGTTAACTTAAACGGGTTGGGAATTACAACCCAACCCAACCTTATGATAAACGGGTCAACCTTCAGGTCGACCCGTTTATTTGTTTTCGTGTTTTTTCCAGAAAAAAGGTAAAACAACAAAAATTATATTACAAAGCAACAATAAGCAGCGACTTAGCATTAAGCCATTACATAACCATATGCTAGATATTGTTCAAAAGCAACAAAATGAACTCAACTCAAATGTTGTTCAAAATCAACAAAATCAACTCAACCCGAATGTTGTTCAAAAGCAACACCATTACAACTCCATAATCAATTGTTCAACATTAACTGTAACGAGTTAGGGTTTTTTACTTTTTAACTTTCTATATGGGCTAGCCCAATTTTTTTTAGCTGTGAGATGAGTTAGGATTTTTAGGTTGTTTCCATAAATGGGTTAAACGGGTTAAAATCAGGTCAAAATTTTCAACCTGACCCAACCAATTTAATTAAACGGGTTGGGTCAGGTCGACCCATTTAATTAAATGGGTTGAAAATTTCGACCTAACCCATGGGTCGGGTTGGCGGGTTGGGTAATATTTTGCCAGCTCTACATATTGGCGTCTCATGTAGTCCTTTGAATAGTAGTACCGTTTTTTAATGATGACTAAACATGCCAATCTATATATATATCTAAAACCCAAGACAAACAAATGTCATGCTGCCACATGTACTCTCCCCTCCCCCACACAATCAAATGAAACATTAAACAATAAAAATGTGTGTTTCAAGATTCGAACCCATGACCTCTCATTTGATATGCTAATGCACTAACCAACTACAGTACAATACTCATGTTGGTCTTTGTGGGGAAAAAATCATTTAAAGACAAGATAGTATTTCTATTTTTGAAGACTTCAAATACACGTTGGTAAATAATCCGGGGCGTATCGCCCGGAACAAGAACTAGTTCTCTTTATAAATCAAAGAATATGCCATAAATATACTTACTTTACTTGGTAATTCTTTGAATATGAATTACATTAAGAATATGTAGATAAATAAATTAAGCTTGGAACTTCAAAATTTGTTCTTGTAATATTGTGAGTTTGTGACTCGTGAGCGTTCCTGGTTATTGGGTGAGTCGAGTCGGGTCATAAAGGGTTACTTGATAAGAGGTCGATAGCGGGTCGGAGGTCGATAACAGGTCGATGATGGATGGGTCGACAGCCGGGTAAGAAAAATAATGAACGGAGAGAAACAAAAGTGAGTATAATTGAATAGGAATCATACATGTAATTATTTTTACAATATCAAATTTATTTTATTATTGGGATATTTTATCGGCCCTATAATGGCCCTGTCCAATAACGACCCTGTCCAATGACGACCCTGTCCATTAAAACCCTATAAATTTGACTCTAACCCTTTAGTCATTGGATTACCCTGTCCAATAACCAGGTCTACTCGTGAGTTTTGAAATAGTAAGATACCAAATTTTACTCTAATGAAATTCATAAATGTCAGGTCCCTTCTTATCTACTTAATACAAAACCTAACTCTTCTAATCAATACCCATTAAAAAGCAAGGAGTTCAAGTTACTATTCTTATCAATAGTGCCTTGACGCAATTGCCATCCGAGCTTTACAAAACAACTTCCGTGCCCTTCCTTCCTCCCGTGTTTGCCTCCGCACCCTCCATCTTCATTTTTCATTTTCAATCTTCTTCATCTCTCTCCTCTTTTTTTTGTTTCTCACCCTTTTTTCTCTCTCTTCTTTTTCGATTATCTTTGCAGTCTCTCTCTCAGCTTATCCATGGATTCCACAACTTCATTTCTCACTTTGGCTTGAACATCAGGTTCAAATTCTGATGAATTTTGTACAACAACATTAGAGACAACAACAATAGCAGCAACAACAACATCAGAGACAAAAACGACATCAACTTGTGAGTTCTTCGTTGTCAACTCTTTTTTTTGTGTTACTTACTTCCAAATCTCAATTTCTGTTTTCGAATTTTTGGTGGAAAAATTTGCCTCTTTTTTGGGGGTTTATTTGATTGTTTATGTCGGTGATTTAACTGGGTGTTGAGGGGTTGATTTTGTTGATCCAAGGTTTAATTCTTAGGATTTCGATTGCATTTACAGGCTAGGGTTCTGCATTTTGGGATTTTTTTATGCAGCGGATCATTTTTTTTTATCGAATTAGGGTTGAATTAGGGTGTCGGCATCGTCTATTTTGTATCAGTTTGGTCGATTTAGCTTCAGGAGTATGAAATTTTCAGGTTTTGTAGTATGATTTTTTGCTTTTCCTCATTCTTCACCTTCAATTTCAAGGTAAGATGAGCTTAAATTTTCTCTCTCCTGTAAATTAATGATTCATTCTACTCTATATTATTTGATCTGTGTAGTCAACTTTTATTTGGCCTTTTTATTTGCTTCAAATATTTGGATATACTGAATTTAGTCGGTGTTTAAGATAATTAATACTTTGTGTTTTAGGCGAATCGTTCCAGAAATTTTTCAAGCTTCGAATCACTATGAATTTGTCCCAAATTCACTGTAAGTTTTAGTGCTTATTCTATTCTATCCCATTTTTACTTCATTTCTCTTCACTTTTGTTGATTTCTTACTAAATTTTGCATTGCTCTTCGTTCGATTTGTATGATAATACAGGTTCTAAAGTAGACTATGATGCCCCTGGACACTGGTGTACTACAATGCTTTGTCTGATCTTGATGGTACTAGGTAAAGATATGATGCTATTCTTTTTCCGGTTAATTTGATTTTCTTTATCTAAATCTAAGACATAATATGAATCTGTGGTGTTATGTGATGTTTTAGCTACAATTGGCCCTTTCTCATGTGATTATTTTCATGTGGAACAAGTCAAGAGGGAGAATCTTTCTTGGTCGAGTGGAATGAGAGTGAAGGGGCTATAAAAAGGACATACACTGGATTTAGGAGGAAGTCAAATGGTGTTGTGCAATTTGACACAACACTATCATTTTCTAGCTGCTGGGACATGGATAATGTCGGCATCCTCACTCATATAGAGGGTCACGGTAAGTATATTTGAATTTTCTATATAAGATGAAAATTCCACCCCCTCCCTCCCAGAAAAAAAGAAAAAGAAAAGGAGATGTTGATCGTGTTTTAAATTGTGTTTCAGAGTCTTCCACGTTTGAGATTCAACAAGGAAGGGAATCTTCTTGTTGTGTCCACTGCAGATAATGGAATCAAAATACTTGCAGAATCGCAATGGTCTTCGATCGGCGAGGACCGTGGAAGCCCCATCGTTTGATGCATTGAGGACACCTATTGAGGCTGCTGCAATTAAGGTTACATTCAATGACTCGATTCTTATAGAGCAATGAACCTTTGTGTTAATGTTATTATTCGTACCAATTGGAATTATTTTGAGGCCATGACTACTAAACTGGGTAAGACTAGATAATCTATTGTGTATTTTCTCTGGCTGTATAGTTTCACTTCAGTCACTAATATTAAATTTTGAGTGGGGGTTTGAAGTGGTAAAAAGATTATGGTGATCCCCTTCGACTTCCCGGATATGTCATCTTCCTTGTGCGCAAGATTGTACTTGATACATATCTGTTTTGATTAGGATGAGGGCTTTGTTGAGTCAATGCTTTTGATGTGGCATTGAGTATAAATGTGTAGATAAGAAACATAGACAATATATCAACTGTAAAGATTCCCTTGTACAGATGACAGAAAGCTCCTGCTTTTGAATTATACATTAGTTGTTCTTTCTATACTGTCATTTTAGTCTCTGCATGATTGCAGAAAATTTGGTCCATTATAATAAATGATGTTTCTGTAACGTTATCATTGTCTTCAACCGATTTATGTATCTCATTGGAGTGATAGAATCTGCGATCTACTTTTTACTCATTCCGATGTCTCTTTTTTGGAGGCATATGGCAACTGGTTTGAATTTAATATTGTAAATGCGTGAACTGTTAGTTATTTCAATCATTCAGCACAGAAATGTCTTTTAGGTCAATGAGTAACTGATGTGGTGCTCACTAGAATCTTTGCCTAGCCAAATCTAACTTAGATAAACTCAATAGTATACTCAATATATACCAAATAGATCCAAACCTCTGGTCTCAGCCTTTCAAGACTAAGTGAATCATCTTCTATACATCCTAATGCAAAAATTATGACCATAATAAAACAAAATCTTAATACAAGCTAGGAAATTTTAAAAGTTGACCCTTAGTTTCCAGGGACTTCTTCAAAAGATTTCGATATTAGTTACTTTGCAACTTTTGTAAATTTCAGCAGTTGACCCTTAGTTTCTTAGGCTTTTGTGCATATGCGTCTGCATATCTGGAAGCAATTCATAATGTTCTTCCTCATGCCACTTAAACCTTTTCTTTACATTTGGGTTAGTTCCTTTTTACTATCTTACTCCCTCAAATCCTCATGGATAAGTTTGAGTAATTTAAGTAAAGGATTACATAGTCTTTAGAGTGACTGGACATCAATCTCAGAATGACATCTATTTGAAGTGGATTGACTAGCTTTACCTCCCCCCTTTCCCCGACTGCCTAAAGCGGGGCTGTTTCACAGGAATCTGTTTGATCTTGTAATTGCTTTCTTTTTTTGTTGTTGATTTGATTGATTAATCGTGATTTTTTTAGGTGTGCCGTGGACGGAGGAAGATGAACATGAGCTGTTTTTGCTTGGAAAAATTAGTATGAAGGATGGAGAAAGGTATAGAAGAGGGAAGATGAGCAAATAAGAGTTGAGGAGAAGATCTCAAGTGTTAGAGGTTGAGGAAGAGAGGGAAAAAGAAAAAGAAAATCAAAATGAAAAAGAAAGAGTCGAGTTTGGATAGAAGAGTAGAGTTGTTCGACCTTATTTCTTATTAAATAAATATGATTACATTCTTTTCTTTCTAATCGCTCTCTGTTTTTAGGAAAGAATGGAATCAATGCAAAATTAAAAACGGAAGAATGCAATCAATGCAATTATAATAATAATTGCTAGAAAGATAAAGAAAAGGTGAAAAGGTTAATAGACAAATACATAAAAGAATAGTGAGATGGAGATATGTGGAGGAATCAAGATGGGGTAATGGTAAAGGGGAGAGGGAAAGAATATGAGGGCCAAGATTAGAGAAAAAGAAGGAGGAAGAGATAGTCATGACATAGACTATAAGAAAGAGATAAAAAAAACTATTACATCATCTCCTAAAACTTGCAAAAAACATATTGGTTGGGAAGGAGGAGGGATACAGTAGTCGAGAATTTTTTAATTTACAAAGCTATATAATTAAATAAGCGTGATACGTAGAGTGAAAGAGGAAGCAAACAGTTGGTTGAGTGAGACTAAATAAGATCAAGACACAAGAGAGTGTAAGAAAGAGGATGCATGAGTGAAGATGAGGAACTGAGATAAAAGGGAGGAAGGGATGGAGAGCCTAAGGAGACTAATCTTAGAGTGCAATTGAGAATGATATAAAGAACACTTCTAAGAGATTTTTAAAAATTCAAAAAACCAGAAAAAAAAGAGGGAGCATGTAAGAAAGAGAACGGGAAAGAGAGGAGCAGAAAGTAGTAATTGACTTTATAAAATTTACAAAAACATAACAAATGGGAGAGAGGAGTAGATAGGAGCACTTTCAAAAGATCTTATATATTCGCGAAACAACAAAAGGAGTGAGAGGTTGACTTTGAGAATTTCATAAAAGGATTTATTAATAAACAAAAGAGTAAATTATGGAGAATAGATAAATGGATGGATAGACAAAGAGAGAGGGATAATCAAGGCGAATATATGGACAGTTTTGATGGATAAACAAAGGAAGAAGGAGATCAAGTATAATATATATATATATATATATATATATATATATATATATATATATATATATATATATATATATATATATATATATATATATATATATATATAGAGAGAGAGAGATATTAAGGAGAGAATTAGGGCGTTTGAGGAGCATGTCTAATATCAATTGTATTATATGATACACTTTCGCTGTTCTTTTGAGAAAGATAGAGAGTAAATTTGAGACAAATTCTACAAAACGCAAACATTTCACTTAATAAAAATGAGGGAATAAGCACTTGTAGGAGAATATTATATTTATTTGAGTTTTTTTTTTTTAACAAAAAATGATGTTAATACGAGGAAAGGGGAGAATTAGTATGAAGGATGGAGAAAGGTATAGAAGAGGGAAGATGAGCAGATAAGAGTTGAGCAGAAGATCTGAAGTGTTAGAGGTTGAGGAAGAGAGGGGAAAAAAAGAATATCAAAATGAAAAAGAATGAATCGAGTTTGGAGAGAAGAGTAGAGTGGTTCGACCTTATTTCTTATTAAATAAATATGATTCCATTCTTTTCTTTCTAATCGCTCTCTATTTTTAGGAAAGAATGGAATCAATGCTAAATTGAAAAGGGAAAATGGCTCTTCTACTCCATTGTATAGATTTACTCTAAAGATTCCTCACTCACCATCCTATCATTGCTTAGGCAAACTCAAGTTCGGTAGTTAGGCCTATATTATGCCTAGGTTTAATTACTCAAGTTCGGTAGAGAAGGAAGTAAAGCTAAGTTTAAGCGAATGCCTGAAATTATGAGAGAGAATATTCTTGTAATTCGATTGCAATTTGTGTGATATCTAGAGTAGTGTTCTTGGAAGCTGTTCTTACTGGTAGGTAATTCGAATTGTTAGTCGATTATATATATATAATTGGCAAATTTTTTAGAGACATCTTTTTTTGAAAAACTACCATATATATAGAAACGTTACCTTTTAAAACAAAAAATGTCATATTGTTGTAAATATATTAAAATTATGATTATATAGAGACGATCATGATTGAGATACTTTAATTAAAACTATATGCCAAACTTGGCTTGACTTGGTGTAGATTCTATCTCATGACTAGCGCTGACAATGGGTCGGAGATGGTGCCGGTGGATTTCAACCCACCCCAACACCCACAACCAGAGAAAAAAAAAACTGTTTGTAGACTTAACACTTTTAAAAAATATTTGCCCATCGATTAAGAGCAATATGACTAAATATAATTTGTCAATTCACATGATGAAAATTAATATTAATAATTGATATAAATGTACTAACATCTATGGGTGGATGGATGGAGCGGGTAATGGGTGAGTAACGAGTCAAAAGAAGTTCACCTTCGACACGGCCCGTCATCTGCTCCACCTGCCTCCATGCGGGTCTTCTGCCTATTTATCTGGGGTGGGTGGATGTATGATCCACTCACCCGTTGATAATTGCCAGCTCTACTCACGACTTCAAGTTTAAGGGTTCAGATCCTAGGAAGTGAAAGACACTGAGAGGAGGATTTCCTTTATAATCCCATCTTCTAAGTGCTTGGGCCTCTGGGTAGGACTTGTGTGAAAGCTGCCTGTATGTTATTCATCTTATCAATCCAAAAGAATTGATTAGAATTATATATAATTCACAAGGGTTTATTTATCCTAAACAAGTTCAATTATCACTTGAGTTCTTTTTATTTTTTGTGTAATAATTGCAAATCAATAATATATGCTAAGCAGGTTTGCTCCCATGGGGAACCATTAACATTTATGTTATACAAGTGACTTAACTTATGTCCTTAACTACCAAGTTTAGGTGCATTTGTTTTCCCTTACCTGATTACGTTTAAGCTTAATTCGAATATTGCAAATATATTGCCTAATGATAATAATAATGAATTTACTAAAATAGTTACACCGGTGAGTTGATTCCCCTGTATTTACAACCTTGGGGTTTGGCGCGCATCTGCTTTATTGTGAAAATGGAGTTGATTGTTATGAGTTAATTCCCCTGTAAGGAAGTTTGGTCTCATATTTTCAAATTGATTTTGTTTATGCCGAAAATCTGGTCTTATTGTGAACATGGAGTTGATTGCTATTTTTTAAATTATGATTTTTGTGATTTGTTTTGGTTTATGATCTATAACCTCCTTTTATCTACATATCACTGTTTTTGAGTACAATCCTTTTGTTCTCGATTTTCTTAGGTTATTTTTTTCTAGCTTTTATGAAGGAAATGTGAACAAGAGTTAAGTGTTTCATTGGTAAGTTTGCTTGCTTTACCAAAAATCTTATTCTAAATGATAGTTTATGTCTTCAATAAATTCAACATCATCTATTTTAGGTTATAACAAAGTAATGTTCATCTCTCTTTAATCTTCTCTCACTCTATTCGCTTAATCTTACTTCTTTTTTTATCTATCCACTTAACAACTTCTTATGATCTCTGTGCAAACCCAAGATGTGAAGATTACTGAGGGACAAAGTATGTGTTACTGCACTCCTTTTTACCTTTTTTTTCCAATTTTTATAAGGACATTTTTTTTTGCAGACATCGATGCTGGGTAATGGTTTATTTGGACAGCCCATGAACATGGTTTTGCCTGGTGTTGTTGGATTCAAGGTGACTGGAAAGTTACGGGATGGTGCCACAGCCACAAACTTGGTGTTGACGGTCAAGTTTAAATTGTACATATTATTAGATTTTTTAGAATTTTATTTTTAATGGATATTATTTGATTTAGAAACTTTATTTTTAGGGCATTGGAAGAAATGGATGCTTTGAAATAAATTATTTTAGATATGAATTAAATGTAGCAATTTTTTTTGACATGAATAGAATAGCAGGAATTTCTGTTTAACAATATTGTTGTCGCTATTTATATATTGTTTCATCAAAAATGTCTTGTGGCGCCAATATAGTGCCAACTGCCAACCATAAGTAAACCAAATGATGCGTTTTGTTTTGCTGCAAGTCAGCCAAATTCATTTCTCTTTGGGCTTTGCCAATTTATTGTCTTCAGTTTGGCCCACCCTTTTAAACTCATTATACCACTTTTAATATCCCACTGACAAGCCATGATAAATATTATACACCAAAAAAAATGTATTCATAATTTCCCCTTAATACTTTTTTTAAAAAAAAAATGTTACTATGAGCAATTCCCTATTCCTATTAAAAATTAACGATTTTTATAAATTACATAGTACCCTTTGTTTTAGGAAAAGTTACTATGCACAATTTCCTCTTAATGATTACATTACAATTATACCTTGCAAGAAATCATTACATTCATTCTTACAACCACAAAACAAAAAATACATTATGAAGAATTTGCCACCTTTACATTACTCCTAATTAGATTATACTGCTCTTAGAATTCATATAATTGTTGACAACTTTTCACAATAATCAAATAGATGACAAAAAAGTTGGGATTTTTGGTTAGCCACTTACTCAAAGATAATAGCCGTGCCCGTGCCGTTGACCCGTAACTTTTTGCGGTCCGTTAATCGTACCGTTAAACCCTTCTTCTTTGGCTAAATTAACACCGAGTGGGACCTTTTATCAATTTAAAATCCGATTGCCTTATTATCTAACCTATCCGTTCAGATACTTTAAAGTGCCTTAAATTATTTTCGCTTATATTGCCATAAAACTATTCATACTAATTGTCGCTTTCTTGGGGTTCGGCGCGCAACGCGCGTCGAACAACAACTAGTAAGGTAAAAATAAAAGGTTAATCTCATTTGAAATACAACTACTATACTATATAAAATCCTATGAAACTCACATTGTAATTAATATTTATTCTCTCTCCATCTACTCTATTTGCTTCTCCCGCTCCAAAAACTCAAAAGTGAAAACACAAGAAGAAATTAAATAGCAACTATTAGGGGTGTAAGTTATTTGGTTAAAAACCGAAAACCAAACCAAACCAAACCGAATTAATAATTTGGTTTGGTTTTTTTCAAAATTCGGTTTGGTTTGGATTGGAAAATTTTCATTTTTTCGGTTTTCGGTTTGGTTCGGTTTTTATTTTAAAAAACCAAACCAAACCGAAGTTTGCCTATCCTATATGGATTTTGATGTTTTTATCAATTATCTTTAGTTCTAGTACTTCAATTTTAAGCTTTAGTTGAAATTTGAAGTAATTCTTCTATGTTTGATGATTTGAAACTTGATAATTTTCGTATTATTTGTAAGATTTGAAAAAAAAAATTTGCATCATAAAAGAATTTCGGTTTTTTGGTTTGGTTTGGTTTTGGTTTTGTAATTTCGGTTTGGTTTGGTTTGGTTTGGTTTGGTTTGGGACGAATTTTGGTTTGGATTTGGACTTGAAATATGAAAACCGAATTTATTTTGGTTTGGTTTGGTTTTGCCCCAAAACCAAACCAAAAACCGAACTTACACCCCTAGCAACTATATTGTGTGCTCCATAGCATAAGTAGGATCATAAATACAACACGAGCCCAAGAAAACACACAGATCAAAAAGGCCCAAATCCAAGTTTACTACCATCACCAATCAACAGACTACGCTGATCCAGATACTGTAACGGTTGCAAGCCCACACAATAAGGGAAACTCCAAAACAGGTAAGCTAATAATAGTAGACGACCCAACTAACGATGGGCTTGAGCCAAACCCAAGTATGGTGGGCCGGATTGTAGGCATGGTTGCCTCCGCTAGCCATTCGAAACTTGGGCTAGTAAATATACTGAACGACGTTTTTACAAATGGGTCTTACAAAGGAAGCACCTTAACTGTAGTGGGCCTGGGCTGTCCAGCACGTCAAGTCTGTGAACTACGCATTGTTGGTGGGTTGGGTATGTTCCGCCTTACGCTGCAAGGGTTGAGTTCCAACTAACGATTTACTAATTATGTTTGTTAGAAATTCTTGATGGTAGTGAATGTCAACTAACTTAGTTGGTTAAAGTCTCGGGAGGTGGTGCTCATGATTTGGATAGAATCCCGTCTACATCATTTACCCTGTGGCTGTCTTTATACCAAAAAAAAATGCTTAATGGTATTATTAATGTGTTTATTAGTTTATGTTAACACTAAAATTTACCACTTTTCAAATGAATTTTATAGTGGTGTGGAGCAATAAAAATTAGTATATATTATTTGTATATTCATCCTACAGACTTGTCACTTATCAATTATCACTAACAAGATACCAACAAGTTTGGTTTTACAGAAGATTAAATGAGATGAATTGTTTATGGCGTGGACGAATTTACTTCGTGATGGTTCAAACTGTCTTACAATATTTGTCTCAGGGCCGTCTTAAAATGGTTGGAGGCTCTATGTTACTAATAAACATTAGTTACTAAAAACTTATTATGCATAATTATAATTATGAGTTATTTATTGTCTATGAAATTGCCATATAATACTGATTTATAAAAAAAATTACCTAAAGTATGAACATAAGGATAATATGACTAAAACAAACAATGAATTTCAAAATTAAAGGACCCTCTTAATTCTTAAATGAGGACGTTGTGTTATAGGTTTCTTTACATGCCTTTATAAATGGCCCTAATTAGTCCCTTAAGATTCTCAACCTTTATAGTCAACCTATATCAACTTTGGTCATTCTTTATTGACCATTATACAAACATTAACAATTCAACCTATATTTCACAAATGTTGTTACACCATTAGTATTATACTACTTCCGTCTTTCATTCCTAAAAGATTTGCACAATTTATTTTTAAAACCGCTATTTACCGTCCGTATTTACTTGAAATCGTCTATATTTTTTCATTAAATACCCCCCATGCCCCTCCCCCTTTCACCACTCTACTCTCTCAACTCTCATCCAACTTCATCCATATTGACCTCTCTCTACTATTGGGCACTACCACCGCCACCGAAGCACTACCACTGACGAACCAACTACCCACATGGACCAAAACCACCGGGTGACCACCAACACCGGAGAGAGCACCACCAGACCACAAACATCGGAGCACCTAGCTCTCTCCTCTCTTTTTACATTACGTTATTTTCTAGGTTTAGGGAGTTTAGTTTTTCTTTATCTTTTTCTCTCTATCTTTATTTTGCAAACCCTAGTTCTCTTTTCCTTCGGTAATTCATGAGTTTTATTATTTTCTTTCATTGATTTCTTTGATTATGTTTTTCTTTGTAGATTTAGATTTTATTATTTCATGATTGAGTAGTTTTATTTTCTAGGGTTTGGGAATCCATGTGTATATCTATGAATCTTGATTGATATTTATTGATAGTTTGATTAATCATTGTTATTTCTAATTGATTAGTGTTTTTATTTTTAATCTTGCAACCGGATCAATTGCCTGATTAAACTTGCGAATAATGAGTCATAGATCGAGAGATAGTACTCTTTCGAGGCTTACCTACAATTAGCAAATTTGATTATGTTAGATACCGTACTGCATATGTTGATTTAAGAGCGTTAAGACCCGACCGTAGGATTAACATGTGCTCTAAATATCTGTCTAATTGAACTATTGATGTTATTTTGATAGATTTTGAAATATGAACACGGTGAACCATTGCCCTAGATCCTTTTAGTTTGATTTTCATATTTTATTAGTTTATTAGAACCTTTAATTCACATACTTCAGATCTTGTTTAGTTTCTCCATACCTTAGAAGCTAGATTAGAATGACCATCTCTCTGTGGATTCGACCCTACTTACTCGATTACATTGTTAGAAGGTTTGCTAGGAATTATTTTTGACAGGTGTTCGATAGCCTAGCAACCACCGACGAATTAGAAAATGCATTGTATAAGTTTTGATCCATGTAATTCATATATAATAAAAAGAATAAGAAAATGCATTGTATAAGTTTTTATCCCGTGACTTCAAGCTGATATATTAAAATCTTAACCACTAAACCAAGTCATATTTAGTGTTATTAGTTTAAAGTAAAATATTAATAAATGAAAAATATCATTACTCGGGGCGTAGCCCGGGTCCTAAAACTAGTTTCATCTTTCAAAACCGTCTTTAATTCATGCTTTTAATCATTAATATGCTTATATATATCAATAAAAAAAATTCTAAGTTTGATATCTAGAGAACACATCAAAACGATTTTTTCCCCTCGTGTAAATGAAAGGAGCCAATATTACATCGTCTCACTATTTACATGATGTTTCAAGTGAACCAATTAGCTCATATAGTAACGTAAGATGGTCTTTTTTTGTAAATTAACTAAATAAAAATGTTAAACAAGTTTTCATATTTGACCACATCAACAATCTCCCTCCGCCCCTATATATGGTTCATTTACTTTGGGCGCGAAATATCGAGGAGAAATCAAGTGGGGCCTTAGTTGTATTAAATTAGAATTAAAAATTGAAGTTGGTACACTATTCAATGAATTATTTATTGAGGAGAGAATGTGGGAACCTTTATAAAGAATCATCTTGTTTATGGGGAAGTGAATAATATGATAAAAAAAATAAAAGCAAAATATAATTTTAATTGATGGACCCATACTAAATAAAGAAATGGAAAATTTATTTGGGACAGACATAAATGAAAAAATGAGAACTCCATTTAGGAACAGAGGGAGTAGATAGGTAGAGCTCAAAAGAATTAAGAAAAAATACAGAAGATCAATATAAGGATGGAAGGAGTAATTGAAACAAGAGCTCAAGTTAAAAAATACTTACACGAAAAAAGTAGGGGGAGGGAAGGTACAACTATTATTGTACACTGTACACTTGGAAATCTTGTGAGCATCGATAAACCCAAGGCTTTTTTCTAATTCATTTCTTATTTGGAGTGACTCCAAAAGAACAAAAGCATAACAGGGAAGCTCCAAATGAACAAAATAGTTTTAGATGTACCATGCAATAGTATATAGCTGAAAGGAGCCAATATTACAAGTATATAGATCGTCTCACTATTTGTATCCATGATGTTTTAAGTGAACCCATTAGCTCATATAGTAAGGTAAGATGGTCTTTCGTAAATTAACTAAATGAAAAGGTCAAACAAGTTTTCATATTTGATCACATGAACAATAAATAGGTAGAACTCAAAAGAATTAAGAAAAAATACATAAGGTCAATAAGAATGGAAGGATTAATTGAAAAAAGAGCTCAGGTTCAAAAATACTTACACGAAAAAAAGTAAGGGAGGGAAGGTACAATTATTATTGTACACTTGGATGTACCGTGAACATGATATACCTAAGGCCATTTTCTTGTTCATTTCTCATTTGGAGTGACTCTAAAAGAACAAAAGTATAATAAGAAAGCTCCGAATGAACAAAATAGTTTTGGGTGTACCATGTAATAGTATACCCCGAGAGTATAGCAATTGCACTAGCCAGGAGTTTGCAACTTTCTTCCAAATCATTCCAATAATAAAATAATCGACATAAAACATAAAGGGTTTATCTTTCAAATGGAAACCTAAAGGGATGTATCTTTCCAATATTACACTCATAGCTAGGAGTTTGCCCTAGATAATATGGATTATTAAGAGGGAAAGGAAATTGAATCCTTCCCATTTACTTCTCTTGCCTTCCCTTATGTTGTATCCACATATGGGAAATGAATACCTCACTTTCATTCACTTATTCTCTCTCTAAATTCTCTTATCCAAACAAACTATCAATAAGATGTGTATAAGGATTTTTTTTTTAAGTTGGTAAGATGGATGATCTTACTGAACTGACACCTCGTACAGGTATAACCAACTAGGTTTGCAGGTCAGACTCCTTGCAGGGCGGGGGGATGGTAAGGGAATCCTCACCCCAAAAAGCCCCTAGCGGGATTTGATCCCATGACCTTGAAGTCATGAGGCCAAATCTTTACCACTAGACCAAGCCTTGCTTGGTGATGTGTATAAGGATTTTTTTTGGGCCCCCTTTCGGGAACCTAGTGGTAAGATGAATTTCCTCTGGGCTGCCCTCGCACAGGAAGTCATACCATTGGACCCAAGGATCATTGGTGTGTATAAGGATATACATCCTAACTATTATTGATAAGTTTAGAGTAGGTTTTGTACGAAGCAAACATTCTTACATACAGTCAGGATTAACTGAAAAAAAGTACATACTCAAATACCCAATGATTATATTTATTTGCTTCTTTAGGTTCTCACTTCTCACTATGTATTCGCCTTAAATAGAAAAAAACAATAAGATAAGATAAATGTGTTCAACGTATAAAGCAACCATTGTCTAAACTTTGTAGAGTTCTAATCCACACAGGGATTAAACCTCGAACAATTTCGAAATTTAAAGGAATGTATTATATTCTAGTTATATATTCAGCCACTCAGGTATATAATGAATGAACTTTAATAAATTATCATTAATTAAGAAAATTGAACTAAATCTAAAGAGAGTTAGAGACGATATGCATGATGTAAGAAATACAAAGTCGAACTTGCCAAGTACTAGAGTACTATATTAGGCGTTCATTTTTGCACAATTCCCCATGTCAAAGCCGTTGAAACACACAAAAAGGACAAGAAAACAGCATGCTAGTGCTTTTTTCCATAGCATATACCCAAACTTACAACACTTTCAATTAAATATTTGAATTTTACATATTATACTCAACAAAACCCATCAAAAAGCCAAAAGATGGAGAATCATCATCATAATATAATCAAGTACTTGCTAATCATATACTATATAAAAATAAAACCCAAACTTCATTTTTTTTTCTTCTTTTAATTACCTCCTACTTAAAAACTATAATTTGGCTTAAATAATCTATCCCTTAAAGAAGCAAACCTTGATTTCTTCTTATCACTTTCATCAACCTGAACTTGATCATCTTCTCCTTTGTCACTTCCTTCCCCTTCTTCATTAAAAGCAGGATGACACAAAATACAATTCAAAAGTTGAGTTCCTCTTAAAGCATTTGTCAAAGGCAAATGTCCTTCAGGAGGAATATTATTATTACTACTATCATTTTCACTACTATTTTCTTCAGCATTGTTATTATTATTACCACCATTAAGCTCCCACATAAATTCGTTAGGAAAAGACCTATAATTATACTGCTCAACTTCAGTATCAAGCTTTTTCATCCACCCTACCTTAATAAAGAACCTAGTAAAGTCCTTGTCAGCTTTCAACCATATCTTCTTTTGAACACTATAACCAAACCTATTGTTGCTGAACTTCTTCCAAAGCTCATCAATGGCTATGAGATCTTCCTTGGGGATAAACTGCACTTCTGAGAAGAAAACATAGCCTCTCTTGATGGCAGCTTCACCAGCTAAGACGATGATAAGGCGGCGGGTTTCGTCGTCCGCTAAGCGAAAGTTTCCTGAGGCGAGGTGGCGTTGGAGGTTATCGAGCGAGAAGGCAGTGTCCGGGGCAGTGATGGGAGTTGTCGTAGCGGCTGCCGTGGAGGAGAGGGAAAATGTGATCATGTGGGAGGACAGGGAGATGGTGGATGTGGGGTGTTTTAGGGAAAGAGAGGAGGATGTAGTGGTGGAAGAAGGGAGGGAGGAGTAGTCTAAGGAGTGTCGCCGAGGCCGACGAGCCCCGGCGGAGTGAGAAGAGTGGTGGTAAGGTTGGTGGTGGATGGTGGCCATGGTAAGAAGAGAAAGAATTGTGGTGGTGAGAAATGTGCCAAGTAGTTAAGGAAAAGAGAGAAAGTTTGAAGTTAGTGGAGGGATGTGTGTGTTTTTTTGATATGTGGGGACTAACTAACTTAGCTAGGGAGTGATAAAAGAGAGGAATAAGATGAGGACAAGGTGGAAATATGGGAAGGTGATCCAAGAAGATAGAAAGAGTTATTTTGATTGGCTAGATGAGGGTGAGGGTGTGAGGGTGGGATTTTCTCTCACTTTATCATTTTCTCATTTGCTTTAATTTTTCCATGCTGAAGTTTTTTTTTTGTTTTTGAGGGGAAAAAAGGGAAAGAAAAATTGTGAGGTGGTGTGTTGGTTGTAGAGTGATATGCAATAATGAGGATAACGACAAGTGAAGTACTAAAGATCAGGCAATTTGAGGTATGAAAAGTGTACAGCATGCAACTTTACCCATAACAAATGTTGAAGAGAAAGTTTGTATTTACAACTTACAAGGAGGGAAGATATGTTCCCACAAATATTGTAAACATGTAACTTTAGTAACACTATAGTTTTTAACCATTCAAAATCATAATATCAGTTATTTATCTTATAACTTTCTTAGTAAAGAAAACATATTGTAGTAAAAGACACATTTTTCGGCTCATGACAATGTAATGTGTAGTATACATAGTATGTCAAAACAAACTTTTTTTGGTGGATAAAATACTTTATGAAATTGTGGTTAATTAAACAACCATATAAGAATTGATTTAGCCATTAAGAGGAGCTGAACAATTTTACATTGTGTATTATTATATTATTAGTTTCAGAAGGAAGACATATATTGGTTTTGCATAATTAGGTCATCAGGTGTCTCTCCAAAAATCATTAGACTTGGTTTAGACTTAAAAGGCACGATTAGCATAGTGAATTACAATGGGTCAGGCTTGCAGCTGGGCTGAACTGGCATGTGGGCTAGGTTTAATTGCAACTATTAGGACATAAAAGGGAGCTGAAAGCCCAAATTAAACATCTACTTGTCAGAGTTTTTTCTTCTTTGACTGTATCCTATAAATTATACTTCCTCTATTTCTTTTTAAGTGCAACACTTTGACTTTTGCACCCTATTCACATACTTCACTTTGACCATTTTTTTATACTAATATATAAAAACAAAAATGATCATATAAGATGGTGTTGGATTTATTTCAATGAATATTTTCATTATATCAACTTTTTATAAATTTTACAAATACATAATTAGAGCCTAGAGGTGTCCGATTTAGTGCCCCAGTCTCACAATCGTATCTCTCAACTAACAGTTTATCAAACTTAAATATGACCCTGGAGTTGCATTTCAAGTCTTAACTGCTTAAACCATGCACTGTTATCTCACTCAAGCTTCTGAATCTCTCCCATCTAGTAGCCGACTGATCAGAGGGTACGAGAGTTTGGCCGAACTCAAGCAAACCGAGCTCACAAACACGGCACTTAGGTTCAATATCTATTTAGGAGGGACTCTAACTAAGATTCTATAGTTATAGAAGCAAGCCCATAAATGAACAAGTAGCATGCTCCGATCCGGTCTATTTATGGGTACAAATTCGTGAAATTAAAAATTTTAATGCATTTATATCATAAAAAAGAGGTAAGAGTGAATAGAGAATGAATTCGACGTGAGTAAAGAACTGACACTTCCTTAGATATCACTATATCATTCTGCAGCCATATTTCCATAGCCTAAATCCTGACATATATACATTTGGAAACCCACCCCCACGCTATCTGCACTTCGTTTTGGATGTTTTCACTGAGTAATTGAAGTTTAGATAATAAAAATAAGACATGAAATAGTAAGCACAAACCCTCCTAATGCCACAAATCCAATAAGCCACTCGTGGAACCTTAAAGTCAACAACCATTCCCACCCTGAAATGAAGAGATGTGTAAAAGAAAAACTTGGATTAGCAAAGAATTATGGTTTAATGCTTCAAAAAATGTGAGATGTTATATCACTAATTACATTCTCATTTCTCACCACATTTATGAAACCCAGTATTGCAAAACTGAACAAAACCCGCATTACTCAAACAGCAAAAAGAGACTCGTTGATAAGCATCAACTAACTAGTAACCACACCTTAAGGAAACACACACACTCACTGCATCCCTTCCCCCCCCAAAAAAAAAAAAAAAATTCCAGAAAAATTCATTTACAAAATATACATACATATATACAAATTGGGTTGCGTTGAAAACTCCTCTAATATGAGAATGTGAGAACACTAACTAATAACCTCTTTCAACCAATAAATAATCCATTTTAGCTGAAATGTGACCATGTTTTCCCTGGCGCGGCCAAAAAGGATTACGTTTTCTAGAAAAAGGATTACCATATAATATCCTACTAAAGCATTACATTTTCATTAAAATGCATTACTCCACTGTTCTCATGTTCTTATAAAGAGTTTTGACGTGAAATATATTCTCTCTCTATATATATATTATATATATATACCCGTAAAGCTTCCATCATTAGAAGAGGCTTACCAGAGCATAGAGTTAAATAAGTAAACTAGGCACAGGGGCAAAGCCTTCTTGTATGCTGATGCAAACCATCACAATTGAACGCCGTCTGTGATTTTGAGTATAAGCATGCTCCTGGATACTGGAAACAAGAAAATATAATCATGCTTTTCCTCCAGGTTACCTTCAATCCAAGTCCATTAAAAGGCCAAAACACAGTCCTGAACTTTTTATACATATCCTATGTCAAAAATGCCAATAAGAAGATGCAATTATCTCCAGTTATTTACTAACTAAAGCACCTACATGCATGTGGATGGGAAAGGTAAAAAGTGGAACAAAATAAGGAGTTCACTTGGATCTAGATTCTAGACTACAAGTCTACAACACATATAATCAGAGAACCACATCGATATCCAATCTTAATAATTTGTATCCCCCTTATGTTCTGTGCAAAAACTACAAGAGATGCAAGCTTTACCAACTACGCATAGTAAAAAAGTGTTCCTTATTTGCTGTGTGATATCCGGCTTCTCAAGTGGCAATGGATACCAACAAGGACGAACGGGCCACTTTATCCAGTACATCAGCCAATTGTCCCACCAATGTTCCTTTCATTCTTTTAATGTTCATATTCTTTTTAGTTTTTTCCCTCTTAACATTTACTCTTCAGCGAAATTACTCATGCACTTAAGGGAAACAGTGTATAGCGGATGCTGGACCATTTGCACTTGTTCCTCTGCATTTAACCAGGCTTAAGGATTATATAATTCCAATTGGAATGATTTCATACAGAATTGTTTCAAAAAAAAAAAAAATTGCCACATTTTATTTTATAAGGCAGTAATATCTATGACTCATTTACAGAACTTGGATTAAGAATTCGGGCAGAAAGTGGGGTATACCAGATGCTTAGGTGCACCATCAACAACTTCTGCTGGCTGATCTGGGCCCATGCTAGCTATACACCCTCTTTTGCAGTTCATGTGTTTCTGCATACTGTCATCACAGACGGCACAAATATATACAAATTAATGGAAAAGGCATTAAGTGCATAAATTGTATTACACACTGCAAACATCGTCTTCACACCATTAACTCTTTTAAGTATACAACAAAAAGATCACCTCAAGGCCTCTAAAGAAGCTCCCGGTTTGTACAAGGGTAAGGGAGGTTGAATGTACATAGTATTTCTTACTTTCAAGCAAGACACATAAATGATACTTTAAAACCTTCTAGACATATGTGTAATGATGAGAATGAAAAAGATCACTGGTATGAGGAAGGAATAGCAAAAGTTAGGATAAGTTCTTACAGCAACCCTTAGTCCTAACGCCAGCGGGAGTACCAGACAAGACCCGTAATTCCAATAATCATGTCCAGTTCCCCAATTTTGTTCAAGTTTTAGAGAGCCCGAGAGCCTTAATATTTTTTTTCCTAAAAGGGTGCACTATCCAGCATAAGAAACCATGCCATATAGATATAGTTATACGATGCCTCTCACAAAATTCCACCTAAAGAATACTTAGGCCCTGTTCTTTTGGATTGAACTCAACTAAATGGAACTGAATTGAATGGAACTGAACTGAAAATGTGAGAGGAATTTGTCAGAACTGAACTAAACTTAATTAAATTGAATTTGTCTAAATTGAACTGAACTGAATTTCCATCAATTTAGTCCAAAAGAATAGGGTCTTAAGAGGATCAAACATATACAGCCTGAATCGTGTGTCTAGTATGGGGAAAAAAGAGAAGGGAAGAGGGAAGGAAGGGAAAGTAGGGGAGAGTATGAGTGGGCTTACGATATCCTTCCAATTATCAACATTGGATGGATTTGTTAAATTTCAAGTGGAAAAGATATATCCTTCCCATTTCATTCCCACCCCTTCTTCATTTCCATATCCAAACACAGGAAAATGGTCACTCACTCTCCCTCCCCTCCAAATTATCTCCTCATCCGTACATCTGCAAGAGGTTGTTTCCACTGTAAGTAACAAGGTATTGAAGTAAAATCACTATTTCTTTACAGCTTGTTTGGTTCGTTTTAGTAAAAGAAAGGAACGGAAGAGAAAAGAAAAGAAAGGAAAAGAAAACCTTAATTTCCCATGTTTGGTTTAAGTTTTCTCCTTCTTCCCAAATTCCTCCAATTTTGGGAGGAAAGGAAAATGAAAATTTTGTAAAGAGACTTTCCTTCCACTTCCTTCCATTTCCTATCACTTATAATGTTATTTTCGAACCAAACATTCGAAACTAAAATGTTTTCTTCCAATTCCTTTCTTTTCCTTCCAAATTCCCTCTACCAAACAAAGTGTCAGATGATTACGGAGCACTTCATTTCATACATCAAAATACAATAAGGTCCAAAATATTTCGCTTTAGGCAACACTTAATATATAGAACATTTAGCATCAACAAATAAAATACTGATAACCACAAACAATTACATTGTCTATGTTTCCTTTTCATGACAAAATGCTTCTAAGTTCTTTTATACCATATTATGTAAAAATCTACTGAATTTCTTCAGCTGATCTGTAAGTATTGGAGATACTAGCTTTGTGATAACTTATTAATCTATATTCATTTATATAGCTTAGATCCATCTAACCATTGTCTGCACGAAAGCAATTTAGAAATTTCCATTAAGGCTAAAAAAAGCCGCCGAACCTACAGGTTGAAGTATAATGACTAAAGGCACTTGAAAAGTGACAACTAAAGGCTTTTAACTACAATTTCTTATTTTAGTCTCCTTTCAAATTTTCACATAGTTTATTGAAAGCCAAAATAAATTTTAGAATCTTCGTAAAGTCAAAGAACATTAGACAACTTAAGATCCACTACTGGTGCTCTGCATCTGGAAATGAACAACCTTTTATAAGGAAATGAAGGTTTTTCCCCCAATCAGTCTCGTTCTATCACATAGCATATTCATCTGAGGTATTATTCATGTTATGAGATATAAGGATTTCAAACTTTTAAAAGAAAAACAAAAGATGCATAAGCTGTAGGAAGATCCCATTTACTAAATGTAAACAGAAACAGAGAGTTACTTGCACAGGAAGCAGAGAGTAGTTGAACAGGGAAACAATGAGTAACTTGCATAGGGAAGCAAAGAACTCAAAGCTATAGCTTACATTTTACACTGGTTGAGCACTGACAGCCTGCTAGGAACACACGACTGCCCACTCAACTTACAAACAGAGTTGCATGATTCACCCTGCCTGTCCACCATGGAATCCAAATTACACAAATTAAACTCTAGTTGATAAACAAACCAAATTAATCAAAAAGATTATCACGTTATAAGTTCACACCTTCCAAGAACAACGCTGATTCCAGCCAATCTTGATTCCATCAGTGTATCAGAGGATCCTGCTTTACAGCAAAATGTGACATGCTAAAGTCAAAAATCTAAGGACAAACACTTCGTTTCAGAGCATTATGCAGAAAGACAAAAAGTTTAATAAGGAAGCATATGTCCTATAACACCCCGTATTTTCACTCCTAGTTTTTCTTAAATATTTTTGTCCCTAAATTAATATTTATAGATAACAATTTTAATTTAATTATTAAATTTAGTGCCGAAATATTTTTTTTATAGATGAGATCATGAGACTGTTGTGTGAATTATATTTATATTTTATACTACCTCCGTATTAAATTAAATGCAATAGTTTCTAAAAACGGCAGTTTCAAATTAAATGCAACAATTCCCTTCCTTCCATTTTTGGTATGATTTTTACCCCTAAAATTACCAAAATATCCTTGTTTAAAAACTAAAACACATATTATACTATCCAAATCAAATTAATTGCAAACATAATCAAAATTAATCAACCTAAACATAACCCCCCTCTCTCTTCAATACCACCCTCACTCCACCACCCACCACCATTTCTCTCTCCTCCATGCTCCCATCTCCATGACTCCATCCTCCTGCCGTCTTTCTCTCAACCACCACCACCACCACCACCACCACCATCACCATCACCATCACCATTTTTCTCTCAACCACCACCACCACCACCATCATCATCACCAATCTCGCCGGCATCCCCCACCAGCCCCAAAACCACCATCATCATCATCTCTCTTCGATATCCTCCCCACCGACCCAAAACCACCTTTCTCCACCGCCGTCATTTCTCGCGCTCCATAAACCACCGACATTTGGATCTCCTTTCTCTCACCTCCATCTTCCATCAATCTCCTTTAATTCTTCCTTCGTTCTCTCCTCGCATCTCTCTCTTTGTCTTCGATCTCTTTCTTCGATCTCTCTCTTGGATCTCTTTCTTTCTTCGATCTCTTTCTTCGGGGCCAGCAAGAAGGTGGTTTTGACGGTGGGTGGTGGGGGGGCAGTAGAAAGGTGGTCGTGATTGATTTGGGTTTCGAATTTCGCAGCCAGCATGTTGGCGGTTTTTGGTTGATTTTGGATTCGAATTTCGTGGGCGACGGGAAGGTGTTTTGATGGTTGTGGTGTTTCGGTGGTGTTGGTGGTGGTGGCGTCGTTCCCGCCGGTGTTGGTGGTGGCGGCGTCGTTTCACCGGTGTTGGTGGTGGCGTTTCGTCGGTGGTGGTGGTGGTGTGGTGGCGGCGGTATGTGGTGGTGGTGGTGGCGGTATGTGGTGGCGTATTAGGTGGTGGTGGTAATTGGTGGTGGTTAATTACACTAAACACTTGCCCTCACTTTTGTTAATCTCACCTTAAGAAATTTTGCCTAGGAGTCCGTGTCAAAGGGATTGTTGCATTTAATTTGATACGGAGGAAGTATAATGATTTGTTAATAGAATTTTTCGTTCATAATTATTTTTAAGTGTAGGCGCGTACTAAGATTTTATCGTACATCGCGTAATGGACCGTTTTAACCAGTGATACAAGGGACGCGGGACGCTTGCCCGATCTACGATCTGAATCGCTCGTCCCCAATCGCGGAACAAACGCGACTCAGGTCGCCTCCATTCGCGAATCAAATCGCCTAAGGCGACGTCTCCGATTTCAGCGCGAAAAACCCAACCTGTGAAGCTCGGGTGCGGCTAGATCTAGCAAGGAGAAAAAGACTAAGAGAAAAAAGGGAATGGATTACCTAATTCACTGCACTTCGCATCATCTTTGAAAATTAGGGTTTAATTGTAAACCCTAAATCAGTTAATTAATGTCAAAATATATGGAATCTCTTCATAGTATGTTGGGGCTTTTGCTCGGAAAGTTTAGTCGTCTCCAATGGTGTGATTTTCTCCATATGTCGCAGAGTGTCGCCGGCTTCTTCTCCGGCAACGGTGAGGATAGATGAAAACTGAAAAGGTATCTTTTTACTTCGAGGGGAGGGGGCGTGGGAAAGAGAGGGAGTAAAAGCAGGAACATTATTTTTAGTAATTAAAGGAAGGAGAGATGAAAAGCTTTCTTTCTCTCACTACTTTTTGGTTAATGAAATCACGTGGGACTGTGGGAGCCTGGGAGGGGTATCATTTTTGGTACTTTGGTATCTTTTGACTTTTAATACCAATTTCAGTATATTTAACCTTTTTTATTTGACTTTTCAATTTCTTCAAATTTATAAAACCCAATCCTTAACAGTAAAACTATTAATTTTAATAATGTTGTTAGCACAACAAAAAAGAAAACCCGTACCCGTGTCCAAATTTCGGGTTACTAAGAGTTCTAATATTTTAAATTTATTGAAAAAAATCAGTAAAAAAATGACTCAACGTTCCCGATTCACCCAAGGTAGCGTTTCCCGTACCCGTTTTCGTACCCAAATGTATATCGGATTCAATTACTTAGACATGAAAACATCACCCAAAAAGCTTCTAAAGTTACATATTACACACGACACTTATAAATAATGTTTAAACAATTTTTCCATAATATTTTCATGTAAAAAAAAGAAAATAATAACTAAAACATTTTCCTCAACAAATTAATCCAATTCTAAAACTACTCTAATTTATAGAGTTCTAGGATAACCACTAGTTACCTGGAACGTCAGGAGGAGAGCTGGGAATCACGTGTTGTTCAAGTGTTGGGAGCGCGTTCCACGTCTTCCTCTAGTACCCCAAAAGCACGACGAACAATAGTTGAAGTGTAGGGAAGCAAAACATAACAAGAACAATTTTTACTTGGAGAGTTGAAGAAGTAGAAATGAAGTGAAAAGTTGTTGTTTTGGGCGTGTAAATATAGAGAGAGATGGCTGAAATTTTCTGATGTAAAAATCAGAAAGTTTTGGTGATTTAAAGACATAATTAGGGGGGTAATTAGAGTGATTTATTGTGGGGGTTATGGGCTATGAAGCACAGGTACTTCTTCAGGGTGTCGTTTCCCGTACCGGGGACGGGGAGGTACGGGTACGCCGGAAATACGTCCCCGGCACGTCTCTAAATAATGGGGACGGGGAGACATTTGGGGACGGCTAGGGTTTCTTGACGGGGACGTCTCGGGGACGATTGAAGCAAGTTTAGAGGCGTCCCCTTCCTCTTCACTGAAATTTCAGCCAATAAACCACCACGCCATTGGAGAAGGATGAACAGTAGAGAGAAGTATCTGTATTCGTGTTCGAGTTTGAAGGAGAAGAGAGAAGAGAGAGGAGAAGAGAGAGGAGAGAGGAAAAATAAATACTGGTCTCTTTTAGTATCACGTGATATTGTTAAAAAAAGGACTTGGTTTCACCTTTTCTTCTTTTCTTTTTGAATAAATAATGAATTCCCTTTTTTTTCCCCTTTGGCACGTATACTGCCATACTGGTCTCTTTTAAAGATATTTTGTTTTTCCGATTTTTTAGGCTTATGGCAGCTTTTCTTATCAACTAAAAGGAAAAGATAAATGTTATACTTTGATAGTTTGACACTTTGACTCATCAAAAATAAACTAATTTTTTACAGATTTATATTTTATTTTATTTTTTGCCGAATCCATGCCGTACCCGTTTTTTGAAATTTTGATTTTGCCGTTTTCCGTCCCCGTACCCGTACTCGTATCAGTCCCCGTATCCGTTTCTGTGCTACCTAGGTTATGGGAGATTATAGAAATGAAAGACAAAGCTTAATTTAAGTGCACAACTCTTCCTCTCCCTCTTCTACTTGACCGGCTGCCATGGGTGGCTAAGTCAAAATATTTCGAACCAAGTATACCCACGAACGCAACGTTAATACGGTCTATTACGGCTTACGCGATGTACGATAAAATCTTAGTACGCGCTTACACTTAAAAATAATTATTAACGAAAAATACTATTAACAAATCATTTTATAAAATATAAATATAATTCACACAACAATCTCATCTATTAAAAAAAATATTTCGGCACTTAATTTAATAATTAAATTAAAAGTGTTATCTAAAATTATTAATTTAGGAAAAAAAATATTAAAGAAAAACTAGGAGTGAAAATACGGGGTGTTACATGTCCAGCAGGGTTCTTTACAGAATTCAGTTCAAGCATAGTACAAACGAGCACTTATAACATAAGCATGGACATATTAGTAAAATATAAGGTGAATTTGATTCAGACTAAAAAATAAACAAAAACTGCAGTTCGATAGTTGTCAGAAAGACAGAAATCAATGAAGATTTAACAAGCATTTCTAGAACCCGTAATCCATAATAAGGATGTCAGTCATGAAATTGCAGCTGACCTGAGGAATTTGTTGGCAAAGAAAAGCAGTGGTGGAAATCACTCAGATAAGCATTTTCATGAACCTGAAAAGCAGTGCCCACTCTCTTAAGATAATAATGGCATGACATTGAAGTTTAAACTCCATTCAAGTATCAAATAAAACTATGGTGTGACACTAAATTTTGCCTCAACTAGCATATGACCTTCAAAACCCTTTTGTCCTGGAATCTATTGGTGAGAATTGAAGAAAGACCTACGCCAACCCATGAAAGGGCCTATACTGATAGTTTCAGAAAAAAGACAACAGAGTAAGCATCAATTTTACCCTTATGACAAGGAGAAAGATTTATGACAATACCTACATAGAATCAACTGAATCAATATTCAATACCATCATAGAGGGAATACGCAACAAATAGCAAGGTTAGATTTGAAACATGACATGAAAATTTGCGACAATGATTAGTACAAAAAGGCATTGCGAAGGGAAATAAAACATACCACACTCTCAGAATTGTGACGGCACCTCCCAGTACAGAAATCAAAAACAGAATTGTATGTACCTGCAAAAGTGGCACCATACAATTGTCATCCTCAAGGTAGGACGAAGACGAAACATAGCAGCATTCAGCAAGTTAGAAGAAAAACAGAATCTTGACTTCATTGAGAAAACTTTAATTTTTCTACTCTCTCTCTTTTATTTCCTTTCTTTTTTTTTATTCTTGCATAAAATTACTTCTACATCAGTAGGAAACCACAACAGGGGGGGAGTTCCCCCACGTACAGAAAGCCAGCTACAGCAGTTAACAACTTTGTGCATTCCCCTTAGTGAGATCGGAAAATATACAAAAAGATGGAGGGGGCACTAAGTGCTTCTCTTTTATGCCATTTACCAATTAAAGCACTGCAAGATAAGATGGCTAAGAAATAACAAGAGGGTGTTAAAGTTTAGATCCTCTACCTGCAGTTTCTGCCTTGGATATCTTCACTTTTACTGCCAACTCTTTTTGAGTCTGGTGATACAGGAATTACTCACGATGAACATGACCAGCTAATTGAATGGCATTACACTAAATACAGAAATGAGGAGGCATGAAAATGCGCACCTGCAATGGATTCAGGCAGCATGAAACACAAAGTTCATACGAGTTGCAGCATTGTGAAATCAGGTTGCATCCCCTGTACAAAAAAAAATTAAGAACATACTTTTTTTTTTGTCAATTATTCACCACTTGTGCTTATTTCATAAACCAGTAAGGATTTAACTCACTGACAAGAGTATTGTTCTCCTTTCTGGAAGCAACAGCGTGACTCCGGATCCACCGATAGAGCATCACAGACATAGCCTACAATGCAGCAAAACAAATGAGCAGATCTACAAGTAGGACATCTCCATTCCTAGATGAGTGGTAAAGTTTTCTTATAGCCTCATAGGATGTGTCCTTATTAGCCGGACGGCTAGATCTATGCATTCAGAAAATTATTCTTTTAGTAAACAAAGAAGAACTAGATCAGCTCAAAAGAGCACAACATACAAAAATGTAACTAAAAGTTCAAGCAAAGTAACTCTAAAGACAACATTATTTAGAATTTTGACAAAAGAAAACCAATTTTATCAATAAAGCTGCAGCACAAGACTACCAGTAGGAGCATTCATGAGAAATGGCTACAGCAATTGAGTAAACATGTCACAAACACATATCCCTTTTACTAAATAAAGTAGTAACATAACACAACCAATATCTCTTGCATCACTATTCTTCAACCAATGCCTCTCAATCTCTCATATGTGAGCAAAACTTCTTTAACATTTTGAAGATTTTTTGAAAAAATATAAGGCACTTCGGTGAGGTGACAGAATTCCTAGAGCCTAGGAACAAAGCACAGGTGTGAAGTGCCAGCCTCATTGAAGTGAGGAGTAGTTAATAAGAATATTAAAAAAAATTGGTAAAAGAAAGGTGGTTGTGAGCCTTTGGTGCACCTTAGTGCGGCTCTTTTTGCACCTTTTGTGTGTCTTTTTGCACCTCTTTACAAAAGCTTCACCTAGCCCAACAAAAGCATCTGACCAATTTTCATGGAATGTAGCCAGACAATATGATATCCAAAATTCTAAATAGCACAAAGGTCAATAAAACAAGCTAACCCATCATGTTGTACATCAATCATCTTGCGTCTATCATACATCAAATGTTCAAATGAACAGGCAATGTGTAAGCAACTAAGCATAGTTGTTCTTCTTAGCCTTACATTTCACATTCATGATAAAATATAAAAGTAGACTTAGCACTTGTTTGGTTAACCATGGGAAGTCAAAGTTTCCATTAAGTAGTACTTCTTAGGAATGTATAAAACTATGGGGAAACGGTAATTTTGTTTGGTTGAACAAGTAAAATAAAATTTCCCATGGGAATTTCCCCTTACCTAGGTCCTCCTAGCCCCTACCTAGGTCCCCCTAGCCCCTAGGTAAGCTACTTTTTCCACCTTATAGGAAATAGAAGTCGCTATGAATTTTTAACTCCCACTCTTTTGAGTTTTGACAATCAAACAACTTGACAATTTTTAATTCCTAGGAATTAAGTGGCAACCAAACAACCAGATAATGTCACTAGTTTTGTGTAATACATCAATCAAGGCCACCCCCCATGCTGACATATACCAAACGTGGGACTAAGGGCTCACGAGGAACATGAGGAAGGGGAGAATATTTCTATTAGAAAAGGCGATGAGATGGCAGAGACGCAGAGCTGTTGACATGACACAAGAGTGAAGGAAGATCAGAATTTGCCTATATAAAGGGAAAGAGAGAAAGAGCGCATTCAGAAAATATTGTATTTGTATTTACATTTTAGGAGAAATCTTGGCCTCAAGAATGCCATTTTATCTTGCACTTAATCTCTGCATTACAAACCAAGCTACTGTAGAGTTCTCATTACATTCTATCGTCTATACTTAATTTCGTATTTCACCATCTATTTTGTTGTTAAGAGTTCACTGCTGGTCCAATTCATAAAATTTTGGGGGACAGCCACATACCTTTGTCATCAGCTAACAAATATCTTCCTTGAACTGTATTCCTGCATGCATGAACTTGAAGATCTATATCCCTCCTACAGGGCAAAGACACCGCATAATTTATGAGTTAGAACATCCAACTGTTCTAACAGAGATACTCCTAATCTCCTGTACAAGAACATAGCTCAACTATCAAAGACAAAAAGCCAGATATACCGAGATATAAAAGAAAAACAACATTTACAAGATCACAAATGACGTGAAAAAAGCAACCTCGTGCCGGAAACCCAAACCATTTACCTTAGTGTGAACAACCAAACAGAACAGGAATAGACTGAAGATAGACTTCTAAAACATGACAACTTAAATGTGTAGCACCTATTCCCCTTCTAAATAAAATGTCACTTCCTGCATGTGTCTGTAATCTGTATCAGACATAGGTCAATTACGAGTAACTAAATACTCTACCAGCAAATTCCCCCCAATGCCTCAAAGAGGCTCCCTCTAAGGTAGAGGTGTAAGGTGTAACTCACTTTTTCTAAATGGTACCCTACAACGGCAATGAGGCTGATTTCGTCAAATCCTTTATTCTAAGGCAAACTGACTGGCCGACTACTTCAGCGAGAAGAAATACAGTAGTTTCAATGTGACATTGAAGTTCAGCCCATCGTAATCCAAAACTAGAAATAACCCACCAATTACTCGATCTAGCATACTGAAAATGGACAGAACATAGCTACTCTTCGTCTCTCCCAAAAGCATGTCTGCACTGAACGGTCATCAACTCCAGAAAAAAACGTAAATGGCATAGAGATGACCACACCCACAACCTTAATTTCTGCTCTCTCTCTCTCTCTCTCTATAATCATACACTCTATGAGCACAAATCTTTGCCGTTACTACAAAAGCTCTCATTTTCAAGACAAAGTTTCTTACAGAATTAAAATGAAAATTAGTTAAGGTTCCATTTTGTGAGAAGGAAGAACTCATAGATGCAAAGTTATTCACTTCATAAGATACTTGCATAAAGGAAAAATACTTAATTAAACATTTTATAAACAAAATAAAAAACGAAGAAAACCCATTAAAGTCTTTACAACAACCTAATATTCCCCTTTCAAAAAAAAAAAAGTCCCATGAAAATGCAATATATTGAAAACCTACTAACCTAATGAAGTTAGAAAAAAGCGTAATCTTCAAGACTCGAATGTTCACATATAGCACAAAACCAACTAAACAAAATTCCTCTCAACTAAAGTTCAATTCACTGAAGTCAGATCCAAATTACATAAGACATGAAGAATTATTTTCTCTAATATCTAAGCAGCCAAAAGATAAAATCAGAATCCCAAAACCCAGTAATTTATATATCTGAAACTACATTCATAAATACAAGTAAATGAGTTTCTTAAAAAATTCAGCTTTTTTTGGTATGATGCGATTTATTTAAAGGGGGGCAGATGAAAATTAAAGGCTGAAACTTTTGGATTTAAGAAATTAAGAAAACAAACCTGATTGCTAATGCGGTGAAAGAAGTATGAAGGAAGAGAAGATGGAAGAAGAACAAATTCAATAAATTGAATTCCGGCATCTTCCCGTTGCCGGAGACCCAGGATGTTTGTAGCAGCCCAGCAGCCAGCAGGCGTCTAGTTCTCTTTTGTTAACTGCATGCTACTTTTTTTCCTTATCGAATTTAAAATAGCTAATCGGTTTTTTTAGCACAAAGCGAGTTATTGGGTCTTGGCAATGTCGCAAGTTTTTCTAAAGAGTTGACATGATATATGATATGCCTGTATTTTTGTTACAAAAAAGAAAGAAATGTTGATTGGTGGTACTGGTACCTATAAAATATGGGTAGCCCTTTAAAAACTTCAGGAATATATGTTAATTGGTAGTAGATTGATGACACTCCAAGGTAGTCAGGGGATCAAAAACTGATAAAAGAAACTTCTTTCGATAAATTGAAATGGAACATCAAATGTCATGTCTTACGTGACGCCATTTCAAAATTCATGAACACTATCAAATATATAAAAAAATTCTAATAAACCACTACATAATATTTTTTTTCTTTTAAAGAGAATGTTTAGTATGACTACCCAGAGTTAGGAAAATATCAAAAAAAAAAAAATGTTTGCCTTCCAAATTGATTACATAACATTTCCAGATTTTTCTCAAGTAAAATTGAGCAATATAAATTATATTGACATCAAATTAAAGTATCTATGGTTTTGAAATTATTTCTAGTGGTATAATACCATGTGATTTCTTTTCAAAATTTGCTCAAACTTCTGAATTTTTTCCTTGAATAATGCTAAAATGAGTATTAATTCCTGAAATGTGCCCAAGTTCAAATTAATTCCATGGATACCGTCCACGTAGGACGCACGCCGTAAATTTTTTTTTTTCAAAAAAACCGCTACCCGGAGTAGCGGTTAACTTCAAGTTATTTGAAAACAGTATATGGGGTAAAACCGCTACTGGGGGTAGCGGTTTACTAGGCAAAACCGCTACTCATATAATTTAGGGTTTATTAATTAGGTTAGAGTATCAATTCAAAAATAAAGTTCAAACATTTATTTTGTCACTTACTCCAATGTTCCACATGGTTATGTATGTGAAAATCTACAAAAAGGTGACCCCAAGGCTTGAGTAGTAGTTGCTATAAAAATATGATTGCCAAAAGAGTAGCGCAATGCACTGGAAGTTGCACATAATGTGTTGTCTAATTTCTATAAATATGTAATTTTTATATATATGTACCTCATTGGAGCCCATTACTACTCTTCGGAAAGATACGAGAGTCTAATTTTCCCTATCATTGATCTTCAATCGTTTGAATTAGTAACAAATAAAATAAGATCCAAACAATGATAATTGATAGGTGTTCAATTTGAGCTTTATTTTAGTAGATACTAATATATCTTTTGTTATAAATCATAATTTGGCTTATAACATAATTTGACCTTTGCACTATTAGGTTAATGTACCCTAATTTAAACTTTTTTTTAGCTAATATATAAATACATGTTCCTTATTTAAATTGTTATTGATTATTTATAAATGTATATTTTGCAAATATCAATATTTCTAAATTATTACTTATAAATAATTATATTTTAAAAAAAATAGGTAAAAAAATTCTTCTTGGGTGCCTCCTCACAGTTCCACCCCGGAGGCCTATTACAAGCTATACACCCTCAAAGCCCCCTTCCCCCACCCCCCTAAATATCAAGCAAATGCTTGGCGTAAGAACTGAATCCAAGATTTTGATTAGGAAGATGGAAAAACTCATCACTTAAGCCAAACCCATTTCATATTATAAATAACTATATATATTAAGGGTCAACCACGTGGATAAATAGTGTGAAAGTCAGAGAATTGTGCTGCTTAAAAATGAAGATTGTATTATTTGAAAACTTGTTCGAAGGGATATTCATCTAAGAAAGGTAAATAAAGTATTTGATGATAATTAACGAATGTGTATGCAGCGAAAATTTACTTCATACAAATTTAAAAATTACAAGAATACCCTTCAACTCAAAAACTCTTAATTTTCCTCATGTAACTCTTGCTCTTGTAGTGTAACACCCCAATAATTCTCTCTTTTCTAAAATACCTTTTTAAATATAAATAATAGAGAATTATCAAAACATTATATATTGCCCGTGTGATAACGTATCGGCTTATTCAGAATTTTGCAGCGGAAAACAAACATAACTAAACTTCATACTTTATATATAATAAATAACAAAGTACTTAAAACCAACACTCTGAAAATTCTTTACTCCAAAACCAAACTTAACATAATATATTTCTACTAAAGCAACAAACAAAACAATTTGTTACACAAGCACTCCATTCCCAGATTCCCAATGATGTAAATCTGCACACCTGTAAATGTCAATGCTCTAAAGAAGATCAATAAGGCAAAACCATGATCAACACATACAAACAAAGCACGTAATCAGAAAAGCTGAGTACTACATAAACATACATAAACATTCCTAACAGGATACTAAGGAATAATAACAGGGATAAATAATAATATAACAATATAATATTCTGCAGACAACTCATACTGAACTAAACTTTAATCATCTTTTTATTACTTTAATGGAATAGTTATCGGACCGAGTTGTCTAACTAAAAACCAGCCTTCCGTAGGAAGACGAAATACGGGCGCGACTCCGTATTCCATAATGACCTGCGATATCGAGGAACCTTTGAATAAAAATAGGAACGGTGATCAATCCAATTCCCAGAAAAAGCCATGGCACGCTCACCATGTACCCCAACTCCTTATTGTCCAACTTCAGACGTGCACCAGTCTAAAGTTTATTACTATCCAAGTTACACTTTACTTGATTTACAATTTATTACTTATTATGACACACAAGTAATATAGAAATCTCAAATCAGACATTCACAACTGAACTTCTTTTATCTTAGGGTTAAAACAAGTGATCATAAACTTACAATCCAAGATCAATCTCATTTTATTCCAATTCTACTTATTTTGTTGAACCTAGCCAACAATCAACTTACCTTTCAAAGGTATAAATTATCAACTTACCAAATAAGGCCCACAGTCCTCATAGAGTAGTGAAAATCTCTATTACATAAGGGAAGGGGGGAGCAACGGTGTCCTCTTTTGAACTGACTATTTTACCCCCCTTCCTTTCTAAATTACAAAAGGAATCTCAATACCAAAATGGGGGTCAAACAAAGCCACCGGAAATTAATTTTCAACAATCACTCAGAAATCACTTATATGAGGAAACTTTACAAATCACTCATAGAATTGAGAAAATCACGTTGTAAAAATCACGCAAATCACTCAAATGATCAGGAAACTTTACAAAAACTAAAAATTAACTTACAAACTAAAACTAATATACTAGGACGTCAATACATACAAAAACATTCACAAAATTCACTTATAAATCATTGTTCTCAATAACCATTCACAATTACATACTCACAAAAATTACCTATAAACACAAATCTGAGAAAAACATAAGATTTTGACAGTGATATCACACATTCGTCGATCGGCGATTTGCGAACTTTCAAACAGGTACATAATTCTTTTAATCTTTAAAGTTATTTCACATTAGTACTGTTATGTAGTTGAAAAAATGGAGATAATAGCAGTTAGTTGAAAAGGGCTTTTATATAATTAGACTTAAATTTGATTCATTTATGACACTGATGAAAAAGTTTCAAATTTAGTTCTTTTTTAAAAAAATTCCAATATAAAATTTTTGCCCAAAACTTTTGCAAAATATCCATGTTCAAAAATAAATTTTGAAAAACAAAACAATATCAAACCTTTTTGCGAACAACTTTTGCAAAAATCCATTTTCAGAAAAAAAAAAATTTACATTAATTTGCGAAAACCATTTAATGTGAAATCAGATTGTGTATGAAAATTTTAAAATTTCATTTCAAATATAATTGAAACTCAAAGTGTTAAAATTTAGAAAAGGAGAAAAATTAAAAATGACCACTTCATGCAAAATCAGATTGTGTATGAAAAACTTAAAATTTCATTTCAAATATAATTGAAACTCAAAGTGCTAAAATTTAGAAAAGGAGAAAAATTAAAATGACCATTTCATGCAAAATCAGATTGTGTATGAAAAATTTAAAATTTCATTTCAAATATAATTGAAACTCAAAGTGTGAACATTTAGAAAAGAAGAAAAATTTAAATGATGAAAATTTTTAAATATCAATTTGTGAAATCAGAATTTAGAAGTTAGACAAGGAAAAAAAACTGAAATTGTATTATACTTTTCGGTTACAATTTTGGGATCATAGAGAAATTACTAAAATCCGTGATTTAAGAAATTACCTTTCTTTGTTACAAAATCGACCCAATTAGATCTACTGCTGCTTAAGACTTGAATTGAAATGCTTGATTTTTTTGATGTTGTTCTTTGACGTTGACTTGAAAATCTACTGTTGCATGTATTTCTTTGATGTTGTTCGCAAATTAGATTTCTTGCTTAAGACTTGAAACGTCTGATTTTGTTATTGTATATTGCATACTTGGATGAACTGGGTTCCTTCAAATATGAATTAGGTTCCTTCAAAATATAGGTTGTAGATTTGTAGTGAGAGGAGAGAGAGAATGAATAGTTAGAAAAGTATTGAAATTATACACTGAGAGGAGAGAGATAATGAATAGTTTGAGAAATGTTTTTTTTTTGGTCCGATGGGTCTTCACTCTTCACCGATTTAAGTGGCAAATAAGTATATGGACCAAGCTGTTCCTAGGTTAACAAGCAAGATTTTTTTTAAAAAAAATCCTCCTAAATTAAATCAGACAAGTGCACAACTTTTATTGCTCAAAATAAAAATAACCCAAACCAACCCATCATGATTCATTTGGATGAAATTTCAATCTATCACCTTAACAACTAACGCATCTCTTATCTAAATCAAAGAATTACTATCACAATTTTCCACTAACAAACCACTTTTCACCAATTATGTAAAAAAAAGTATATTGCAAGTTAAATTGTAATATAATATTTATATGAAAAGAACACTACATAATTAATTAGTAATGGAACATATTACTCCCTTAAGAAAAAGGATAATATGTGAAAACAAAAATTTTATGTACTATTTTTTTTGTGGGAAACGATCTTTTATAATTTTTCTCACAACTTAAAACTTTACAACATTTTGTATTTTTCTGCGAGAAATCAAAAACTATTATAAATTACAAAAATGAATAAAACTAAAAAAAAAAGAACATGACGATATTTAGTAAAGAACATCATACTGATTATAAAAGAACATGCGCATATAAGACTTGAGAAACAAAAAACTATTCAAAATCACAAAAATGAATAACAACATAAAAAGAACATGGAAGAATCTTATTCACAAAATGGAGGTGAACTTAAATACTAATTTGCATTTTCAGTTTGTTTACTACTTAGTATTAGCGGTGTAGTTTAGAAGGGGTATTAAAATAATATAGTGATGGGTCAATGTTGACAATGTTGAACTATTAAAATAATGGTGGGTCATGATAAAGAATAGAGGTGTATTTGTAGTGAAATCAGAATTTAGAAGTTAGACAAGGAAAAAAATTATTTACTTTTTTTATAGTGTTTCCTATATATAATGAAACTTTTACATATATTTAGACCTATCTTTTTCTATTATATAATAGCGATTACTTATCAAGGTAAAAAGCTTTATGTAAAATATCTCTATTATATAAGTGAATGGGGGAGGAAGATGGTGTCCCCTCACAAAAAGTCTGATATACCCTTAATGAATATATATAAATTGTCATATATATTAAATAATCTTTTTTTTCCTACTTGCCATATATATTGAACAAGTTAATAATGGAATTGAATTTGAGATTTCAATTAAATATTAAATTAAGGAGATAGATTTCCTCTTCTTACATATGTGTGAAAAACTCTCATAAAAAATTAAATTGACATTATAACTTGATTGACACAGAACAAAAAATAAAATCTTGAATTTCATATAAATAATTATACTGATAATATCTTAAAACCTATATGTTGATTATTATTCGGTAATCTCTATTGTATAAATCAAACTCTTCCACTTTATTAATATTCAACGATTGAACTCGATACACAAATTCTTCCACTTTATTTAGATACAAGCTTTCTTCTACTTTATAGTTCCTTCTCTCAATACAATATCTGAATAATGATGAACAAATAACTAAAAAACCAACGAAATATTGATTTACGAAAAATATATTAAAAAATAAAAAATAATTGTAAATGTCTGTTTGTATCAATTTTTTTGTAAAACTGATGAATAACTAATTGAGAAAAAAAACGTTAACATGACACGCACGCATAGCGTGCAAAAAATGCTAGTAATAATATAAGGGAACACATGATTTAAACTTGATCCAATTCATAAATATATTCATTCCCCCATGTGAATTAATAAATGAAGTTCCCAATCCAATTAACATGCTTGCATCAATATTCCATACAAACATGATATTCAACTCATAATCAAATCTTATAAACAACATGTTTGCACACAGACATAAAACATGTAAAATCCAATCATAATAAAATCATATATGAACTTACAAGTTCCTATACATGATACTACAACTTTTCCTTCCTAAAATCATGATACTACTCACATAACACATAGGTATGTACGTACCTTGTGTAGACAAATTGAGAGGCCACGTTTCTACTCTAAAAGTTGCCTAGTGAATAATCTCCGCCTAACAAGATACAAAACATTGGTATATCAATATACCAATAAATTTACAGCAATAAAACTTCACTTAAAAACGTGTCAAAACCTACTCTAAAATTCTTTTGACACCAAAGATTAAATATTTCAAACCCTAAAATATGATACTACTAAAATAGGCTTTTAAAACCTCAAAAATCAAGACTTTAATATTTAAATCTCTCCTTGAACATAAAATATTAAATCTTAAATTTTTTTGCTTAATAATATCAAACATATAATCTGAAATAATTAAAGATACAATCTTTAAACAATAATTTAACAAAATAATACTTTGAAATATTAGATCAATATATATGAAATCAATATATAAGAAAACGAGGAAAAGAATCAAAAGAAAAAGGGAGAGAAAGAGTGAAATAACGAAATCGCGAGTGAAATATGGCAGCAAAATTGCGAAACTTGCAGAGGCCATAACTGATAGAATAATAATCGGAATCGAGTGATTCTTGAGCGTAAGTTCAATAACTTTTCGAGATCTACAATTTCTCAGAAGAAATTTTTGGCTAAAAATAAACGGAACTATGAGAAATCTGGACAATCGATTCGGGTGAGAGAAAAAAACGAGTGAAGGGAGGGAAGAGGAAAGAAGAATTAGTGGAAAACAAAAGCCAAATCTGAAAATATAAATCATGGGAGGTTTAATGAAGTATTTATAGCTTCCCTTTCCCTAATCCTAGTAGAATTAGGAGTACGTAAGAATAAGAGTCTTATTAGGAAAAGAATTACTCCTTTGGGCTTTCAAATGGGCTCAAAAGGCTACAAATTGGGCTCCTCAACCCATAAGCTTAATTTAATAATTAAATATACTTTAAATACTACTCTTGAAATAATTAAAGTTCCACTTAATGAAACATTTAATTAATTTATGAAATAAAAAAACCATAAAACTCTTTTAACTCCTCAAAATAGTCAAACATTAAAATAATTCGACTTATAAAATATTATAATCATTTATAAATATACTTTAAATATATTTATAAAATTCATAAAATTACGGGGATTACGGTCTATCCCTCTTAAAAGAAGTTTCGTCCCGAAACTTGGGCACGAAAATCAAAACTTTTAAGAAAACTCTCTTTCAAAACTTTAAAGTAGGCAAACTCGGAGATATTTGCGACACAACATGTGTACACTATTCCCAAAATAACTTGACTGCGCCACATAGTGGACACTAAACTTTGCACTAACATGTGCAAAACTAAAAATCAAGCATAAAAATATGAAAAAATACCATAAAAATGGACAAAAGCCCGAAATTCAATCGCATTCTACCCCTCTTAAAGAAAACGAGTTACGTCCTCGTAACTCACCTCAAGGACACATGTCTGGATACTTCTTTTGCATCTCATCTTCTGTAACAACCCTGAATTTCTACTTTCTTTAGAAAACATATCATACTACAAAGCATGGACAATTCAAGAGTTGTTATGCCGCGGTTATTAAATATTTATTAACAGCAAGGCGAAAGGTACTACTACTAATACATAAATTAATTATTAACTATTACAACTAAAAGAAAATGTAATTAATTAATACACTCCTATAACAAACCATAATTCTAAACTATTACAGCGGAAGTCTTAACTTTAATAAATCTACATTTAGGTGAAGTCAATGCTCTCACCCAATATAAGCTAGTCACCATCAAGCCCTGCACATTGAAGACATGTAATATCAGCCAAAAGGCTGAGCAAGATTTCATACCAATAACAACTTTGAACTATCCAATGTGCAGGTGGAATACATACATAGTATTCCACAAAATTATTTCACTTGTACAACATTCAACTTGAATATAATAGACAACCTTCAATAATTCAAATCCACTTTACTTTCTTTCTAAACCATTCTGTAAAACTTTCAAATATAATTCCTTTTGAAATCTGTAAGTAGGAAGTAATAAAAATCCAATGAGCTAGCTAGGCTCACTAGATAAGGTAAACACCAAAGTCCCTAGTATGCATACCCCTAACTTGATAACGTATCAAGAAGGAAGACGAATGGCAAGAGTATTGATCAATATACTCCCAACTACTAAAATAAATTGTTGAGACATCGTTAACTCAACATACTTCCATACTCGAGGAATACCGCTTACCGGCAAACCCACAATTTAATTAAAACTTGGTAACAATGAGGAACTTCCTCCTTTTCATAATCTCAAACTTGTCTCACGAGGAATTTCCTCCTTTTAATAATCTCAAACTTGTCTCACGACGAACTTCCTCCTTTTAATAATCTCATAAATTATTTTGATATAAATATCGTCAAAACAACTCCATAATAGCATCGTAAAAACGATTCCAAACTCAACATAAATCACAAATCAATATGAAATACTTTCTAAAATAATCTATACAAGCTTAGTATGAAATCTTACCTTATTAGCAAACCACAATCAGCCAATCTCAATTACAAGTAAAAAGGTTCTTCTACGAAACCGCGATCTACAATATAATATAATATAGTATAAATCACTTGACTATACTTTACATAGTTCACACATAAACGACATAACCTAGTTAATTAGCCTTGACTACCTTTACAAACAACTCACTTTAAATTTAATCCAAAAAGAATACAACAAAGTCAACAAAAGTCAAACTGGTCAACAAAAGTCAAACTGTAAATACTACTAACTATATGAAAATAACAAGCATTATATTTAATTTCAGCAGAAACTTAAAATAGGGATAACTTTCTCCTATGAAGTCCAAATGAAACGTTTCTTGAGCCTATCTTGAGTGAAATTTTGATACGAACAACTTTTGTGAAATAATATTTTGGCTAAAAACGCCCATAAACTGACTAAAAATACAAATTACGAATCTGACCTGTAATTCCTACGAGTTACAGTTCTTGTTGATAAACTTATTATTAATAAGCAAAATTTCTTTCAATCAAGCTACACCCAACACTCATAATAAAAAACCCCCCAATTCAATTTATCTTAAGAACCCTAAACTAACAAAACCCCAATTCGAAATTAAGCCAAAACTGAAATTAAAACATGACAAGGAATCTTACTTGATTAGGGGAAGTAATGAGAGCGAAATTACACTGTAAAATAACCCAAACATCTCCACTTTGATCCGATTTAATTTACGACCCGAAAACCACAAGTTCAAGAACAATTTATCCTCTTTGAAATACCCACAAAACCAAGATATATTGAAGATGGATGACTAAAGATTGATGAGTGATAATGGGTGGTAATAGATTTGTAGGTCTAATGGTGTTAAAGCAAGAATTAGAAAGAAAAGAAACTAAGATAAAAATAATAAAGAGGAAGGTGCAAGTATACGGCTAATATGAGAGCAAGGGTAAGTTTTGGGTATTAGGTTAGGGTGACTATTAGCCTGGTACTTGCTGTAGTTTTTTTTTCTTTTGTTTTTTTCCTTTACTTTTTTTTCTTTCCTCACTTTATACTTAAAAGCTATACTTAAAAGGTAACCTATCTAGGAATGTAGGACTTATTTGACCACCTCTAAGGTAAAGTTAATATGTGGGAAACAAATTGTATTTAATAAAATAATATTTTTTTAAAAAACTAAAATAATATAAATAATTACTAAACAGGTATAAAAATACGGGGTGTTACAATCTACCCCCCCTTAAAATAAGTTTCGTCCCGAAACTTAAAGTATTGCTAAAATGATCAAACTTATACTCTTGTTTCGAAAACAACTCATTAACTCTATAGGTTAGCCAACTACTATCACTCTGGATAACATCTCCAACAACCAAATCATTTCAAAGAACATCTCCGGCAACTAGTTCACTTTCTCATAGATCAATTCAATTGATCACCTTTATAACCAAACAATCATTCCAACTAATATATTCATACCATAACAAGTAGAACCAGCACCTCATAGATCAATTCATTTGATCACCCTTGTAGACATACAACCATTTCAACTAAAATGTTCATACTACAAGAAGTAAAACATGCAACATATTACAAGGTTTACCATAAAACTTTACCATAAAACTTCTAATCATACACGAATTACGTATACTTTAGACATTAAGGTACACATCATATATGAAATATAACAACTTTTAGCACCAAACACACAATTGGCACGAAATCTACCCCCCTAAAAAGGAAGTTACGCCCTCGTAACTAGCAATAACATGAACAAGAGATGGGGACACATAAAACACATAACATCCTCGGTCTTACGAGTAGTTCCTCGGTGTTATGGTTTGACCACAAAACCTTTACTATCAATTTCTCAATGCTACGGGTCTTACAGATCTATTGGTCTAGAGTCTCAACTAGAGTTCCAACTATCACCATGTGAAGAGTTACTAATACGATGTCGTATCTAAAAAACATGGAATACATTACAAACACAATCAACTATCATTTCAAGGATCACATATGGACCGATAAACTTGGGAATCAACTCCCTTACTAAGGCTTAGACACGACGGGAAATAATCTAAGTCGAGCTAAACCGAACCACTACCGTCACACTCGTTGGACTATGTCGTAGAGTGTGGAATTCAATTCATAACTACACTATGGTTCACAAGCGCTTCAAATAATAACATAGGATTTTCTCAAAAATTCGGCGGAGTTTCCTTTGTAAAATGGACAACTCGAAATGAGAAAAGGTGTTCGAAACCTGTTACAATCACAATACATAAAAGCATTTCCAAATCCAGTACTCAATGCTTTCGCGGAGCAATAACTAATCCGAATCGAGAATACTATTTCTCTTCTAAAAATAGAAGTAAAGACTCATACAATATGAACTCACCATTACATGGTTGGGCGTACTCGCCTAAAAAAACGTAAAACAATTCACAACTCGACGTCTAGAACTTCAACTTGAAGTTATTATAACACTCAGAATCACCAATGCATACCACAAATGGCAAAACAAAATACTTTAACGATCGCATCAACATTGGACTGAGTTCTAACCCATAAACATTCATAGCACATGTTTTGGAGTTTATGACTCTCACGTTGTAATACCCCGAATTTTGAAAGCGTATTTTATTTTTTATATGGTTTAATATTATTTCCACTTAAAATTTATTTTATGATAATGCGATTTTATTTGATAACTATGTTTATTAAAATAATGATTTCATTTAGTTTTGATTTATTTAACAAGTTTAAAATAAATCATTTACTTGTTTTATTATTCATTTCATTGTTTCTAAATAATTTAATTAGGAACCTTTTTTATTGAAGTTGCACTTTGTTTAATCAAGTACCCTAAACTAAACCATGTTGAAGCCCAAACAAGGTAATACCAAACCCAATATCCAATACATTGTCCAAAATCCATAAGCCAAACTACTTAGCAAAAATAAAGGAAAAAAGAAAACAAATAAAAAAAAAGAAGAAGAAAAGAAATCAGAAAACCATCTTCTCCTTCCCTCCCTTCTCTCACGTCTGAATTCCAGCTCAAAGGAGCCAATTTTTCAACACAAAATTCGGCCTTTGTCAGTGTAAATTGAAACTCAATCCACATTTCAGATATTAGGGGCAACAATTTCAAAAGCCTAAACACCATAGCCCACACACCTCACCTCCACCATTAATGGAGCTTGACCCAAAGCTCAAAAATTCTGGACCAAAACCTCTATAAATACTGATTTACTCTCACCCAAATTACTAAGCAAACAATCTCAAAAGGTTTGCTTCAATTCATTTATCTCCTTCCTTAATTTCTGATTTTTGATTTTGAAAATTGAAAATGAATTTTCAATTCCACCATAAATTTTCCCCCTACCACCGGAAACCACCGCACCACGTCGAACCACCTTCATTCTCGCTCGAACCTCGCCAGGCACATCACCGCAAGCACCGCCATCTCCTCCTCCTCCCGCCCAAACACCCTCCCCCTTCGCCGTTCCTTCCCCCCTCGCAAGCACCCCGTCGCTCCCTCCTCGCGCCAGCCACCACAACACACCACCTGATCCCGTCGCCTGAACCTCGCGCCACCTTGCCTCGCCTGAAACCGCCACCCAGCGCCATCTCCTTCCTCTTCTTCCCCATTGTTTCGCCTCCCCTGTTCCTTCCTTCCTTCCTTCTTGCGTTCTTTTTTTTTTTTTCAGTTGGGTTAAACTGATTTAAAGAATCAGTACCCCCCCCCTCTTTCCCCTTTTACTTAGTTATTAGTTTATTTTTTTAAACCAAAACCCATAATTTCCTAAACTAGCCTACTTAATTGTATTTTAGTTTAAGTTAATCTTTTATAACTTGAAAATATTTCTTAAATAAAGTGAGTATAATAAAGTTAGTTTTTATGTTTAAAATAATTATTTAAGTTAATGAAAGTTAAGTTGAAGTAATTTTAAGTACTTAAAATGATTTCATAAATGATTTAAAAACCATAAACTTTGAATTATAAACTCTCTTAAATTAATTAAGAATTTCTTTAAGTTGTTTGAATTATTTAAATTGTTTTATATATAAAAAGGGGTTATTTAGTAACTAACTTAGATATCGTTAACGTCTATTGTAGACTCCGATTGCGTAGACGAGGAATATCAAGAGTGTTAATCCGTTCGTGAACTTAACTTTTGGGCACGCGTCACGAGGTAATCTCCGATGTCCATCTAAACATAGATCCCGTTAGTGTAAAAAGAATTGATTACGTGATCATTATGTGCTTATAAAATTTATAAGTATGGACTATAATTATGGATTATCGACTTAATGCGGATTATGAATATGAAGGATAAAATGGACAACGACTATGAATTTTGATTATGAATCATGACTATGGACGATGTACGATATGACAAAGATGGTTATTATAACGTTATTAAAATCGGTTAATGTCATTTAATAATGTTATGATTACTATTATTATTATATTATTATTGTTATTATTATTATGATTATTATTGTTATTATTATTACTATATATCATTATGATTATCATGAATATTATTATTGTTATTAATATTGAGACTTTATGAAAGTTGAAATTGGTAAGAACTTGTGATAATGGAATGATTATGAATCTGAGGTGATAAATGAACTCAAGTCACGGTTGTGTTTATGAAATGAGTTATTGAAACCACTATGAATGGATTGAGATTATGACGGATTGAATATTATCACACTGGATTGAACAAGATGACGTAAATGTGTATGTGATTTATGTGATGACTTGAAATATAAAAGATGTTAATCACGTAAAGTGAAATATCGGAGGGAAATGATGAACAGGTTGCCCTGTATGAGAGGTTCAGCGGCCCCTACAGGTTCTCTGGTTACTATGCCGATTTTTTACATTACTTGTCTTCCTTCTATCTTGTTGTGATCCAAGTAGAAGGGGTGTGCACACTAGGGACTCTGTTATTATGGCCATTATGTTATACGTAGGTGGTTACAGGGGATTGACCCCGGCCTACAATGTTGAAGTAAGTGGTTACAGGGGATTGACCCCAGCTTACTGGCGTTCTCTTTCCTCTCCTTAAATAATTGGATTAATTGAAATAATTATGCTATTATCCATTAAATATATATGTGTGTATGTGTGCTATGCTTTTCAACCCTATTAATCTACTATTTTACAATATATTTTCAACTTAAGTATTTTACGGGATGGAGTTGGAATTACTCAGTTTTTCTGATTTTTGGGAGCTTGTCTCTCTTGTTTCTTTTCAATGTATTTATGCAGGTGGGTGATCGACGGGGGAACAAAAGGGAGATCATTTAGAGTTGTCATCCACTTAGCTTATGATTTAGCTTCCGCTGGAACTCTGAAACACTTAACTAATTAGTAATATTTAATGAACGATTTACTTGGTTGTAAGGATTAATTTATTTGAATTTAGTATGCTTTAATCTAGCCTTGCATTTATTTCCAAGGAGATAAGTGTGGCGGTAACACGCCCGTTGATTCGAACCTTCGTGGATTTTCCCCCATCTCAAGTTTTATTAAATGAAAAAGGGTTCGGGTTGGCGGGGGTGTTACACACGTAATCAATGACACCACGACAATCACATCAAAGCACACTAAGCATCTACCTCCAAAGAGTACTTAAATAACCTTACGCGTGAATATGGACACAACCAATTTTCTTTTTTCAAAACGAATCTTTATATGAAATCCAATAATAAATGACCCTTTTATAGAACCCTTGTTTTGCAAAAACTTTGCTCAATCATTCTTACTGGCACAACAGTCTTCTACACACGAAGTAACAACATGCTAAGCTCTATCGCTTTAAAACAATTTCTTGACGGGGATCCATTCAATCCAAATAATAAGGCATATATTTCCGATACTAGGGTGTTGAGGCTTGAAACCTCTAATATTGGGTCGAACATAACCCTGACAAAAAAAGGTGAAGTTTAAAATATCTGGCATTGGCTTGACTCATAGTCCCGATAGTGGGGGCGTGGAGGCTTGAAACCTCTACCATGGGGTCAGCCATCCAACTATTCACTTTACTTGGGTCGAAACTCAGACAAGTTTAAAGCACATAACATGATTTTAAATATTCTTTACTAAACACCAAGTCTCCTATTACTTGGTAACACTCAAAACACATTATAGAGCGGTAGAAAGCTCCATTGAGATACCTTCAAGGCTCACAGTCCGTGGGAGACTTTCCCCCTTTCAAAACTTTATCAAAAACGTGTTCTTAACTTTTCCAAAATTCACTCAAATCGTTGTAGAAAAACCATTTCTAGATCGATTCGAGAACGAATCCACAACCTTAATTGAAACGTGTCTAAATCATTTTCACACACTACACAAACAAATTTAACAATCTCACGTAGCCTTTTGGTAGGGTAACTTACTCGTTGACCAAACAGGGCCAAATCGAGCTACTAAGGTACTATAGAAAATGATACGCTCTATTTACATGAAACTAAAGCTTACTTTATACAAAACTCCTTTTTAGAACCATGTCTCAAAACTAATGCACATTCATAACACATCATAAACCGTTCACACACTATAGTTTCACGAAATAAAATTTCAAGTCATGCATGGATACGTGAATCACATAAACTAACGACTCCATCAACAATAATGGTAGTATTACCCTTGCATACCGATACTCAACACTCCAAACCTAGCAATCAAGAGTTAACTTAAACTCACTTCTCAAAGTTCATGAAATAGATATGGTCCACTATACTTCCTTAATTTCTATTAAATTCATTAGTTTCGACTCAAACAACTAGTCATAGACTTGCCACATGATACACTTAACCCTTACTCACATAAAACTTAAATCAAATTAATCAATTACACACTTTAACCACTATAATAACTTAGTCTCATTCTTCGGACAAGACTTAAGTAAATTGAGTTTGCGCACATTAAACCATTCCTAATGGCCTTTAGGTCATTAACGACGATTTGTTCAACTTTAAGTGGGCGTCTAACGCCACAGGGCGACACAAAGGAGAGCTTGTTATAAGTTATAACCAAGCTACCTCGAGGTTCTTAACCAATTAACATGGTACAACTATAACTCCACAACTGCAGTCATTTCATTACACAAGTGCAAGAAACTGTGGAACTTGTAGCTTGTCATTTAAGATTAATGACTACCAATCAAGAACTTTGCAATGACTTTAAACCAAAGACTTAGATTACTTCAACTTATACTCCTAACATTAAACTCAATGAGAAGAGACTCTCTTCGTTAAACCAGTCTACATTAGACTCGCTAACTATTTTAGTGTTATTAGACCTTGATCACTACTAAACAAATCACACAATGGAGAACTACGCGTCCCACCATCGACATGACTCGAGTTGACATTATGCCTTGCATATGTCAGCACTCCATCGCCTTACTAGGTACATAATAGTTACTAGTTGTTCTATAATGATCTCAACCCGACTCCTTGACACTGACAAATAAACAGTATACTTTACCAGGGTCAAACGGTTGACCCTTAACACGTTATGAGCTAACTTTGACTAGTCACGGGTATGCTACGAGAAACCGACCCACTTGGACTAATTCCTTTTTCCTTTAGCTATCCACTTCACCACAAATACTACATGAAAGTCAACAGAACACAACAACTTACAGTAGATAGTCATCTCATGACTCGCTAGACTACTTTAAACTCATGTAAACAAGGTCCATTGGCATGGCCATGAGAGATAATAACTCGAATTTCAACTCTTGTTATAGCCTCAACACACAATCATGCACTAATAAGTCAATTCATAGCACTTAGTCAACAAGACTAGCATATCCAAGACATAAACAAACCATTCCCTATAAGGTTTTCAATTAACAATTCACACCAACTACATTTCTTGTATACCATTACTCAACTCAATCAGTTTGCAATTCAAGAATCAAGTAGTTAATCACTAAACATTCTCAAGGCCAAAAGATGGACAAAGTACGAGAGGTGGGTGGGTCTAACACCACAACACACACAAGAGCAAAAAAAAAAGAAAAAAGAAAAGGGAGTGCCACTTTGAATGGAATAAGGCTCATCCTTATCCACTATAATAGTTCGTCCTAATGCGAACATAAAAACCGACGAGCTAGATACTTCAATAAAATAGGTGACGATAGGAATTAACATCAAGACGGAATGTCACCCTAGAGTTCCCGTAAACAAATGGAACTAAATTTCGCATTATGCGACTCAAACTTGAACTTATAGCACACTCTCGGCTATGTACCAACTTAAAATCACAACCCAACACGGATATACTCGAAATGGTTTACCTTTACTAGCCATTCATTCCAAACATGGAAGCAAGCACAACTTAACTTGAGTCAAACATGGAACTTAACTAGTTCCACACTTACCAAACTCATTGACTTTATCAAGTAAAACATCCACATAAGAGGGATCCACAACAACTACCATACACAACAACCATATGTACTCCCTTACTTCCCATATCTCAATCTTACCTCGCCTTTTCAAATTTTAATACTTTCATTTATTTAGTCTTACTTAAGGTCACAACCTCAAGGTTACAACTCTAGGCACAACCTACTAGGTCACAAAAATCTACCTCAAGGTAGGATGGATCCAACTTCCAATCAAAACAATGATTAAAACTTTCGTACATTATTCTTCATAATTAACACGCACCCCGGCCGCTGGTGGTCTTAATGGTGATGAACAATCCACATAGGGAGAGGTACTTTCTCCTAAAAACATAGTTTCAAAATAAACAAAGGAATTTGGAGATCCCGATAGGTACTAAACCGATGGTCACAACTCTAGGTCTCAATCCTAGACCACAACTCAAGGATAACCTCTAGGGCTAACCTAAGGCCCTACACCTTGGCACTAGACTGGTGGCTAATCCTCTAGACCACTCTAAGCTCAAATCTAGGCTCTAACCATAAACTCGAACCGTTGGCTCTAATACCAACTGTAACAACCCTGAATTTCCACTTTCTTTAGAAAACATATCAGAGTACAAAGCATGGACAATTCAAGAGTTGTTATGCCGCGGTTATTAAATATTTAGTAACAGCAAGGCGAAAGGTACTACTACTAATACATAAATTAATTATTAACTATTACAACTAAAAGAAAATGTAATTAATTAATACACTCCTATAACAAACCATAATTCTAAACTATTGCAGCGGAAGTCTTAACTTTAATAAATCTACATCTAGGTGAAGTCAATGCTCTCACCCAATATAAGCTAGTCACCATCAAGCCTTGCACATTGAAGACATGTAATATCAGCCAAAAGGCTGAGCAAGATTTCATACCAATAACAACTTTGAACTATCCAATGTGCAGGTGGAATACATACATAGTATTCCACAAAATCATTTCACTTGTACAACATTCAACTTGAATATAATAGACAACCTTCAATAATTCAAATCCACTTTACTTTCTTTCTAAACCATTCAGTAAAAATTTCAAATATATCTCCTTTTGAAATCTGTGAGTAGGAAGTAATAAAAATCCAATGAGCTAGCTAGGCTCACTGGATAAGGTAAACACCAAAGTCCCTAGTATGCATACCCCTAACTTGATAACGTATCAAGAAGGAAGACGAATGGCAAGAGTATTGATCAATATACTCCCAACTACTAAAATAAATTGTTGAGACATCGTTAACTCAACATACTTCCATACTCGAGGAATACCGCTTACCGGCAAACCCACAATTTAATTAAAACTTGGTAACAATGAGGAACTTCCTCCTTTTCATAATCTCAAACTTGTCTCACGAGGAACTTCCTCCTTTTAATAATCTCAAACTTGTCTCACGATGAACTTCCTCCTTTTAATAATCTCATAAATTATTTTGATATAAATATCGTCAAAACAACTCCATAATAGCATCGTAAAAACGATTCCAAACTCAATATAAATCACAAATCAATATGAAATACTTTCTAAAATAATATGTACAAGCTTAGTATGAAATCTTACCTTATTAGCAAACCACAGTCAACCAATCTCAATTACAAGTAAAAAAGGTTCTTCTACGAAACCGCGATCTACAATATAATATAATATAGTATTAATCACTTGACTATACTTTACATAGTTCACACATAAACGACATAACCTAGTTAATGAGCCTTGACTACCTTTACAAACAACTCACTTTAAATTTAATCCAATAAGAATACAACAAAGTCAACAAAAGTCAAACTGGTCAACAAAAGTCAAACTGTAAATACTACTAACTATATGAAATTAACAAGCATTATATTTAATTTCAGCAGAAACTTAAAATAGGGATAACTTTCTCCTATGAAGTCCAAATGAAACGTTTCTTGAGCCTATCTTGAGTGAAATTTCGATACGAACAACTTTTGTGAAATAGTATTTTGGATAAAAACGCCCATAAACTGACTAAAAATACAAATTACGAATCTGACCTGTAATTCCTACGAGTTACAGTTCTTGTTGATAAACTTATTATTAATAAGCAAAATTCCTTTCAATCAAGCTACCCCCAAGACTCATAATCAAAAACCCCCCAATTCAATTTATCTCAAGAACCCTAAACTAACAAAACCCCAATTCGAAATTAAGCCAAAATTGAAATTAAAACATGACAAGGAATCTTACTTGATTAGGGGAAGTAATGAGAGCGAAATTACACTGTAAAATAACCCAAACATCTCCACTTCGATCCGATTTAATTTACGACCCGAAAACCACAAGTTCAAGAACGGTTTATCCTCTTTAAAATACCCACAAAACCAAGATATATTGAAGATGGATGACTAAAGATTAATGAGTGATAATGGGTGGTAACAGATTTGTAGGTCTAATGGTGTTAAAGCAAGAATTAGAAAGAAAAGAAACTAAGATAAAAAAAAATAAAGAGGAAGGTGCAAGTATACGGCTAATATGAGAGCAAGGGTAAGTTTTGGGTATTAGGTTAGGGTGACTATTAGCCTAGTACTTGCTGTAGTTTTTTTTTCTTTTGTTTTTTTCCTTTACTTTTTTTTTCTTTCCTCACTTTATACTTAAAAGCTATACTTAAAAGGTAACCTATCTAGGAATGTAGGATTTATTTGACCACCTCTAAGGTAAAGTCAATATGTGGGAAACAAAGTGTATTTAATAAAATAATATTTTTTATAAACTAAAATAATATAAATAATTACTAAACAGGTATAAAAATACGGGGTGTTACATCTTCGGCTTCCCACGTTGCCTCTCCAGACTCGTGGTTAGACCAAAGTACTTTCACGATGTGGACGTCCTTATTGCGTGTACTACGCACTTTCCTGTCGAGAATCTTGACAGGTCTTTCCTCATATGTGAGGCTACTATAGATCTGAATCCGTTCAGGCTCTAGGACATGACGCTCATCAGGGATATAGCGTTTGAGTTGGGAAATATGGAACACATCATGCATCTTCTCAAACTCCATTGGCAATGCCAATCTATAGGCTACTTTCCCAATTCGCTCTAAAATCTCATATGGGCCTACATACTTAGCACTTAACATGCCCTTTTTCACAAATCTCATGACGCCCTTAGTGGGTGATACTTTCAAGAACACCTTATCACCTATAGCAAACTCATCCTCGCGTCATAATAAGTAATAAATTGTAAATCACGTAAAGTGTAACTTGGATAGTAATAAACTTTAGACTGGTGCACGTCTGAAGTTGAACAATCAGGAGTTGGGATACATGGTGAGCGTGCCATGACTTTTTCTGGGAATTGGATTGATCACCGTTCCTATTTTTATTCAAAGGTTCCTCGATATCACAGGTCATTATGGAATACGGAGTCGCGCCCGTATTTCGTCTTCCTAGGGAAGGCTGGTTTTAAGTTAGACAACTCGGTCCGATAACTATTCCATTAAAGTAATAAAAAGATGATTAAAGTTTAGTTCAGTATGAGTTGTCTGCAGAATGTTGTATTGTTATATTATTATTTATCCCTGTTATTATTCCTTAGTATCCTGTTAGGAATGTTTATGTATTTGGGTTTTCAAATGGGTAGCTAAATCTTTACTTTTATTCCTCCAACGATAATAATAATATTTTTCCAATCCAAAATAACCAACTTATTCCTCGATAATATCAAGATGTTAAAGAAGGAAATTTAAACCATTGTAGCTTAGCTACTTATTCAACTACTAACCTTAGAACATAAATAAATACTCTATGGAGTTACATTATCATTCCTATCCTTATTTTCTTTATACTTTTATGGAGTAAACATTTCATCTTCAAAGTCTCCAGAGTCTCCACTATAATAATAATAACCTGAATTCCTAGATCTAATAGATCTTCGAATCCTTTTGGGTTGATGTCCATTTTCATCCAACTCTGAAGCACTCACATCGCTCAGATAAGGTCTCCAAGTAGCACTGTAGATGTCATTTCGTGTTTGCCCTCTAGTACGATCAAACTCTTGAATTACTTCATATATCGCTAACAGGGATGCATACTTTTAACACATAACGCATAATGATCTCTAGGCTAGTGTAGCTATCATTGTCAGACTCATAACCTCCATCACTCTCATCATCACTCAACACAATAGGGTTGTAGTAGCTCCCTACTCTAGTATCTTTTCTATCATACATGGCTAGGAATTTATAACAATAAATATAACCTTTATAAACAATTGGTACTCTCACTTAACGTATAATCCCAACAATAAACAATAAGCAAGAATAACCAACAACATAAAGCATAGGAATAACATGAACAGTTAGCAGGGAAGAAAAAATATAATCATGCTGAACTAACTATTTAATGCAGACATATAATATTTCTATCCTATATGCCCTTCCTATACTACCCATCTCTCATAAAATAATAAAATAAACTAGAGTATTGAAAATAATTTAAATAAATAAATTTTTTTTTCGTATTTGGAAGGAATCGAAAAAAATGTGGTTCGAAAATTTCGAACTTAATAAGGGAAAATAAAAAAAATTCGAATTCCATAAAAAAAAATTCGGACCCTAGAAAAATATTTGAATGCGAAATTCTATCGCAATCGTGAAAAAAAAATTTCGAATGTAATTTGAATACCATGAATAAGTAGGAGCTCAATTCTAAGAAATTCATTTTAAGTAACTAGCTAGTTAGGCGCCTAAAGACTTGAAGTTGGCACGAAAGGCCAATAGAAACCTAAAGCTCAACTAAACCCTTCCACAACACTAAGTCTATTTCCATTTTCTTTCCACCATAAGTCAGCCTCATCTTTCAAACACAATATAGCTTGACCTACTTTATAGCTCGCAAAAATCTTTTCAAACTCCCTAATCCAACTTTCTAAGAAGGTAGGGTCAGCTTGCCCCTTAAAGTACGGTGGTTTAACTTTGGCTAATCTTTCAAACATGTCCCCCAGCAGGATCGGGACGCTCAGCTCTTTCACGAGTCAAATTCTCCGCCAATAGGCGAATAGCAGAGGCTAAATCGATATCGTTGTTAGCCCTTTTACTGCGCGACCTAAAGTTTTAACGTAACTCTACTCTAGGTTTCGATACATAACTTACATGCCATTCTCTATGAAGGCAATATTTGATTTGACCATAAAGATCACATCAACATACAATTTCTCAAGAAGTTATAATAATATCACATAATAAATCATCATGGAATATATAATCATTCATGAAAATATTCACATCAAGAATAACACATGTGAGGATAAAATTCAATCACAACAATAAGATAAAATAAAATATTCTCATTCACGTGACAAAATATATACTTTAAATATATTAATAAAATTCATAAAATTACGGGGGATTACAGTCTATCCCTCTTAAAAGAAGTTTCGTCCCGAAACTTGGGCACGAAAATCAAAACTTTTAAGATACCACTATGTAACACCCCAATAATTCTCTCTTTTCTAAAATACCTCTTTAAATATAAATAGTAGAGAATTATCAAAGCATTATCGCCCGTGTGATAACGCATCGGCTTATTCAGAATTTTGCAGCGGAAAACAAACATACACTAGTGGAAAAAACTTCTTTTGCTACATTACAAATGCTTGGGTTGTTTAAATAACCAAAGCATTTGATAGCCTTTCTAAAAAAATGAATAAAAAATTGCACTAATGCTTGGGTTTTTTAAAACAACCAAAGCATTTGACTATTTAATTAAATTTCTTTTTTTTTTCTATTCTCTTTTCCCTAAGACCCTAACTGCTTATTGAAATTTCAATCCAAATACTCCTCAAAAAAAACAAAAAAAAATTTCAACCATATACTTGGATTTCCCCCTCTTTCTCTCTTTATCTCTCCTCTTTTCCTCTCTGCCTCCCTCAGTTTCCTTATTTGCATTTTCTTCACCGAAAGCTTAGACTTAGGGTTTTCATACGCCTCCTCTCGTTTTCTTCCTCTAGATCTCACTCAACAACCGTTGTCTTTCTCGTTCCTGTCACTCAACCACCGTCTTGTTTCTCGTTCCTCTCACTCAAAATCCAATTTCTTTTAAATCGTCTTCTTCATAGATTTACTCAGCCATGGCCGCTGCTAATGCTCCTATTGTTATGAAAGAAGCTTTAATGGTAAGTTCCTCCTCATTTTTCAAAATTTTCGTTTCATATTCCTCAGATTATATCATTTTTAGTACTGTTTTGTTTGAAAACTGGAGGTATTGAGTTGAAACCCTAGGAATTTCGTCGTTTTTATTAAGCCTAATTTGGTGTCAAATCTGCTCAAATCTTAGTCGAGATTGAGGTTTTGCTTTGATTTCAACTAGTTTTTGACTCGGTTATTATCTTAATCTTTAGTTAGCTTGACTTAGTTAGTCGTGGAATTAATCCTTAATTCAGGAAATTTAGACGCATGTAAGCGTTTTTGGCTCGAAGTTGAGTTTTTGGTGATTCGTTGGAGTAATTTTGGAAGATTATGAGGAATTGCAGCTTTTTTTTTTTATGGTTCGACTAAAGCTGAGTCAATGTAATTGTATTCGAATTTGCAATTTCGAAGTAGCTTGATCCACTTGGTTGACGATTTTGATCTATAAATGAGTCAAATTAGGAGGTTTTAACCTCTTTTTTATTATATAATTGGAATTTGCAGCTTTGAGGTGGATGGACTTACCTGTTCTGAAGTTTGATTTGTAATTTTGTAAAATCAACATAATTAGCAGTTTCTTTTAAGGTTGCATTGAGGTTTGGTTTTTTTATTTATTCATTTATTTGTTCCATCTGCAGTAGCTAAGCATAAGGATCAATCCTCGAGTTGATAACTTTCACTCATGTAACCATGGAATCAGACAAGTATTTTGTGTGAGAAAGACTTCTCCTCAAATAGTGTTGTGAATATGATCGATATGAGCATGCCAAATCAGCCTTTGAGACTTTTCATCGCAACTGATTTTTCTTTTATGAGCCCTAATTCAAGACCTCTCGCTCTCAAAGGTATGATTGCCTATTTTGAACCTCTATTTTTAGCTAATTGTGCTTTTACAGGGAGGATATTTTAGTTCGACTTAAAATCTACTCAATGTTTAGGTGCTTGTGGTTGATTAGTTGGTTTTATGAATCAGGAGTCTTTGTTTTATTTGAATGTAACTCGATCTCTCTTAGTGGCCAATTGATGTTGATGAGATTATGATGGTAGTTCCCTTTGTTCTTGATGACACCTTGCATGGTTGGTCTCCCTTAGTCCGGCTTAGTATGTTTGTGTATCTATGCTTATATGTTTTTGTATCTATATATCGTTCCTCTCTTACTAAGAAACAAATTCTTCCATTTTCTTGGATTTAAAAACCGCATGGCATTTGATTTGCATCTCAAATTTGTAAGTGCAATATGCTCATATATTATATTCTCCTAATACTAGCAAATGTGTAGGATTATCTACTTGCTGATGCAAGATATTTGATGAGCATGAAAAGTTCATATTTTAGCTCCTCATCTTGCTTGACATGTTGTGTGCTCTTGATACTCTCAGTGTACTCACTTGTATGAATTTTGGGTTTGTAGTTGTGTTATAGTAGTCTAATTGTTGTTTTAATTGACTAGCTAGACTTTGATGAATGTTAAAGCTCAATTATTTATTTACTTCTCTGATTTATGTTCACAAATGATGAAACTAAAACCTTCTTTTTTTGTTTCTTCAAACCCACAAATCTTACCCTCTTCGTTAATACCCGGTTGGTGTTTGTTGATTCTTTTCCGATCGTTGCCGGTCTCAAGCTTTGCCAACCACTATCATTGGTGGTGTTGTCGCTGCCTTTGCTTTTGCATGCTCTAGTTTCCCTCTTCTTTGGTTTGGTGTTCGCCTTACTCATCTGTTGCTGCCACTGTTCTTCCTCTCTGTGACGTGGTGGTTTTTGGTGCCGCCGTCTCTAAGCTGCAGTGATTTCTGCTGCTCCTTTGATGCGATTCTTGGAGTTCTTCCCCGTTCTCTCTGCAAGATCGGTTCTTCCCTTATTATCATCATTCAACTCGCATTGCTTTTGTGGAGTTTGTTATGGTAATTTCTACACCTCTTCTATTCTTTGCTTTTTCCGGTAAGCATAGGGAGGGATAATACTATATTCTATGATGCATAAGTGATGATGAAAGCGTACGTTGTATGATTATATATCTACATTACTAAAGGTTGTGTTATAGTAGTGTGAGTCACCATCATTGCATTGGTAGTGGGCTTAAAGTATATTAATAACGCACATGTGGGAAACAATCTGAATTCATCATTGTTATTTTATATCTAATCCTTTCAGCAGTTGTTGTCACCATGTTGCTGCCTTCTGAGGACATATGTAAAAATGTTAGTTATTAATGTGAACTTGTATGTGGTCAGGAGATCCAAAAGTAATGAATATCTTTCATGTGTAAGTTGCATTCACATTTTACTAGAATATCTTTTTTTTTAAAATTGTACCTTTGGTTTAATCCATGTAATAAAAAGTCACATAGGATGATATACAATAAACCAGGAGATGTCATTCAACAATCCATTCATAAAGTATTTACGTTATAAAGTTAATTATTTTTCTAATCCCTATATATCCTCTAGCCTCGTATTTCTTTCTCTTTTTCTAATTGAGTTGTAGGTTTTAAATATAGATGGATGTTACCGCTTATTTGGTTGCTCGTTTAGCTTCTTTCTACAAACGTCCCGGTATAGTTAATTGTCTTGGTGGTCTAGAGCATAATGGCGGCGACTAATTAAGCTTCCCATGAACTCTGCAATGGACAAATCGCTAAAACCTACACATGAAATTCTCAAAAAAGGTCAGGATTTCCAAGCTTTAGCATGAATTTGTTTATGATATAAGCATAATATGCATGTAATACTGCATGAGAGTAGCAAAGTTGGAGGATTTAGTTTAATACTCTTATATGCCATCTGAAAAGTTGGGTTGTTGACTCTGTTTATAATGCGAATGTTGTAATACATAAGTTACTTATTTTAGAGATTACTTTGGACGACTAAGGTTAAAATTAAGCAACTTCTACTTGATAGATTTTACGGAGATACTTTCGAGCCATTATTCTTAGAGAAATTACTTTCGTTAATGTTTGATTTCATAATCGTAGAATTTCCTCCGCTTTTTTTATTACGTTCTTTTTTTTTAAAAAAATTTAAAGTTGATAGAGCTCGGAGTTCACTATGACATACTACCGCACTAGGTTTGGATGTGAGTACCTTGGAAACTATGAAAAATCATAGAAACAATCACTTGAACTTGTAAAAAGAGGGGTGTAAAAGAAGAAGAAATGACTCTTTTTTCATGTTTAGGTGGCATGCAAGCCTAATTGATACTGTCTTTTGATTCGTGGATTTATTAATTTGTGATAATCTTGATTTGTTTTCTTTCCTCGCCTTGACATTAGAGGAGACCCCTATGGTTTCCTGGCTGCATATCCTGTGGCTTCCTTGGTGTCTCTCCATCATCTTGTTAGTGCGAAGCCATTGTTTCCGGTGAAAATCGAGTTGGACTCCTTGAGAAGACTTGTTGGTGTGCATACCATGTTGACTCGGGCCTCACCATCCAACAAAGTATCCGACATGATCACGGCCCTAAATGGTTGGTATCCATATCTTGGGGGTATACCGTGCGGTTATATCCATCCCTTATCTCATCCAAAGTCCTCGGTATGCCTTTGCAGACATTCGTACACTGGCGTAGCGGTAGTGAGGGGCCTTTCGTGTTCAATACCCGTCCCTATGAGGGATGATCCTTGCGAGAGGCCCATCATCTATTACCTATACCAAGTTAAGGAGACTGGTGATGGTAAAACCAAAAGCACTTACATGAGGGGCTCAGCTTTGCCGATGGGAAAGAATGTATGCAAGAAGCTTACAAGGATGCAAGTGTTAGTGGAGAATATTATTGTGCTTCAAAAAGGGACCCCGAGAAGTGGACCAAGGTTTGGTTCTTCACTCTTTTATCCATTATATACAAGGAAAAAAAAGCTCTTGATTGAGTATTATTGTGGAATTTACTATGAATGAATCAATCATCTGTTGTATAGGCGTATAGCTAGTAAAATTGTTAATATTCTAGTTAGTTTTTGGTCCTCGACTCTTGCCTATTGGTTATTTACACTTGGTACTTCAAATCGGACCAAAAGATTTGGAAATTTTATCGTGCAATATACTCTAGTATGTGAGTCCAACTTGACTATGCAACTAGTTCACCACCCACCATGGTTTAAGTTATTAACGGGTTTGATGTGATTGCATGAACAGGGCATCGCGAAGGGAGTCTTTGCAACATTAAAGAAAGCCGGACTAGGAACAATAACATGAGAATATAGATTAGAAGGCGTAAACCGAGGGAGACCATTACTATGTAAAGGTTAGCTAATAGTTTTTCTTACCTTTCTTTACTCCCTAATTTATAAATACTTGTATTTAGTAGATTACGGTTTGTAGAATAATTTTGTATTCCCTAGAATATGGTTTGTAATCGATTAGGCTCATTTGGTAATTTATATTTCCAAGTCCTGGGAGTTATTAGTGCTATTATTATGTTATAATGGCGTTTTAGCTTCAATGAATGGCATGTTAACAATGAGAGTAAAGGTGAGTGCAAGCATGCATGTTCTCATATGACCCTAGCTAATTTTATTTCTCATATCTAATTGTCTCTCTCCAACCCTTAATTTTATTGTTTCTTTCTTTTGACCGGTCACTTCTTGCGGCTCTTTTATATTGTTTATGCGAGATTTCACTTGGGCAACTTATTCTTTTGCAAGCTAATTTTGTTAGTGGGGTCATTTAATGTATCCATAAGGCCTATAAATCCCAAGTCCATCACGATTCTATCATATGTATGTGTGTGGTTTACCTTCTTTTAATAATTATCTTCGATTTTGTTTTCGAGTCTTGAATCATTAATTAGTCTTTTGTTTCTCCGATGGTTAGATAATTTGTTGGATACATAAACCCATGATAATTTTCTACTTAAATTAATTGTTTTGTCTGGTAATTCTGTTATAATATCTTGTTAATCATGGAATTTTGTAGCCGGCACTACCTTCTCCTTTTATTTGGATGGATGTTTTGCAATCTATACGAGATCGATTCATGATTACTTTTTAGTTTATGAAATTAAAGGTTTTCTTCTTGGAAGTAATGAAGGGTATATAATGATCATTGTTATATTATTTGGTTTGTCTCATTAGGTGTAGAGGTTGTGGGCCGTGGTGTCCCGAGGAGCGAGGTTTTGAATCAATCGATGGTGGTGATGTTTTAGCGTGTGAGAATGTTGATGAAGATTTTGTTGCAATGATTGAGGAATCACCATCACGCAAAAGGGTGACAACTTTCCTTGGTTTAGATTTAGAATTCTTGCCTGTTTTTCACGGAACTTTTTTTTAGAATACTAATAATGGTGTCCTAGAGGCATAATGAGATTTTTTTGCAATTATTAGCTAGTTGTTTATACTTGTGTCATGGCATATTAATTTTTATTTGATTAATGAAATTTCGGTTTATATCCTTCTTATATATGTTCTTTTGATTCTTATAAGAGTATAAGTAGTCTTTAACTTCAGGGGACGGTGGGGTATGAGTTGTATGTATCTTTGGCATGATAGGGGTCGCTACTAAAAGGTACTAGTACTTGAGTACCTAACCGGTATGTAGAGTTTTTACTCCTTGTTGGTGTACTCTTGGTGTACGGCTTGACAAAGAACGTACATTTTTTTTTTAAAATAAAAAAAACTAGCAAATGCTCCAGGTTGTTAATAAAAACCGGAGCATTTGTGCTACAAATGCTTCGGTTTTGTCTTAACAACCGGAGCATTTGACAATCAAATGCTCCGGGTTATTCAAACAACCGGAGCATTTGAGACACTAAATGCTCTTCGGTTGAAACCTAGGAGCATTTGTAACATGCTCAAATGCTCGTATGACGTCGCTCCGGGTCAAATACGGAGCATTTGTGGGCTTTTTAACCTAGAGCAATTGATGTTTTTTCCACTAGTGATAACTAAACTTCATACTTTAAATATAATAAATAACATAGTACTTAAAACCAACACTCTAAAAATTGTTTACTCCATAACCAACTTAACATAATATGTTTCTACTAAAGCAACAGATAAACTAATTTGTTTCACAAGCTCTCCATTCCCAGACTTCCCAATGATGCAAATCTGCACACCTGTAGATGTCAATGCTCTAAAGAATCTGCTCACCAAAATGGGTCATCACAGGATCAATAAGGCAAAGCCATGATCAACACATACAAACAAAGCACGTAATCAGCAAAGCTGAGTACTACATAACAATACATAAACATTCCTAACATGTTACTAAGAAATAATAAACAGGAATAAATAATAATAATACAGCTGTATAACATTCTGCAGATAACTTATACTGAACTAAACTTTAATCATCTTTTTATTCAAAGGTTCCTCGATGTTGCAGGTCATTATGGAATACGGAGTCGCGCCCGTATTTCGTCTTCCTAGGGAAGGCTTGTTTTTAGTTAGACAACTCGGTCCAATAACTATTCCATTTAAAGTAAGTTACCGTGGGCCTTATTTGGTAAGTTGAGAATTTATGCCTTTGAAAGGTAAGTTGGTTGTTGGCTAGGTTCAACAAATAAGAAGGATTGGAATAAAAAGGGATTAATCTTGGATTGTAAGTTGTGTGATCACTTATTTTAATCCTAAGATAAAAAGAAGTTCAGTTGTGAATGTTTGATTTGAGATTTCTGTATTACTTGTGTGTCATAATAAGTAATAAATTGTAAATCACGTAAAGTGTAACTTGGATAGTAATAAACTAACTCCGACAATTCTCTCTTTTCTAAAATACCTTTTTAATGTAAAACATAGAGAATTATCAACGTATTATCGCCCGTGTGAAAACGTATCGGCTTATTCAGAATTTTGCAGCCGAAAACATAATAAATAAACTTTATAAATCAAACTTAGTCAACTACAAAGTCACCTCCAAAAGTCAAACCAACAAAATGAAAGTCAACTACGAAAAGCATAATCTTAAAGTATGATAAATCTTCTAACAAGCTCTCCAATCCCGAACCCAATGATGCATCATCCTCAAACCTGTAGATGGACAATGCACTATTGATCCCTAGAGATTGCTCACCAAAATGGGTCATCACAGGATTAATAAGGCAAAGCCATGATCAACATACACAACAAAAGCACGTAATCAGCAAAGCTGAGTACTACATACTAAACAAGTAAACAATCCTAACATGATACTAATAAATAATCAATCCGTCTTGCGTGGACCCGGTTCACATTAAAAATAGTGTGGACCGGGCCTAGACACGTGCCCCACTACAAACTAGTCACTCAGCTTTCCAAAATCCGCGCGATTTTCTCTCTCTTCAATAATATTCTCTCGCCCTAAAATTTTAACAAAAACAGTTGTTCTGAACAAACATACACTATATCATTTTAAAATACACTATATCATGTCAAAATACACTATCATGTCAAACACTATAACGATCGATTATGATAATTTTGTGTAATATACAAATAAACTACACTATAACATTTCAAAATACAATATATCATGTCAAAACACACTATATCATGCAACTCTATCATGTCAAAAAACACAGCAAAACACTATCATGTCAAAATACACTATATCATTTCAAACTACACTATATCATGTCAATCTACACTATAACATGCAACACTATCATGCCAAAAAAACTTCAAGAAACACTTATCATTTTAAAATACACTATATCATTTTAAAGTACACTATATCATTTCAAAATACACTATATTATTTCAAAAATACACTATCAGGAGAGTGATGTTATCAGAGGAGAGAGAAGTTATCAGGAGAGAGAAAATAGGGGAAGACTGAACGCGGCAAAAACGGAAAGTTGTAATCATTAAAACTCACGTGAGATGGATAAGGTGCACACTAAGTTAGTGTGCACCGGTCCATATTAGTTTTTTTTAATAAATAATAGGCGAAGAATAAATAATAGTATAATAACTTGCGGATAACTTTTCCTTGAACTAAACTTTAACAACATTCTTATTACTTTAAATGGAATAGTCAATGGTCGGAGTTGTCTAACTAAAACCCGGCCTTCCCTTTGGAAGACGAAATACGGGCGCGACTCCGTATTCCCATGACCTAAGTTATCGAGGAACCTTTGAAATAAATATAGGACACGGTGATCAATCCGGCCCCAGAAAAAGCCATGGCCCGCTCACCATGTACCCCAACTCCTAATTGTCCAACACTTCAGACGTGCACCAGTCTAAAGCTATTGCTATCCAGTTTCACTTTACATGATTTACCAGTTATTACTTGTTATGACTCACAAGTACAACAAACATCATAATCAATCAACAATTGCATACTTTCACTTTTATCTTAGGATTAGATAAGTGATCACACAACTTAACAATCCAATATTACTTTCAACTTTAATCTAATCCTTCTTATTTGTTGAACCTAGCCAACAACCAAATTACCTTTCATAGGTATAAAATATCAACTTACCAAATAAGGCCCTCGGTCCTTATAAAGCAGTGAAATACTCAAAAGGGAACAATGATCAATCATGATCCAATACTAATAAATATATTAATTCCCCCATGTGAATTAATAAAATAAAGTTCCCAACCAACATGCTTGCATCAATCTTCCATACAAACATGATATAAATCTCATAATCAACATGTTTACACAACAGCATAAAACATGCAAAATCCAACATAATAAATATCATATATGAACTCAACATAGTTCCAATACATGATACTACAAAATTCTCCTTCTTAAAATCATGATACTACTTCAATCAACACATAGGTATGTACGTACCTTGTGTAGACAAACTTCGAGGCTACTTTAACAACTTTCAAAATTGCCTACAGATAATTCTCCGCCTAAAATAACCAATATAAATTCATAATCAAACCTTCATGAATTTACAGCAACAATAAAATACTTTAAAATCTTCTTAAACATGTTTAAAACCTTTCCCAATACTAAAACTTGATTACTTAACCTCCTAGCATAATACATACTACACTAATGGTCAAAATCCATCATAAAACACCTTAAAAATTCTTCCTTTAAATTTCCAGCAATACAACATGAATTAAAACTCCCTTAAAACATATTCAAACATGCTTAGAAACATAAAGGTAATAACTTTCATAACTTATAATAATCTACTATGTTTTTCTAACTTTCAGGACCCTAAAAATTCATGCTTTGATAATTAAAATCTACTTTAAACTCAAATAAGCAAATCTGAATTTTATTTCTTCAATACATAAATTATATAAGTTGAATTCAATAATAAATCATTAAACTATAACTTTTAAACATGAATAAATCAATACAAAACTTTAAAGATACAAACTTTGAATAAAACTTGAGGAGGAAGGAAAGTAACCAAACCAAAGAAAAGGAAAGACGAGGAAGAAACTCCGACGCAAATCAGCGACGGCTTCCGGGAATTAGCGACTGCTTCAGGCGGTCGTTGAAAGTTCGACGGGACGGCAGGCCGACGAAGCAAAGAAGTGAAGGCTGAAAGAGAGTTAGGACGAAAACCGAAGAGAGAGAAAAATAAATAGGTGGCCGAAAATTTGGGAGGAAAGGATGAGGGAGAAAATAACTTGTGTGGGGAAAAATTGGGGTTTATGGGGTTTATATAGAATTCCCCTTGTGGGTTTAGGAAAAGGTAATTGGGCTTGAATTATAAATCCTTTTCCAAACCTAAGAGTGTTTGGGTTTCTCAAACCCATTTAAGAGTCATTTTTCAAATCCAAAAAGTATTTCAAATATTTCAAATACTTTTCAAAGTATTACTTTAATAAAATATTTGACTTGCATAAATCATTAAAATAATTTCTTTGACTTTTAAATAATCAACCTTTGAAGAAATAAATCATTAAAATACTAAAATATATTTAAATATAAGTAACTATACATTAAATTATATTTATAAAATTCATAAATTTACGGGGGATTACAGTCTAACCCTCTTAAAAGAAGTTTCGTCTCGAAACTTGACACGAAAACTCACACATTTTCAAAAGTTTTCAACTCAACTCCCATTGGAGAAATACTTGTGCCACTCATCACTAGTAGAAAAAACCTCAAATGCTCCGGTTGTTTAGGGCCCAAATGCTCCGTATTTAACGCGTAGCAAACGTCATACGAGCATTTGAGCATTTTACAAATGCTCCGGTTTACAATCGGAGCATTTATTTTAAATGCTCCGATTTTAAAAAAAAGCATTTGAGCTTTTTACGAATAAAAAAAACGCAAATGCTCCGGTTGTTAAGGAAAAACCGGGAGCATTTGTTATAACAAATCTTGCGGTTTTCCCGGACAAACCGAAGCATTTGAGCTTTTCTTATTAAAAAAATTCGGACCTGCTTACCCTGGCGGCGGCAGCATGAGTAATGAGGTCTTCAAGCCAAGAAACTAACGAGTACCCACTACACACAACTTAAAACACATATACTTAATACAACCATTTCCAATTCCCACGAAGTTAATATTTTTATTTAGTTGATACAACAAGAAGCCATTTCTCATTCCACAAAGTTAATAGTTGAAACCTAAGGAGTATCCAGATTCAATGTTCTCATATTCTAATTCCATAATACAAAACCCAAATCCAAACAAATTAAGAACTAACTAGGTAACAAGGGTATGCATCACTTTTATATGTTATGAAGTAGCAACATTCTATTTTCATATCACACATCTAATGACAACAACATTTCCACGAGAAAATAAATATGGCAACATCAAAAATTAAGGGTTTTAGTTCTATCATTTGTGACCATAAATCGAGATAAGTAAATAAAGAATTGATAGTCTAACTAGTCAATGAACAGAACAAATAGACTACTATAACACAATTAGACTACCATCTTGAGTATACTTTCTTTCTATTCCGCAATATCACGAAGTATATAAATCTCTTTCAAGAAACTTACTGGTCCGATAAGTACCTTATGTTCCAATGGATGTAATTTGTTTTTAACGGCCATGTCACATCGAAGCTCACTCTCATCAATCTACGAGTGTTTCACATAATCGGTTTTCAAATTTTGTCATATTACCCCTCTTCCCCCCCAAATAAAAGCTTTTCCTTCTTCAAATGTGGCAAGGTATACCATGACACACATACGCAGAGAGGTTTGGATTCATGTCCTTCAAAAAAGGATAAATCCACAAAACAAAAGCTATAACATAAACATTAAGCCACTACTTAAAACATGTGCGCAGAATATTGCTATCTAGAGTGTAAATATATTAGTTTCACATGCTAATGATCACATGTCCGGTAAGTCGATCCCTTGACTTTCAAGTTCTTCATGAAGTTTAAGTATCCAATTCTCCAGGTGGTGGATGACTAGGAAAATTATCATCATTCCTACAACATAAAAACGGCTAATGGTAAATGGTGGATCGCATACATAAACATGAAATATTTTGCTCCATCGGCCCAGACGGAAAGATGAATTTCACTAACACCGAAACACATCGGATGGCAACAAAGTCACCAATTTGAACTTATGCATCAATGGTGCAAATAAAATAGATTAAACTCAATACTTTTGGTTTACCTTGCCTCAAAATAGGGTTGCAGCAGGGGATGAAGCTTCATCTAAGTTCTCGGGTGCATGAGAATCATGGTCATCATCCGAATGCTCACCTTATCTCGCACTTGTCGGACAAAGCTGTTGCTATGGAGATGACTAACAGTGGTCGTGACAACATCCGAAAGGTATGATTTTAAAACAAAAGAGCTTAGAAAGGGAAAGAAAAAGGTCAACATGATCCAAACTATACAATCTTGGTGCAAAGATAATCCAAAATATGTACCATCTGTTCTAGTCCAAACAAAATACAACTTGAGAGAATCAAAAAGCTGCACACGTACTTACCGCATACCGCGAACCAAGCCCTTTAAGGGAGCCCATCTGCAAGGACCCACTTAAATGGTGGATAACATAGCATTTGGAATGCCCGAATACTACGCCAAGCAAATGGGCACTTAGCTCTTGAAAACCTCCTTGTAGTTTCCCGGAGCGACCACCTTTAGTAGAAAAAAATGCTACATCACCAAAGAACTCCTCTTAATATTAGATCTTTTGGAACAATATGATTTCCGAGATTTACGTGTCAAAGTCTTTGGCACGAAGCAACTTTGGGCCGCAATTGTGCGATAGGTTCCATTTGGGCATTTTAGAATTCCTTCTCGGACCCGGAACTATCATGGTGTTCCCCCATTGAGAAGTATTATAGAGGCCTTCCAGCACACACTTCACCTTTTTTGCTCAAATAGTGCACCTTAAGAAGAAAAGAGACTCTTTCAAGCAATGACTATCTATAACACAAGGAAACAAAATCTTGCCATTTCTTCTCATCGAACAGGACAAGTAGAGCACAGTGTGCATATCATCTACTGCAGCCCATGTTTTCCCGAGGGAGATATAGGAATCACTTATCTGCATAGTACATGAACCAAAGATCGCACTTGCCCATCTGAATTTTGTCGGACCATTTCCAAAACATATGCAAAGAATGACGAAATAGGAAGTTCATCACATGGTCCTAATAGTTAATTTCCTCATTTTTCTCTTGTTCTCTTGCTGTTTAGAACAAGCATTAGAAGCATATAATCACAATTCACAATACAAGAAATTATTAATCAAACCCACCCCCTTCCCCCCAAACAATAAACTACTATCTTTATCACTAAGTTTAAACTCGTTATCGGAGTTCCCAATGAGATGAACTCATCACCGAAGAGCTATAACTCCTTTGTCTTGTCGGTCCCGGCACTCTTGTTTGCTCTAAGATGACCCCCAAAAGCTGCGAGTCGCCAAATCGCAGTTCCAATTCACTACAGAAATCCTCATGTCATATATATTCAGAAGGAATATCACGTATGTTGGAATAAGAGGGATGATACTTAATCAGAGATGACTCTAGTTCACATATTGGAATTGAAGGGATGGCACTAAAAAACTAACCAAGTGCCATATCGACCAAATTATATTTGTATTTACAATTGCAAAATAAGAACTTAATAACGATAATCAATTACACCCGTAATAATGAACAAAATGTAACCTAGTTCATAACATCTAATTGAACAAATAGCGCACTTCATGTTAGTATTCAATTTTAAACCATAATCTTACCACAAAACCCATACATGTGTTCGAAGAATGAGCTAAAATCAAACAATTGAAATATGCACTAGAAATATAGAAACTAAAGGCTACAATTGCAGTCACAAGCTTAGAAATTCGACACATAACACCGTACTCGATATAGCGGAATTTAGGGTTATATAGCGGAATTACAGTTAGGTGAGCAAAGTTGACACTCAACTACAAAAAAAATCACAAACTCCGAATGAACTAAGCTGAAGAACTCACACAAAACGGATGAGAGAGAGAGAGCGTGCTGAAGAACCACCATCGCCGCCGCCTCCTACTGCAGCGGTCTTGAAGAACGGCGTCAAGAACTCGTGATGAGACATCGAGATCCCGAAGAGAGAAAAAATTTCGGGGAACTCGTGAAAGGGAGAAATAAATCTTCTTCGATTTCTAGGGTTCAAGTTTTAGAACAAAATAAATCAGAAATCGAAAAAAAAGAAAAAAAAATCGAGCCACTTACTTGTTTTTGTGAAGAATGGGTGAAATGCGAGTGAAAATTGAACTGGAAACCCTAGAAATGGGGGATCCATCCGAATTCAGAGCTTCTTACGAACGTATTAGGGATTTTAGCATGAAAACCAAGGTGACGATAAGGAGGGTAGAAATGGAGTAGTTAGCGTTTCGGTGGTTGAGTATGGAAGGAGATGAAGACGGGATGAGAGAGAAAGAGAAACCGAGTTAAGGGGAGGGAGAGAAGAGCGAAGGCGAGATACTTGGGGGAGCAGTAATTTCATTTGAAGAGGGGGAGAGGTAGGGGGAATTAATACTAATAAAAAAAAAGGACAACAAATGCTCGGGTTGATTGACTAAAGGCGCGGAGCACTTATTCACAAATGCTTGTGTTGATTAGTCAACCGAAGCATTTGACATCAAATGCTCCGGTTGACTAATCAACACGAGCATTTGTGAATTTTTCTTATTAAAATTTTCACAAATGCTCGGGTTGATTAGACAACCAAAGCATTTGATAAGTAGCAAAAGCAGTTTTTTCCACTAGTGCATGTGCACTCTTTTGCCAACTTAAAATCAGTTGTATTACTCATGAACACCCTTTCTTATGCTGAGAATCTATTTATTTTGCACCAACATGTGCAAATCGCCAAAATAAGCATAAAAATACCATAAAAATAGGTAACAAGCGCAAAATTTTATCGTATTCTACCCCCTTAAAGAAAACGAGTTACGCCCTCGTAACTCACGCACCTCAGGGAATAAATCCGGATACTTCTTCTTCATTTCATCTTCAGCTTCCCACGTTGCCTATTCAGACTCATGGTTAGACCAAAGTACTTTCACGATATTGACATCCTTATTGCGTGTACTATGCACCTTCTTACCAAGAATTCTCAGAGGCCTTTCCTCATATGTGAGGCTACTATCGATTTGGATTCTTTCAGGCTCCAAAACATGACTCTCATCAGGAATATATCTCTTGAGTTGGGAAATATTGAACACATCATGCATTTTCTCAAATTCCATTGGCAATGCCACTTATAAGCTACCTTCCCAATTCTTTACAAAATCTCATATGGGCCAACATATTTAGCACTCAATTTGCCCTTTTTCCCAAACCTCATCACGCCCTTAGTTGGTGATACTTTCAGGAATACTTTATCACCCACTTCGAACTCATCTTCTCTTCGCTTCAAATCGGCATAACTCTTTTGCCTATCTTGAGCAGCTTGAATTCTAGCCTGAATCAACTTCATATTCTTGACAGTCTCCTCAATGAATTATATCCCCAACACTATATTCTCACTAAAATCATTCCAGCAAATGGGACTTCTACACTTTCTTCCATACAACGCCTCAAAATGAGCTATTCTAATGCTCGCATGATAATTATTGTTATACTACCTCTAAGGATTGAACTTTCCCCATTGGTGTCTTATGATCTATCTTCACTTCCTGATAGGCTAGACATTTTGGCACGAATTCAGCGACCTCACGCTTCATATTCGACCATTAATAACTTTCCTTAAGATCCTTATACAACTTATCACCCCTAAGGTGTACAGAATATGGAGTATTATGCCCCTCATCCATAAGACGTCTCTTAATCTCTTCACATTTTTGTGATACACACCACTTTCCTCAAACTTCCATCATCATGGATCTTAAAATCGACTTCCTTACCTTACTTGATTTTCTCTTTGCTCTTATCTAGGTGCTCGTTTCCAATTTGACCCTCTTTGATCTCATCGAAAACTGACAATCCCAATGATAAAGCACTCAATATTGCCTCGATCTCCCCAGGATTTAAGATTTATAGGCTAAGCCTTTGCATATCTCAACACAACTCCTCAGGAACTACCAAGGCATTCATGCTATGGCTCGAATTCCTACTCAACGCATCAGCAACTACATTCGCTTTCCCTTCATAATATTGGATGTCTAGGTCATAATCCTTTATCAATTCTAAGAATCTCCTCTGCCTCATATTGAGGTCTTTCTGGGTGAAAATGTACTTTAAACTTTTATGGTCAGTAAGGATCTTACAGGTTGCCCCATAAAGGTATTATTCCTTACTTTCACGGGCAATAATGCTTTAGTGCAAAGTTATCATACAGGTTGCCCGTGTGATAACTTTGCACCAACATGTTCAACATATTTTTCCCAATTCGCGCTTTTGTCCATTTTTATGGTATTTTTTCATATTTTTATGCTTGATTTTGAGTTTTGCACATGTTGGTGCAAAGTTTAGTGTCCACTATGTGACGTAGTCAAGTTATTTTGGGAATAGTGTACACATGTTGAGTCGCAAATATCTCCGAGTTTGCCTACTTTAAAGTTTTGAAAGAGAGTTTTCTTAAAAGTTTTGATTTTCGTGCCCAAGTTTCGGGACGAAACTTCTTTTAAGAGGGATAGACTGTAATCCCCCGTAATTTTATGAATTTTATAAATATATTTAATGTATATTTATAAATGATTTTAATATTTTATAAGTCGAATTATTTTAATGTTTGACTATTTTGAGGAGTTAAAAGTGTTTTATGGTTTTTTATTTCTTAAATTAATTAAATGTTTCATTAAGTGGAACTTTAATTATTTAAAGAGTAGTATTTAAAGTATATTTAATTATTAAACTAAGCTTATGGGTTGAGGAGCCCAATTTGTAGCCTTTTGAGCCCATTTGAAAGCCCAAAAGAATAATTCTTTTCCTAATAAGACTCGTATTCTTTTTTTTTTTGACAATGGCTTAATAAAACAAAGGAAAACAATTAACTGCCCTCTGTCCTTGCCTTAGTGGCAAGTTTGTGGGCTGCTTCTACATCATTTCTACTAACCTTAAAACAAACGAAATAAGTAAAGTTTTTCGCTACATCCTTGATAGAAATAGTAATGGATCTGATTTCTTTGCTGTAATTTTCCATCTTTATGAGAGCTTCAACAACTTCTTTTGAGTCCGTCTTTATAAGTATATTTGGACCTTTACCTATAAAATCAGTTATACCTTTTAGCACTGCATAGGCCTCTGTTTGTAAGGGTGTGATAGCAAAGATTATTTTTGAATGATGTTGCACTGGGCTTAGATTCTCCTCGCTCCATGCGATAGCTGCTTTCCATTTTGCCCCCTTTTTTCCCTTCCAAGCTCCATCTACTTGTAATATTATCATCCTTTGGCTTGTTATTGTTCCACTTGTGAATCTTGGATTTGTAGCAAAGGTATTCTCAGAATAATCAATCCCACTCAAAATCACATTCTTCGTCTTTACTTGGAAGACTTTGGATCTCTCCCTATAATCCTTGATAATCTCAATAATCCTTAACAGGTCACACTTAACTCCTTTGAAGATGATCTCATTCCTATGTATCCATATGCCCCAAAGGATCGACATGAAATCCACCATTATACTTGTTCTTTCCTCTCCTTTCTTTTTCCTAAACAGATTTAGGAAGTTCTTAATCCATTCGTAGAGGGTTGAGTTGGGAGGGTTCTCAGCTCTTATACCCATGATTATTGTCCAAACATGCTTAGAAATGCTGTAAGTACGGAAAAGATGATTAGTAGTCTCCGAGCCATGCTTACACAAGACACATTTATTCTCGATCCCATTGCTTCTTTTCCTCAAATTATTTGTTGTAGGAAGAGCATTCTGAAGGATTTTCCATAGAAAGTGTTTCCACTTTGGGAAAATTTTTGATTTCCAGATGAAATTCCAAAAATAATTTTCATTTGTCCTGATTTGATCACCAGATTGCAGAAACCAGTAGCCTGTTTTAACTGAATAAACTCCACTCTTTGTGAACTCCCACTCTTCTTCATCCTCTCTTTGGGGGCTAGGAATATGCTCGTTGCTAATATATCTCTAGCATGAGCGGCGCTAAAGGAGGTCCAAATTCTTCTAGTATTCCACTTTCCATTTTCATCCGAGAAGATGCGAGGCCATTTTGGGTCTCATTTAGAGGGATATGAGAGGTTACTTTAGGGGCTTAGGGACTGGAGGAGGCCCATCTTGTCGGTCATTAAATCAATTGTCTTTGCCAATTCCGAATCTCTTGATTATTCCCTTCTTTAGATGTGTATCGTGAGAGAAGACTTCGGAAAGCATACGAAGTATTTGCAGGCTTTTTGTTAGAGATGGCTAACGAAAAGAGGATCCCCCTTATATTTAGCCTTATAAATCTTATGAATCAGAAGATGTTGATTTTTATGAATTCTCCAAGCCTAGTTGAAGAGAAGAGCTTTGTTTACACTCGAGATATTCCTCATACCCAAACCTCCTAAGTCTTTGTGAGATTCCAAAATTTCTTTTTTCCTCCAATAAATTGGAGTTTTGTCCATAGAAGAAGACCACCAGAATTTGAGGAAGATGGAATTAATCTTTTTCGTGATTTTTGTTGGAAGAAGATATATGGAAATAATATGGGAAGCGAGGTTGGTAAGAATAGTATTTATCGAATCAATTTCCCGGCTTAGGAAAGATTAATAAATTTCCGGGAGGTTATTTTGTTGATGATTTTAGCATAAATGTCATTGAAACTAGTTGTATTCCTCCCATCAACTTCCATTGGACAACCAAGATAAGTTCCAACTTTATTTTTGTTTGTTACCCCAAGAGGATTCCTCAAGATCCGAACAAAGGTGGATGGAGTATTGGGACGGAAAAATAACATGGGATTTATCAATATTGACCATCTCACCTGACTTAGTGCAGAATTTCGATATGATCTCTTTAATCTGCCAACAATTCTGAGGGTTGGCTTTAAAGAAAATAAGTGCATCATCTGCAAAAAAAAAGATGGGAGATTGTCGGAGCCGAACGGGCTATCTTGAGACCCTGGATTTCCTTTGTTTGTTGCTTGTGAATCAAATTCTTGGAAAGGACTTCCATACATAAAATAAATATGTATGATGAAAGTGGATCCCCCTGTTGAAGTCCCGCCTTTGGATAAAAGAATATGGTAGGTTCCCGTTTACTAGGATAGAATAAGAGAGGCGGTTGTGATACATTGCAAGATCCAATTAATCGACATTAGGGAACTTCATTTTACTCAACATGGCCTCAACGAAATCCCATCTTATCCTATCATAAGCCTTACTTAGATCAATTTTAAGGATGCCAGCAAACAAATTTCCCTTCTTTCTTTTCTTCACCCAATTGATAATTTCATGCGAGATAAAATAGTTATCGGACATTTGCCTACCTGGGACAAACGCATTTTGAAAGTCACCAACCACATCCCCCAGAATTCTTTTTAATCTCAACACCAGCAACTTCAAAATTATCTTGTATGAGGCATTGCAAAGACTAATAGGTCGGAAATCCTTAGTTTCTTGGGGACGATCAATCTTAGGAATAAGAGTGATGTAAGTTCTATTCTGCTCTTTGAGTAAGAAGCCAGAGGATAAGAAGGAGTTGACATTGTCTATAATGTTGGTACTCACTGTGTTCTACGTTGATAAAAAATAGGAGAAACTCCATCTGGGCCTGGTGATTTCGTTGGGTGAGCGCTGAGACAGGCTTGTTTTATGTCATCATTGGTAAATCTTTCAGACAAAATTTCCACTTGTTCTATGGAAATGACTGCTATCTTATCAAAAATAATGTCCTCCATTTCAATAGGATGGGTATGATCTCTACCATTATAGAGCTCCTCAAAGTTGGAAAGAAAGAGAGCATGAATATCTTCCCGTGAATGTTTTCGATTCAGTTGTGTCTTTGATTATTTGGATCTTATTATGAGCGTTTCTTGTTTTGACACTTTTGTAGAAGAAAGAAGTAGTTTGATCCCCAAGACTATCCCATCTTGATTTTGCTCTTTGTCTCCAAAATGTCCATTTGGAATTGATAATGTTTTCCATGCTTTGTCTTTGGTGGTGTTCTTTCGTGGCTTGAGAAAGGTTAGTGATGCTTTTTGCTCTGCATGAGACCACTTTGCTAACTTGCCGATCTATGAAGTTTGCTTTTTTGTAACTTAAACACCGATTACGCATTTCCTCAAGAGTGTTCCCGTAGTTTCCTTTGAAGGATGTATGGTGGTGACCACCGAGTAGATACTCGTCCATTGCTTGTTAATGATTTCCACAATTTCTGTTTGATCAAGACACCAAGCTTCTAGTTTGTATGGCCTTCTCTGTTTTTGATTTTGGATTTGTCTCGAGAACTATTGGGGCGTGATCCGAAAATAGTATAAGGAGATTATGTAGGATGGCCTCCGGGAATGTATTTTTCCAATTATTGTTGCAAAAAGCTTTATCTATTCTTTCATAGATTGCATCCCCTCGCTTCCCCGTTATTTGTCCAAGTGTAATTCACACCATGATAAGGGATTTCTATAAGCTCATTACGTAATCTCCAATTAAGGAAATTATTTGCACCTTTCAAGTATCTAGTTCCACCAAGTTTTTGATCCTTATTTTCCACCTGGTTAAAATCTCCAATCAAAATCCATCTCCCTTGATTTGCGTTGATTATATCGGTCAAAGAGATCCAAATGATGCTTCTATCTAATAAGACGGGGGACCCATAAACAAACGCTATGTAATAGTCATTACCGGCAAGATCATCAACCTTACAAGCTATTACATTTTTGGGCCGAAAATAACACTTACTACTACCTTCCGACTCCAACAAATGAAGAGACCTCCGCATTGTTATTGTCGAATTACAACCCCGTACACCTATGGAACCCCGGTTTCATGAAAATTGGTTCCAAAAGGAAACATGACACTTAGTTTCGAAAGAAAAATAAAGTCTACTTGAAAGCTACTAGCCGTACTAGATATATACTTAACTAAGGGTTTTGATAAGTCATTCAACCCCTACAGTTCCGGCTCAAGGAACTCATATGTTGGGTGAAGGCGTGGGCCGTAGAGCCTTCGATCCAACTTGACTATGAGATTGAGAATTTCCTCCATTGATTTCTCTTTCCTTGGTGTGTTTTCCTCTCGGGGTACTAATGTTGCTTGTGCTCTTGCTTGATTGTTCTTCCTCCCCCATCACTCGATCCATACTTCATCACATATTTTCCTTTTGTATCCTTACTGCGTTTTAATTCTCTTGGGCATTTCTTCAAGCTCCGAATCATAAAATTCGGTTGGTTTCTCGTTCGAATCCGGTAGAAAGGGGTTTCTTGAAGTGCGGTAGTTTCCTCCGCTAATTTAATGCTTTGTGTTAGGTATCCTACAAGGAACCAAGGTCGTTTTACGGGAGTTTGTTTCTTTGTGATTTTCTTTGAAGTGGAAGGATAAAATGGGTCGAAGAGATCTTTGGGCTTATTCGGAATTTGGTTTTGGACATCTTCTCTTGTGAAGGCCGGTGATTTGTTTAGGTCCATAGCGAGAATCGGGGATTTCGTAGTCCCACTCTTCCAAGGGAAGTACGAGAGAGGCGAGGTATATGAGCTTTGGGAGTTTGGGGAGTTCGGAGAATTTGGAGGTGGGTTTGAAAAAGAGAAGTTACCTGCAGTATCTATATGGAAGAAATTATCTTCCACTTGGGCCGGAAATTTGAACTGGGCTTCTATTGTTTCAGTAACTATGGGCTTCTTAGTATGGAATTCAAAGATCTTCCCAGTTCATCCCATGAGTCAAAAGAGATGGAATTACGCGATGATTTGGATCAAGAAAGATGGAAAAGGGCCTTGAAAGGTCTCTGGATTGGTGATAGGTGGGATTGGTATATTAAACACATTGTTTAATTCCAAGTAGCTTATCGACCCAAAAGGAATAAATGGGTCATCAAAAGGGTTGGTTGGAACATACAACCTGTCAGCTTCAGAAAGTTTAAAGGTGTCAAAAAGATCTTCTAAAGGGGCAAGCGTGATTTCCGGAGGAAGGAGATGATGGTCCATGATTGGGGTTGCTCTATTTGGGTTGTTTGAAGGAAAGAGACAATTCAGGCAATTTTCCATGAAAGGTGTGTTTTTGTTAAAAAATTTAGGGATGGTAGGGTAGGAAGAACTCTTTATTCCTCTGGGGTATATATAGACATAAGACTGATGTGGAGTTTGGAAGGAGTTAAGTTTGAGAATTTTGGGAGTAGGGAGGGAGACATTCTGAGCAAAGAGATTATAGTAGATATGGAAGTAAAGATACCCATAGACCAAGGGGACAAGTTTCAGATTTTTACAAGGAGTGTCTAATTTACCCTCCCCTGGTGCAAGAAAACTCAGCTTCAAGATGGCCATACGGGTTAGATTAATAGGGGTATTTAAGAACTTACTTGCAAAATTTTCTGCTTCCCACTCTGAATATTTCCTCTTCGAAGTACTCCTGCTATTGCACTTCACTGAAGAGAGTTTTTTGCAAGCTGTCCAACCACTCTTGCAGTAGAATAAATTTCCATTAATGGTTATCTTCGCATCATTAACTCTTTCCATAAATGAGTCGGACTTTTTTCTCCACTTTCGACCCCTGTAGCTTTCCTCCTTTTCATCCCGGCGCTTGGAATACTCTTCATTCAAAACATCCTTCGTCTTCGTTTTTCAGGGGATTACATTTTGAAGTTAATGACCCCTTTTCATATTTCAGAGGGACCGATGAAATGCAATTATTTTTTGTCTTTTGAACTTTCCGCTTGCGAGTTTCTGCTGAGGAGTCATGCTTTGTTGATTTTCTTTTCCCTAGAATAGACCCTTCAAACTTTGGAGATGGGTCCCTGCTTCTCGAACATGATCCATCATTGTCTGAATCATCTTGATTCTGATTATTATTGTTTGGGGGCCCACCTTGATCCCCGGAGCTTCCCAAATCACTGGAGGAAGAGTTACCATTGGACTCATCGGTCTCATCATCATCCTGCGAGACAGTTTGTTCCGAAGGACTATCCCCCTCTTCATCTCTATCCCACGAGTAATTGACCAAGTTGATTGTTGTTGTTCTGTTGCGTTCCACTCTTTTTAAACCAATTAGCTTGTTGGTGAAAAGAAGGACAAAGAAAGGAGAAACATATGGATGTTCGGCCCCTCTGCTCGAGTTCTCCATGACTATTTCAAAGTGTTTCTTCGCTATCTCCATAAGAATTCTGCATTTTGATTTTTTATGCCCTATTCTTCCACATTTCGTGCAATAAACAAAAATACCTTCATATCTAAAATGTACCCACTCTGGCTCTCCATCATTGTATTCGAAGAAAAAGCCTGGAACCAGGGGATTGTTTACAGGGATAACTACCTTTGCTCTCAGATAATATTTGAAACCTACTAAAGTAGACTTGTTATCAAAATACAAGACACGCCCTATTCTTTGTAAGGCACGTCTTGCTATATGAGGTTTATTGTACAGAAGTGGTAGACCCTCCACTTTAACCCACACGGGAGCATGGAGGAATCTAAAGGATTGAAAGGAGGATGTTGCACTCATAGAGAAAAAAGAAAGAGGGCACCTTGAAGGCTAGCTGAACCCAGGGCTGCTAGGTTTTCCTTGTCTCTTTCGTCAAGACACAAGAAGAAAAGTTTGCCAACCTTTCTAACAGATATTACATCATGGGTTGTCTAATGGAAGTAAACCCAATCTTGGATGGTTCCTTCTTGGAAATCTCTAACATCTTTCACATTCCCTATTACTGCATTAAGAAGTAAATTATCCTCCGGTGCCAGATCACCATCTTGAGCAGCAATTTTGTATCCCATTCTTTTCATGGAAAAATTTTGTTCTTGGGTGAGGTTAATATTTTGTGTGTAGTTCATGGTAATCTATTGGTGGAAGCTGAGTATGAAAAGAGGTTGAGAAGATCAAAACTAGAAAATAGAAAAGGTAAGGAAAAGGATAGTTGCAAGGGGATATACCAAGGGTTTAAACATAAAATCACTCTCTAAGGTTTTTAGTGAGAGATACTCTAGAGTTTATCTCTCTAGAATAATTGAATTGCATTTCCTGAAAGTAGTAGTACTTAATTTAAGACTCTTATTCTTACGTACTCCTAATTCTACTAGGATTAGGGAAAGGGAAGCTATAAATACTTCAATAAACCTCCCATGATTCATATTTTCAGATTTGGCTTTTGTTTTCCACTAATTCTTCTTTCCTCTTTCCCTCCCTTCACTCGTTTTTTTCTCTCACTCGAATCTGATTGTCCAGATTTCTCATAGTTCCGTTTATTTTTACCCAACAATTCCTTCTTAGAAATTGTAGATCTCGAAAAGTTATTGAACTTACGCTCAAGAATCACATGGGGGAATTAATATATTTATGAACTGGATCATGTTTAAATCATGTGTTCTCTTATATTATTATTTTCACTACTCTATGAGGACTGTGGGCTTTATTTGGTAAGTTGATAATTTATACCTTTGAAAGGTAAGTTGATTGTTGGCTAGGTTCAACAAAATAAGTAGAATTGGAATAAAATGAGATTGATCTTGGATTGTAAGTTTATGATCACTTGTTTTAGTCCTAAGATAAAAGAAGTTCAGTTGTGAATGTCTGATTTGAGATTTCTATATTACTTGTGTGTCATAATAAGTAATAAATTATAAATCACGTAAAGTGTAACTTGGATAGTAATAAACTTTAGGCGGTGCACGTGCGAAGTTGGACAATCGGGAGTTGGGGTACATGGTGAGCGTGCCATGGCTTTTTCTGGGAATTGGATTGATCACCGTTCCTATTTTTATTCAAAGGTTCCTCGATATCGCAGGTCATTATGGAATACGGAGTCGCGCCCGTATTTCGTCTTCCTAGGGAAGGCTGGTTTTTAGTTAGACAACTCGGTCCGATAACTATTCCATTAAAGTAATAAAAAGATGATTAAAGTTTAGTTCAGTTTGAGTTGTCTGCAGAATGTTGTATTGTTATATTATTATTTATCCCTGTTATTATTCCTTAGTATCCTGTTAGGAATGTTTATGTATGTTTATGTAGTACTCAACTTTGCTGATTACGTGCTTTGTTTGTATGTGTTGATCATGGCTTTGCCTTATTGATCCTGTGATGACCCATTTTGGTGAGCAGATTCTTTAGAGCATTGACATCTACAGGTGTGCAGATTTGCATCATTGGGAATCTGGGAATGGAGAGCTTGTGTAACAAATTGTTTTGTTTGTTGCTTTAGTAGGAATATATTATGTTAAGTTTGGTTTTGGAGTAAACAATTTTGAGAGTGTTGGTTTTAAGTACTTTGTTATTTATTATATATAAAGTATGAAGTTTAGTTATGTTTGTTTTCCGCTGCAAAATTCTGAATAAGCCGATACGTTATCACACGGGCTGCTTTGATAATTCTCTACTATTTATATTTAAAAGGGTATTTTAGAAAAGAGAGAATTATTGGGGTGTTACAAAGTGGTATCTGGGAGCTTTAGGTTATTTTCAAAACTTTTAGGCGCCTAACTAACTTATTAGTTATTTGAATAAACTCTTAGAATTGCTCCTACTTGTTCGTTGTGAAAAACTTATAGGAATATATTATTATATGTATATTTCAGAGGACCGAATTTTTTTTAAGGGTCCGATTTTTTTTATCATTGTCCGAAAATTTTATTTGCTCGAAATTTTTTTGTTATTTCGAATTTTTGTGATAATTCGAAAATTTTAGGATTCCGAAATTTTTTTTAAAGAAAAAAAAAATTCGAATTGTTTTCCTCTTTCGAATTTTAGAAGTGTGAATTTTTTTTTCATTTAGTCGAAATTTTTTTAGTTCGACATTTAATTAGTATTATTTTATAAGGATGCCTGTATTATTTTTCATGCCTTCAAAGTTATAATTGTTGCATTGTGAGAATGGGTAGTATAGGAAGGGCATATAGGATAGAAATATTATATGCCTGCATTGAATAGTTAGTTCAGCATGATTATTATTTTCTTCCGTGCTAACTATTCATGATTATTTTTTCTTCCTTGCAAACTGTTTGTATTTTTCTTGCCTGCTAAGTGTTATATTCTTGTGCCTATGATGTTAATGTCAACTTGTGTATTATTATTTTTGGGAATGCGTACAGGGAGAGTACTAAGTATATCCATTGGAATAGGTTTAATTTATTTGTTATAGATCCCTAACCATGTCTGTCAAGCAAGTTAAGAGAATTGTCAGGCAAGTTAATAGAGTAGGAAGCCATCATAACCCAATTGTATTGAGTGATGATGAGAATGTTCGATGTCATGAGCCTGGAAGTGATAGCTACACTAGCTTAGAGAGCATTATGTGTTATGTGTTAAAAGTAGGCATCCCTGTTAGTGATATATGAAGTAATTCAAGAGTTTGATCGTACTAGAGCGCAAACCTGAAAGGACATCTACAATGTTACTTGGAGACCTTATCTGAGCGATGTTAGTGATTTAGAGATGGATGAAAATGGACATCAACCCAAAAGGATTCGAAGATCTACTAGATCTAGGAATTCAGGTTATTATTATTATTATTATTATTATTATTATTATTATTATTATTATTATTATTATTATTATTATTATTATTATTATTATTATTATTATTATTATTATTATTATTATTATTATTATTATTATTATTATTATTATTATTATTATTATTATTATTATTATTATTATTATTATTATTATTATTATTATTATTATTATTATTATTATTATTATTATTATAGTGAAGACTCTGGATACTTTGAAGATGAAATGTTTACTCCATAAAAGCATAAAGGAAATAAGGATAGGAATGATAATGTAACTCCATAAGAGTATTTATTTATGCTTTAAGATTAGTTGTTGGAAAGTAGTCAAACTACAATGGTTTAAATTTCCTTCTTTAGCATCTTTATATTGTTGAGGAATAAGTTGGTTATTTTGGATTGGAAAATATTCTTGTTATCGTTCGAGGAATAAAAGTTATTATTCAGTTATTTGAGTTGAGTGAGAATATATTTTAGTACGTGAAAAGGGGAAATATTTTATTTATTATGATTGGTTTCATGTGATTATTTATGTGATTATTTATTCATGCGTGAATATATGATTGTTATGGTTCATAATGCGTGAACTTAGTGTTATAGTAACTTCATGAGAAATTGTTTGTTGATGCGATCTTTATGGTCAAATCAAATGTTGTCTTCGTAGGAAATGGCAAGTAAGTGTGAATCGAAACCAAAGTAGAGTTACGTTAAATTTCAGTCGCGAAGTAGAGTGTCAAACAACAATGATGCCTTAGCTTCTGCTATTCGCCTATTGACAGAGATCTTAACTCACGAAAGAACTGAGACTCCCGATTTTGATGGGGACATGTTTGAGAGACTAGCTAAGATTAAGTCGTTGTACTATAAGGGGCAAGCTGACCCTACCTTCTTAAAGAGTGGATTAGGGAGTTTGAAAAGATTTTCGGGCCTGTGAACTGTCCTGAAGGTATGAAAGTAGGTCAAGTTGTACTGTATCTGAAAGATGAGGCTGACTTATGGTGGAAAGAAAATGGAAATAGACTTAGTGTTGTGGAAGAGTTTAATTGGGAATCCTTTATTGCTGCTTTAAGGGAAAAATTTTACCCTGTTTTATGAGAAAGAAAAGGCTCAGGAGTTCATAGACCTTGGGATGGGGAGCATGACCATCTCTGAGTATTATAGCAAATCCATAGCATTGTCTAGGTTTTTAGGTAGTAGCCACTGAGGAGTTAAAGGCTCAGTGATTTGAGCAAGGTTTGATTGAGGAAATTCAATTGGGGTTAGTAGATTATGAAGATATTGACTTGTCTATCAATATTCCTACTGGGGAGATCATAAGTTGTACCAAGTTGTTTAGAAATTTACCTTTGAAGATAGGAGACTATGTTTTTCCAATCTGACTTAATAGAATTCAATTTGGGAGACCTAAATGTGATTCTTGGGATGAATTGGTTAAGTCTTTACAAGGTCAATATCGACTGTGAGATTCATAAGGTAGTGTTAAGAAATCCTTTGGGAAAATTGACCTCCTATAGACGCTTTGGGAAACCTAAGAAGTTTGGAGTTATCTCTACTATGCAAGTAAGAAAGTTGATGAGAAAGGGGTGTGAGTTATTCATCTGTAGTGTGCAGGATGTGAGTAAGGAAGGTGAAGTGAAGCTTGAGGATGTTCCAATTGTGAACGAGTTTATGGATGTGTTTCCAAGTGAGATTTCAGGTATGCCACCTGCGAGAGTTGTTGAGTTCACCATAGACTTAGTTTACGGGACGCACATATATCTAAGGCACCCTATAAAATGGCACCTCTCGAGATGAGTGAGTCGAAAATGCAATTGCAAGAGCTATTGGATAAAGGTTATATTAGGCCTAGTGCATCACCTTGGGGAGCTCCTGTGTTGTTTGTGAAGAAAAAAGATGGAAGCATGAGGCTATGTATTGATTATAATGTAACCATCAAGAACAAATATCATTTGCCTAGAATAGATGACCTATTCGACCAGTTCAATGGAGCGAGTGTGTTCTCAAAGATTCACTTACGTTCAGGATATCATCAATTGAGGGTAGCTGATAAGGATGTACCTAAGACTGCCTTTAGAACGCGTTATGGTCACTATGAGTTCACTATAATGCCATTTGGGTTAACCAATGCTCCTGCTATATTCATGGACTTAATGAATAGGATCTTTCATGAGTTTCTAGATAAGTTTGTGGTAGTTTTCATTGATGACATACTGATATATTCGAGGAATGAGGCTGAGCATGATAAGCACTTGAGGATCATTTTGGAGACATTGAGGAAAAACCAATTGTATGCCAAGTTCTCTAAGTGTGAGTTCCGTTTGGAGAAAGTTGCGTTTTTGGGTCACTATGTGTCTAAGGAAGGAGTCTCAGTAGATCCTGCTAAGATTCAAGTTGTGAGTGAGTGGCCAACTCCAAAGAGCGCGTCATATATTAGAAGTTTCTTAGGTCTAGCTGGCTATTATAGGAGATTTGTGAGAGATTTCTCGAAGATAGCAAGACCTATGACCAATTTGATGAAAAAGAAGTCAAATTTTGAGTGGAGTGAAAAGTGTGAAGAAGCCTTTCAAATTTTGAAAGATCGTTTAACCTCTGCACTTGTTTTGACCCTGCCTGATGGGAATGAGGGATTTGAGGTATATAGTGGTGCTTCGAATAACGGTCTAGGATGTGTGCTACAGCAGAATGGGAAGGTAATTGCGTATGCGTCGCGTCAATTGAAACCTTATGAGGCTAATTACCCTACCCATGACCTAGAGTTAGCTGCCATAGTGTTTGCATTGAAAATTTAGAGACATTACCTCTATGGAGCGACTTGTAAGATATTCACAGACCATAAAAGCTTGAAGTACATTTTCACTCAAAAAGACCTGAATATGAGGCAAAGAAGATGGCTGGAGTTGATTAAGGATTATGACCCAGACATCCATTATCATGAGGAGAAAGCAAATGTGGTTGTTGATGTCTTGAGCAGAAAATCGAGTCATAGCTTGAGTACCTTGATAGTCCCTGAGGAGTTGTGTCGAGATATGCAAAGGCTGAGCCTAGAACTCTTAAATCCTGGGGAAAGTAAGGCAAGACTTAGCGCTCTATCTTTGGGTTTGTCAGTTTTCGATGAGATCAAAGAGGGCCAAGTTGGGGATGAGCACCTAGATAAGATCAAGGAGAAAATTAGGCAAGGTAAGGAAGCTGACTTTAAGATTCATGATGATGGGAGTTTAAGGTTTAAAGGGAGGTGGTGTGTACCACAAAAATGTAATGACCTTAAGAGACGCCTTATGGATGAGGGGCATAATACTCCATATTATGTGCACCCTGGGGGTGACAAGTTGTATAAGGACCTTAAGGGTATCTATTGGTGGCCAAATATGAAGCGAGAGGTAGCCGAGTATGTGTCTAAGTGCCTAACCTGTCAGAAAGTGAAGATAGATCATAAGAGACCCATGGGGAAGGTTCAATCCTTAGAGGAACCTGGATGGAAGTGGGATTCTTCTATGGACTTTGTGACTGCCTTACCTAAAACGAGGAGTGGAAACGACACTATTTGGGTTATTGTGGATAGATTGACCAAATCCGCTGTGTTTATACCCATTAAGGAGACATGGAAAAAGAAGCAACTTGCTAAGACATACATTAGGCATGTGGTGAGACTACATGGAGTTCCAAAGGATATCACATCGCGATCGTGACTCTAGGTTTCTTTCGAAATTTTGGAAAAAGGTCCAATTAAATCATGGGACAACATTGAAGATGAGTACGGCCTTTCACCTGCACGGCGATGGTCGGAGCGAGAGGACTAACCGGGACTATGGAGGATATGTTGAGAGCATGTGCTATTGACTTTCAAGGTAGTTGGGAGGACCAATTAGACCTGATTGAGTTTTCTTATAACAATAGTTATCATGCGAGCATTAAGATGACACCTTTTGAGGCATTATATGAACGGAAGTGTAGAAGCCCCATTTGTTGGAATGACTTTAGTGAAAATATAGTCTTGGGGACGAGTTTATTGAGGAAACCTGTCAAGAATGTCGAGACTAATTCGAGTTAGAATCAGTCTGCGCAAGATAGGCAAAAGAGTTATGCTGATTTGAAACGACGCGAGGATGAGTTTGCTATAGGTGATAAGGTGTTCTTGAAAGTATAACCCACTAAGGACGTCATGAGATTTGGGAAAAAGGGCAAGTTAAGTGCTAAGTATGTAGGCCCATATGAGATTTTAGAGCGAACCGGGAAAGTAGCCTATAGATTGGCATTGCCAATGGAGTTTGAGAAGATGCATGATGTGTTCCATATTTCCCAACTCAAACGCTATATCACCGATGAGCGTCATGTCCTAGAGCCTGAACGGATTCAGACCGATAGTAGCCTCACATATGAGGAAAGACCTGTCAAGATTCTCGACAGGAAAGTGCGTAGTACACGCAATAAGGACGTCCACATCGTGAAAGTACTTTGGTCAAACCACGAGTCTGAAGAGGCAACGTGGGAATACATCATGCATTAGGGATATAGCGTTTGAGTTGAGAAATACGGAACACATCATGCATCTTCTCAAACTCCATTAGCAATGCCAATCTATAGGCTACTTTCCCAATTCGCTCTAAAATCTCATATGGGCCTACATACTTAGCACTTAACTTGCCCTTTTTACCAAATCTCATGACGCCCTTAGTGGGTGATACTTTCAAGAACACCTTATCACCTATAGCAAACTCATCCTCGCGTCGTTTCAAATCAGCATAACTCTTCTACCTATCTTGCGCAGCTTGGATTCTAGCCTAAATTAGTCTGACATTCTTGACAGTTTCCTCAATAAACTCTGTCCTCAAGACTATATCTTCACTAAAGTCATTCCAACAAATGGGGCTTTTACAGTTTCGTCCATATAATGCCTCAAAAGGTGCCATCTTAATGCTCGCATGATAACTATTGTTATAAGAAAACTCAATCAGGTCTAATTGGTCTTCCCAACTACCTTGAAAGTCAATAGCACATGCTCTCAACATATCATCCATAGTCTGGTTAGTCCTCTCAGTCTGACCATCAGTCGCAAGGTGAAAGGTTGTACTCATCTTCAATGTTGTCCCAAGATTTAATTGGACCTTTTTCCAAAATTTCGAAAGAAACCTAGAGTCACGGTCTGATGTGATATCCTTTGGAACTCCATGTAGTCTCACCACATGCCTAATGTATGTCTTACCAAGCTTTGATACCACTTTGTAACACCCCGATAATTCTCTCTTTTTAGAAATACCTTTTCAATATAAAACTTAGAGAATTACCCAAGTATTATCGCCCGTGTGATAACGTATCGGCTTATTCAGAATTTTGCAGCGGAAAACATCTAACTAAACTTCATACTTTATTATCATAAATAAATAAATAAGTACTTTAAAATCAAACACTCTATATATGTCTACTCAAACAAACTTATTATAATACGTTCCTACTAATGCAGAAAATATGATATACTAGATTACACAAGCTCTCCATTCCCAGATTCCCAATGATGCAACATTTGCGAACCTGTAAATGTCAACGCTCTAGAGAATCTGCTCACCAAAATTGGCTCATCACATGATCAATAAGGTAAAGCTATGATCAACAATCACAAACAAAGCACGTAATCAATAAAGCTGAGTACTACATAGTAACATGTAAATATTCCTAACATGATACTAATAAAAAACATGCAGGGATAAATAATAATATAACAATATAACATTTCTGCAGACAACTTTTACTGAATTAAACTCTAAACATCTTTTTATTACTTTAATGGAATTGTTATTGGACCGAGTTGTCTAACTAAAAACCAGCCTTCTCTAGGAAGACGAAATATGGGCGCGACTTCGTATTCCATAATGACCTGCGATATCGATGAACCTTTGAATAAAAATAGGAACGGTGATCAATCCAATTCTCAGAAAAAGCCATGGCACGCTCACCATGTACCCCAACTCCTGATTGTCCAACTTCAGACATGCACCAGTCTAAAGTTTATTACTATCCAAGTTACACTTTACGTGATTTACAATTTCTTACTTATTATGACACACAAGTAATACAGAAATCTCAAATCAAACATTCACAACTGAACTTCTTTTTATCTTAGGATTAAAATAAGTGATCACACAACTTACAATCCAAGATTAATCCCTTTTTATTCCAATCCTTCTTAATTGTTGAACCTAGCCAACAACCAACTTACCTTTCAAAGGCATAAATTCTCAACTTACCAAATAAGGCCCACAGTCCTCATAGAGTAGTGAAAATAATAACATAAGGGAACACATGATTTAAACATGATCCAACTTTCTAAATATATTAATTCCCCCATGTGAATTAATAAATAAGGTTCTCAATCCTACATGCTTGCATCAATATTCCATACAAACATGATATTCAACACCCCGATAATTCTCTCTTTTTAGAAATACCTTTTCAATATAAAACTTAGAGAATTACCCAAGTATTATCGCCCGTGTGATAACGTATCGGCTTATTCAGAATTTTGCAGCAAAAAACATCTAACTAAACTTCATACTTTATTATCATAAATAAATAAATAAGTACTTTAAAATCAAACACTCTATATATGTCTACTCAAACAAACTTATTATAATACGTTCCTACTAATGCAGAAAATATGATATACTAGATTACACAAGCTCTCCATTCCCAGATTCCCAAATATGCAACATCTGCGAACCTGTAAATGTCAATGCTTTAGAGAATCTGCTCACCAAAATTGGGTCATCACAGGATCAATAATGCAAAGCCATGATCAACAATCACAAACAAAGCACGTAATCAGCAAAGCTGAGTACTACATAGTAACACGTAAATATTCCTAACATGATACTAATAAATAACATGCAAGGATAAATAATAAGATAACAATATAACATTTCTGCAAACAACTTTTATTGAACTAAACTCTAAACATCTTTTTATTACTTTAATGGAATAGTTATTGGACCGAGTTGTCTAACTAAAAACCAGCCTTCCCTAGGAAGACGAAATACGGGCGCGACTCCGTATTCCATAATGACCTGCGATATCGATGAACCTTTGAATAAAAATAGGAACGGTGATCAATCCAATTCCCAGAAACCAATAAATTTACAGCGATAAAACTTCACTTAAAAACGTGTCAAAACCTTTTTTTAAATTCTTTTGACACCAAAGATTAAATATTTCAAACCCTAAAATATGGTACTACTAAAATAGGCTTTTAAAACCTCAAAAATCAAGACTTTAATATTTAAATCTCTCCTTGAACATAAAATATTAAATCTGAAATTTTTTTGCTTAATAATATCAAACATATAATCTGAAATAATTAAAGATATAATCTTTAAACAATAATTTAACAAAATAATACTTTGAAATATTAGATCAATATATATGAAATCAATATATAAGAAAACGAGGAAAAGAATCAAAAGAAAAAGGGAGAAAAAGAGTGAAATACCGAAATCGAGATTGAAATATGGCAGCAAAATTGCGAAACTTGCAGAGACCATAACTGATAGAATAACAATCGGAATCGAGTGATTCTTGAGCGTAAGTTCAATAACTTTTCGAGATCTACAATTACTTAGAAGGAATTTTTGGCTAAAAATAAACGGAACTATGAGAAATCTGGACAATCAGATTCGGGTGAGAGAAAAAAACGAGTGAAGGGAGGGAAAGAGGAAAGAAGAATTAGTGGAAAACAAAAGCCAAATCTGAAAATATGAATCATGGGAGGTTTAATGAAGTATTTATAGCTTCCCTTTCCCTAATCCTAGTAGAATTAGGAGTACGTAAGAATAAGAGTCTTATTAGGAAAAGAATTACTCCTTTGGACTTTCAAATGGGCTCAAAAGGCTACAAATTGGGCTCCTTAACCTATAAGCTTAATTTAATAATTAAATATACTTTAAATACTACTCTTTAAATAATTAAAGTTCCACTTAATGAAACATTTAATTAATTTAAGAAATAAAAAACCATAAAACTCTTTTAACTCCTCAAAATAGTCAAACATTAAAATAATTCGATTCATAAAATATTAAAATCATTTATAAATATACTTTAAATATATTTATAAAATTTATAAAATTCATAAAATTTATAAAATTACGGGGGATAACAGTCTATCCCTCTTAAAAGAAGTTTCGTCCCGAAACTTGGGCACGAAAATCAAAACTTTTAAGAAAACTCTCATTCAAAACTTTAAAGTAGGCAAACTCGGAGATATTTACGACACAACATGTGTACACTATTCCCAAAATAACTTGACTGCGCCACATAGTGGACACTAAACTTTGCACCAACATGTGCAAAACTCAAAATCAAGCATAAAAATATGAATACCATAAAAATGGACAAAAGCGCGAAATTCTACCCTCTTAAAGAAAACGAGTTACGCCCTTGTAACTCACCTCAAGGAACAAATCTGGATACTTCTATTGCATCTCATCTTCGGCTTCCCACGTTGCCTCTTCAGACTCGTGGTTAGACCAAAGTACTTTCACGATGTGGACATCCTTATTGCGTGTACTACGCACTTTCCTGTCGAGAATCTTGACAGGTCTTTCCTCATATGTGAGGCTACTATCGATCTGAATCCGTTCAGGCTCTAGGACATGACGCTCACCAGGGATATAGCGTTTGAGTTGGGAAATATGGAACACATCATGCATCTTCTCAAACTCCATTGGCAATGCCAATCTATAGGCTACTTTTCCAATTCGCTCTAAAATCTCATATGGGCCTACATACTTAGCACTTAACTTGCCCTTTTTCCCAAATCTCATGACGCCCTTAGTGGGTGATACTTTCAAGAACACCTTATCACCTATAGCAAACTCATCCTCGCGTCGTTTCAAATCGGCATAACTCTTTCGCCTATCTTGCGCGGCTTAGTTCTAGCTTTGAATTAGTCGACATTCTTGACGGTTTCCTCAATAAACTCTGTCCCCAAGACTATATTTTCACTAAAGTCATTCCAACAAATGGGGCTTCTACGGTTCGTCCATATAATGCCTCAAAAGGTGCAATCTTAATGCTCGCATGATAATTATTGTTATAAGAAAACTCAATCGGGTCTAATTGGTCCTCCCAACTACCTTGAAAGTCAATAGCACATGCTCTCAACATATCATCCATAGTCTGGTTAGTCCTCTCAGTCTGACCATCAATCGCAGGGTGAAAGGTTGTAATCATCTTCAATGTTGCCCCAAGATTTAATTGGACATTTTTCCAAAATTTCGAAAGAAACCTAGAGTCACGGTCAGAAATGATATCCTTTGGAACTCATGTAGTCTCACCACATGCCTAATGTGTGCCTTAGCAAGTTGCTTCTTTTTCCATGTCTCCTTAATGGGTATAAACACATCGAATTTGGTCAATCTATCCACAATAACCCAAATAGTGTCGTTTCCACTCCTCGTTTTAGGTAAGGCGATCCACAAAGTCCATAGAAATAGAATCCCACTTCCATCCAGGAACCTCTAAGAATTGAACCTTCCCCATGGGTCTCTTATGATCTATCTTCACTTTCTGACAGGTTAGGCACTTAGACACATACTCGGCTACCTCTCGCTTCATATTTGGCCACCAATAGATACCCTTAAGGTCCTTATACAACTTGTCACCCCCAGGGTGCACAGAATATGGAGTATTATGACCCTCATTCATAAGGCGTCTTTTAAGGTCATTACATTTTTGTGGTACACACCACCTCCCTTTAAACCTTAAACTCCCATCATCATGAATCTTAAAGTCAGCTTCCTTACCTTGCCTAATTTTCTCCTTGATCTTATCTAGGTGCTCATCCCCAACTTGACCCTCTTTGATCTCATCGAAAACTGACAAACCCAAAGATAGAGCGCTTTTCAGAAATACCTTTTCAATATAAAACTTAGAGAATTACCCAAGTATTATCGCCCGTGTGATAACGTATCGGCTTAAGAATTTTGCAGCGGAAAACATCTAACTAAACTTCATACTTTATTATCATAAATAAATAAATAAGTACTTTAAAAGCAAACACTCTATATATGTCTACTCAAACAAACTTATTATAATACGTTCTTACTAATGCAGAAAATATGATATACTAGATTACACAAGCTCTCCATTCCCAGATTCCCAATGATGCAACATCTGCGAACCTGTAAATGTTAATGCTTTAGAGAATCTGCTCACCAAAATTGGGTCATCACAGGATCAATAAGGCAAAACCATGATCAACAATCACAAACAAAGCACGTAATCAGCAAAGTTGAGTACTACATAGTAACACGTAAATATTCCTAACATGATACTAATAAATAACATGCATGGATAAATAATAAGATAACAATATAACATTTCTGCAGACAACTTTTACTGAACTAAACTCTAAACATCTTTTTATTACTTTAATGGAATAGTTAGTGGACCGAGTTGTCTAACTAAAAACCAGCCTTCCCTAGGAAGACGAAATACGAGCGCGACTCCGTATTCCATAATGACCTGCGATATCGAGGAACCTTTGAATAAAAATAGGAACGGTGATCAATCCAATTCTCAGAAAAAAGCCATGGCACGCTCACTATGTACCCCAACTCCTGATTGTCCAACTTCAGACGTGCACCAGTCTAAAGTTTATTACTATCCAAGTTACACTTTACGTGATTTACAATTTATTACTTATTATGACACACAAGTAATATAGAAATCTCAAATCAGACATTCACAACACAACTTCTTTTATCTTATGATTAAAACAAGTGATCATAAACTTACAATCCAAGATCAATCTCATTTTATTCCAATTCTACTTATTTTGTTGAACCTAGCCACAATCAACTTACCTTTCAAAGGTATAAATTATCAACTTACCAAATAAGGCCCACAGTCCTCATAGAGTAGTGAAAATAATAATATAAGGGAACACATGATTTAAACATGATCCAGTTCATAAATATATTAATTCCCCCATGTGAATTAATAAATGAAGTTCCCAATCCAATTAACATGCTTGCATCAATATTCCATACAAACATGATATTCAACTCACAATCAAATCTTATAAACAACATGTTTGCACACAGGCATAAAACATGTAAAATCCAATCATAATAAAATCATATATGAACTTACAAGTTCCTATACATGATACTACAACTTTTCCTTCCTAAAATCATGATACTACTCACATAACACATAGGTATGTACGTACCTTGTGTAGACAAATTGAGAGGCCACGTTTCTACTCTAAAAGTTGCCTAAGGAATAATCTCCGCCTAACAAAATACAAAACATTGGTATATCAATATACCAATAAATTTACAGCAATAAAACTTCACTTAAAAACGTGTCAAAACCTTTTCTAAAATTCTTTTGACACCAAAGATTAAATATTTCAAACCCTAAAATATGGTACTACTAAAATAGGCTTTTAAAACCTCAAAAATCAAGACTTTAATATTTAAATCTCTCCTTGGACATAAAATATTAAATCTAATTTTTTTTTGCTTAATAATATCAAACATATAATCTGAAATAATTAAAGATACAATCTTTAAACAATAATTTAACAAAATAATACTTTGAAATATTAGATCAATATATATGAAATCAATATATAAGAAAACGAGGAAAAGAATCAAAAGAAAAAGGGAGAAAAAGAGTGAAATACCGAAATTGCGAGTGAAATATGGCAGCAAAATTGCGAAACTTGCGAGAATCGGAATCGAGTGATTCTTGAGCGTAAGTTCAATAACTTTTCGAGATCTACAATTTCTTAGAAGGAATTTTTTGGCTAAAAAATAAACGGAACTATGAAATACGCTGACCGATTCGGGTGAGAGAAAAAAACTGAGTGAAGGGAGGGAAAGAGGAAAGAAGAATTAGTGGATAACAAAAGCCAAATCTGAAAATATGAATCATGGGAGGTTTAATGAAGTATTTATAGCTTCCCTTTCCCTAATCCTAGTAGAATTAAGAGTACGTAAGAATAAGAGTCTTATTAGGAAAAGAATTACTCCTTTGGACTTTCAAATGGGCCAAAAGGCTACAAATTGGGCACCCTCAACCCATAAAGCTTAATTTAATAATTAAATATACTTTAAATACTACTCTTTAAATAATTAAAGTTCCACTTAATGAAACATTTAATTAATTTAAGAAATAAAAAGCCATAAAACTCTTTTAACTCCTCAAAATAGTCAAACATTAAAATAATTCGACTTATAAAATATTCAAATCATTTATAAATATACTTTAAATATATTTATAAAATTCATAAAATTACGGGGGATTACATGTAGTCATATGATCACCTAAATAAAAGGCCAGAGATCAACCTATTGCTGATGAGATTACGAGAAGGCACAATATACATCCACCATATTCGAGTCCTGCCTTGGTGGTATTTGATGCGATCTTTTCAAATATAAGAAGAACTGAATCTGAGAAGTACTTAGCACACCCATTAGTATTTTCTCACTCAAACTTAAATTACCTAGATTGTGTTTTTAAGTTCAAGTATGAAGTTCCCAGTCAAAAAAAAAAAAGTATAATGTCAGTTTGAAAGTTTTGCAAGTTTCGCTTTATTCATACTAGCTGGCAAACAGAGTAAATACCCAAACTTAGAGACATAATTCAGATTTTCTAATCAACAATATTAGTAAATGAAGGTTGTATTATTTGAAAACTTGTTCAAAAGACTATGCATCTAAATGCAAGATTTTTAAAAATAATTTAACGAACATATATGCAGTGAAAAGTTACATAATACACATTTTAAAAAAAAACCAAATACCTCTTCAACTCCAAATCTCTTAATTTTGCACTAAAACTATTACTCTAGTAATCGTAGAATGACCTAGATTAATGAGATCATGAGAAGGAATGATCTACCTACCTACCATGTTTGAGGCTTGGTGGTAATCTGCATTAGGGGAAATAGTGAATAGATTGAGACATGGAGAAGAACTGAATATGAGAATAACTCAACGGACACTAATGAAATGTTCTCATTCGGACTCGGTCTACCTAATTCTTTGTTTCTTATATATTCAAATATAATATTCAACCTTTATACATTTACAAGTCTCGCTTTATTCATACTAACACATGAATAAATAACCGAAACATGGAGTTGGAAATATCATTCGAGATCTTCCAATTGACACCAACGAGAGTTGAACTAAACTAATTCTGAAGATGTCAATGCCGAAGAAGATAAATCTTAGCTTGCTTCTTGTTGGGTTATAACATCATTTTAAGTTTTGCATTTGACATTTTATTAGTAACTACATTTAGCAACTAAAAAATAAAGAGAGAAATTCCAAAATATTTGGTTCATATAGTGGTATGGGTTTAGAATCAAGAATTAAACCAAGGTGGTATAAGTTTGGAACTTGATACCTCATACCACGTGTTTGGTTTTATTTGGGAATGAAATTTTTTCTTCTATATGAAACCTAGAGGTGAGCCATACCCACTTCCCCTTGGGTTTCTAAACCTCATACCTTATGAGTTTGAGGTATTGGTTTTAAATCTATTAATTTATTAAATAAACACAAGGTATGAGTTTTGCTCATTCTAAACCCATACCTCATATCAGAATTATATGAACCAAACGCCTCTAATTAGGCCCTGTTCTTTTGAACTTATTTTAGTTTGAAATTAAATTAAATTAAATTAATCGAAATTAAATTAACCGAGCGAAATTAAATTAAATTAACTGAACTGAAATTAAATTAACTGAACTGAAATTAAATTAAATTAACTGAACAGGAATTAAAATGATTATTATTATTATTCATTATTTATTATTAATATTTAATATTTATTACTTATTATTATTTATTTATTATTTATCATTTATTATTATTACTATTATATTATTATTTATTGTTTATTGTTTATTATTATTAATATTATTATTTATTATTTATTATTTACTATTATTATTATTTATTATTTATTTATTATTATTATCATTAATTATTAATATTATTATTTATTTATTATTTTTTTTATTATTATTTTATTATTTTTTTATTTAATATTTTTGATTTATTATTATTATTATTATTATTATTATTTATTATTATTATTATTATTATTATTTATTTACTTATTTATTATTTATTATAATAATTATTATTTATTATTATTATTATTTAGTATTTGTTATTTATTATTAATATTTATTATTTATTATTTATAATTTATAATTTATTTATTATTATTACTTATTTAATATTAATTATTTATTACTCCCTCCGTTTTCTTTTGTTGTTCCTATTTGGAATCGGGGAGGAGACCAATACAACTCAAAAAAAGGAAAAGATTTCACTATATTAAATAAAATAAAATAATATAAAAATAAAGATTCTAGCCTTTGAGTTATTCCATGTTAAACAATCAATGAGTACAAAAAGGGTAAAAGCGTAAAGTAACTACAAACTAGTGTGAACATTTATTGCTTCTTTGAGTTTCTATGGTAAGCAATTGTAGACAAAAGTTTGAGGATAAAAAGATAAAGAATGACTAACTCAAATAGTGTGAACACATTTATTGCAACTCAAAACTAATGAGAAATTTAATTCATAAATTATACTCCCTCTGTATTTTATTTATCTTTTCCTACTTTTGATTTCTAGCGTTTGCCAAATACACTTATTCTACCTTAAATATCTTTCATTACCTATTAGTAAAAATTATAATAATTGAATATTAACAAAATACTCATTGAGACGAATCAAACAGGCCCCCATGGACTATATTTTTTCTTATATATTGAGAAAACTTTTAAAATATTCTCTCTAGTTGTGTGAATAGTGTCAAGATTCCAAGTGAGAAAGATAAAAAAATACGAGAGGGAGTACTATATATGAAAAGATTCAAAATAGGAACAACATTTTGAAATTTCCCAATGGGGAATACGGGAACAACAAAAAAAAGCGGAGGGAGTATTATTATTATTATTATTATTATTATTATTATTATTATTATTATTATTATTATTATTATTTATTATTAATTATTATTATTATATTATTATTATTATTTATTATTTATTATTATTATTATTATTATAATTTTATTATTTATTATTTATTATTATTATTTTATTATTATTATTATTATTGTTATTATTATTATTATTATTATTATTATTATTATTATTATTAAGTTGAACTTAGGCAACTTAAATTAAATTAACTGACGAAATTAAATTAGCGAGCAAATTAACTGAAATTAAATTAACGAATCGAAATTAACCAAAATAAGTCCAAAAAAACAGGCGCCTGCGCCCTTCTCCCAAACTTTTTTTCGGTCCGATTCAGTCGTGTTCACCTGTTCAATTCGGTTCAATTCAGTTTAGTTCAATTCGGCTTCCTAAATGATAATTATTACTATTAATTAGTTATAATTTATTTCGGTTCGATTCGATTTAGTTAATTTTATTCGATTGTTTTATGAAGAGAACCCTCGGTAGCCACTCTGAAGTAGAAGAAAATAACAAAAAAACAAAACCGTGTGAACTTGCAATAAAAACGGCTCAAATTAAACTCTACTTCAAAACTTTAACAGCAAACCCGGGTTTTCTCCGAAGTGAATGATCTCGAGTTTCTTTTATTGAACCTCGAAGAATTTGATGTACTGACCACAATTTCAATGGCGGAAAAGCAACTCATACTCGTTGTCGAAGGAACTGCAGCTATGGGTCCTCACTGGAGCACCATTGTTTCCGATTACCTCGAGAAAATCATCAGGTTTTTCGCTAATTAGGTCTTTCCTTTTTTTTTTTTCAATTGACATTTTATATGAGTACGAATTGAAGATTGCAACGCAAATAAATGATCTTAAACGACGGTAAGTTATGTGAATTACGTTCCTGGAAAGAATTGATTTGCGTTGACTTACTACATGATCAACTGATGCCCTTGTTTTTGGAGTGAAATTAAGGTGTAATTTGTGCAGTATGTTTTTTAGGATAATATTCTTGGTCAAATTAAGTGTAAAATTGATACTTTTTGTGAGGAATGATTGTTATCGTTCTGGATATTGTGAAGTTACACTTTTGGGTTTGAACACCTTAGAGCATCTTTGAGTTTTTTAGCTGAATTGCTGATTCCAGTAGTTAGGTCCTTCTATAGGGTTATATTACACCCCTAGATCTTAAGGAGATCAACTTCACTAATCTGGAGTAGTATTGTAACAACTAACAATACAATACCATGGATTTTTTTTTTTGGTTTGGATGAACCCACGAAGTGGCAAACCCTCACACTTTACCCGCCAATTGATAAAGGTTGGTGGATGATATTTGGTGTACTCCCCCTCATATTTGGCATGCATACTAATTAACTCATATCACCCTCTTTATATACATAAACGTACATCTATGATTTTAAACTTGGTTATGCACAACTATAAAGCAAAAAATACTCCCTCCTTTCCTTTTTGTTTGCAACATTCATTTATACGCACTCTTGTTGTTTGGTTGAGCCCATGATATGGAAAGGGAATGGAATCAATTAGAGGAGAGGAATGGTAACAAAAATTGTTACCTTTTATTGCATGTTTGTTTCAAGCCATATAATGGAAAAGAACGGTAACCATTATCACCAAGATATAAATTTGGTTACTTGAGGGGAAAATAACAAATTAGGAGAATTCACCACCAAGTAACGATAATGTATTGAAGAGGGGTTAAGTTAAACCAAACAAGAAGAAAGGGAGTAGGTAATTGATTTTTGTTTCTTGAACCCCAATTTTTTTGAACCAATCATGTTCTTAATGGAATCTTGTAGGAGACATTTGCTTTGCAATGTTATTGGGTGGGTGAGTGTAACGAATTTTGAACCAACCATGCTCTTAATAGAATCCCGTAGGGAGACATTTGCTTTGCAATGTTATTGGGTGAGTGAGCGTAACGAATTGGGTGCGTAGCAAATATATGAAGACAAACCAAAAAAGGAAATTGTTGCGAATATATGGGGACGGTTAGAGAATAACATATTAACATGTAAGAAAGTCTAGCACAATAAAAACACATGCAAATTGAAACAACAATACATTATGAAGATAAAACTATGCCGTCTACAGCTAGTATCACACTGTTTCAACCTCTCATAATTATATATAACACGATTTTACAAATAATTTTTTTTTTCACAATAGTCAAATCACTATTATCGTTTCCCCATTACTTAATTTAAGTAATGATAGATGATTGGAGATTGAAGTAGGTGACAACCTTATTTTGATATCCTGAAAATTAAAATAGTTTGTGTGACTATTAATCTGCAGGCAGATATCAATAGTGTATATATATTGATGAATATGCAAATTTTCCTCACATGGATTATGGATGCATGATTCATGGCGCGGAAGCCACACAGAATATATTTGATATTAGGTGAAAATTTTAAATGAATTAATAGTGGTTGCTAGTCAAACTCTTATTTTACCCATTCTGGAAACAGAATTCAATGAAGAATAATACTCTTATTGCCATGTTATTCATTTATACGAGTCAGCTTATTAAGCTTTCAGGGTTTGTTTTTGTATACCCATATAAGCTTTTGCCTCCCTTAACTTGAGCAGGTTTGTTTGTTTTCTTACTCTTTTGGTGTGCTTTCTACTATTTAGGAATATCTTAGCCACCTAAGCTAGTAATTTGTAACTTTATTTTCAATATGTTACATCATACCTAAAATGCCTTTTTTTTTCCGTACTTTCAGAATTGCGAGCTAAGGTGTAGTTTCACTGTTCTACCACTCTTACAGTCTACCAGTTTCTTCTTCTTTTTTTATTTATATATTTTTTTTAACTTATTTATATAGGAGAATTTTTGACAGTTTGATACACATTTGTTTTGGGGATAGTCAACTAGTAGAATATATAGTTGTTTCTTTGTTTTCTCATGGTTATATCAGATGCTTTTAGCAATTGCTGGATCAAAATTCTTACTGTTTCCTAAAACTAATCTCACCATCTTTAAAAAGCAAAGAAATGATTATGGAGCAGGAAGCTGATCACTTTGCGGATAAAATTAGATGCATTGGGTGTATGAATGTCTGTTCTGTTATCTGCATCTAAACGATGTCGTGCGTTTTCTACAACCACCAAAAAAAAGCTGTACAAAAATCATAACATGTTTTGGTGTGGGTGCATTTGCAGGTCTTTTTGTGCAAAGCGATGTGACAGTTCAGGTATGTTCTTTTATTCCTTCCATTGCTTTCTCATTATTGTTTCTTTCTTACAATAAGGTTTTTATAAAGTACTTTTGGCTTTGTTATCTTCTGCATTGGAATATGTTTTGATCTTTGCAATCATATGGAGAAGTGGTGTTCCGACAATGTCAATTCCCAGTTGGCCTTCTCCGAGTTGCATGCTTCTTTTTCATTATATTAGATTTGGTGAAACAGAACTGTTGTTCCTTTCCTTATACATTGGAGTATGTTCCTAATGTTTATGTCAATCATTTGGGAGAGGTGATGGTCTGATGGCAATGTCGGATCTTACTTGATCTTTTCTTAGCTGCATGCCTTCTTGTGGTTGATTTGTATTGTGGAACAGACTTTTTTCACATTTTCCAAAAATTGGTTGTGCAACATGGGATATATGTTCGTGTCTTAGTGCTACTAATAGATGACAATATTACATGGTATAGGATATTGTTTTAGAATCCTTCTTTCTTGGCTGTTCTGATGATAAACTAATGTTCTAAGTGGTTGTTTGGTATACAGGAAATTATGTAGGCAATAGAAATTCCCATGATTTTCTAAATTGTGTAGATGTTTGGCTGACAGGTTGTGGGAAAAATGGAGGCAATGAAAATTCCTAGGAAATTTGAAATTCCCACAAAATGTGAGAATTTATTCACCTAACCCCCCCTTGGTCATTCAAAATTCCCACATCAATTCATGGGAAGTATAAATTCCTTGTTGTCAACCAAACACATTAGTCAATTTCCTAGGAATTACATATGGGAAATAACTTCCTTGGAAATGTATACCAAACAACCACTAAGATGTACTAAAACCATCCTAAATTTATAAGTTAAAAAGAAAATGTTATTGGAATATATATATATATATATATATATATATATATATATATATATATATATATATATATATATATATATATATATATATATATATATAGGTGGATACGGTGAGAATGGATCCCTTATGTGAGAACACATACTTATATGAGAACACTTTAAAATTTAGAACACAAACATATTTTTTTAGAACATGAGTATATACTATATAATCAACACATATACATATACATGTTACGAAATATCAAGCTTATGTTCTAAAATATTTAAAGCGTGTTCCGAATTTTTTCAAACATGTTACGAGATTATTTTAAACATGTACCAAATTATTTTAATTATGTTAAAATATTTCAACTGTGTTCTAAATTTTTTCAAACATGTTACGAATTATTGCAAACATGTTCCAAATTATTTTAATTATGTTGTGAAATATTTCAAGTGTGTTCTAAAACTTTTAAAACATGTTCTAAATTATTTCAAACATGTCCAAATTATTTTAATTATGTTCTGAAATATTTCAAGTGTCTTCTAAATTTTTTCAAATACGTTAAGAATTATTTCAAACATGTTCCAAATTATTTTAATTATGTTGTGAAATATTTCAAGTGTGTTCTAAAACTTTTCAAACATGTTACGAATTATTTGAAACATGTTACAAATTATTTCATTTACATGAATACCAAACTCGTCCATACTTAATGAAGATTTCTGAACAACATTCCATTAAATTCAACGGATCATTATTTTTTTAGAACATGAGAATTAATCAACACATATACATATATACATGTTTTGAAATTTCAAGCGTATGTTCTAAAATATTTAAAGCGTGTTACGAATTTTCAAGCTTATGTACTAAATTATTTCAAGTATGTTCGAGAATATTCAACCTTATGTCCCAAATTCTTTTAAGTATGTTTTGAAATATTTCAAGTGTGTTCTAAATTTTTTTTTCAAGCGTGTTCTAAATTATTTCAAGCATGTTACGAATCATTTCCAAACATGTTCCAAATTATTTCATGTATGTTACAAATTTAAATAATCATAAAAAAATTCCTAAAACTACACCAAATGAACAACAAAAGAAGCACGACAATCAACAAAAAGCTCATGACTAACTTATCGGTAATATCAAATGGAAAATAGAAGTAAAAAATCAAAATAAAATGCAAAAAAATCCACGATAAAATGCAAATCCTAAACATTAGCTAGGTTTATCAATTGAAGTTGATGTTAGTGAGACACCAGCGATGGCGGTGGTCGATCGACGTCGACGTGGTTGGCGACGAGAACGCACAAGTGTTCGACGATAGTATCTCCTAAATCCGGCAAAAATCGAAGCGAAACAATGCCAGAGCACCGTGCAAACAACGAGAAGACAAATAGGCGATTCGGTGATGTGTTCGGCGTAATAATAGGCAAAATCACCGGTTATCGGTGATGATTGTGTGCAGTTTCGAAAGTTAGAGGAGAGAGAATGAAAGAGACAATGTGAATCGCTTATTGGAGGGAGGAGGTGGAGGAGAGAATTGTGGTGGTAGTGGTGGTCGCCGGATGTTCTTGGTGTTAATTCCACCATTGATGATGGTAGAGGAGAGAGAGTGAGGAGGTGAAGAGAGAGAATGGAAATGAGTTGGGATGAAAATGTCGTGATGCGGGAATGAGATTTAATGAGAAAAGGCCCCAACCCTTAGATTTAAAGCATCCAATGGTTCAGGTTTGTTCACACATAAGTTGGTGTTCTCGGTCTTCTCACCCTAAGGGAGTGTTCTCACAAGAGCCTTCCCCTATTCAAGGTTTTCTAGAATGAGATGTAGGACATTGAATTTTTTTGTTGAGTAAAATTCAGGTAATAAAATTGTATATTTGGGGAAAAATCAAATTTTTTACTCGTCTTTTTGTGTTTCACCATATTCCTCATTTCATTTGTTGCAAATCTCATACAACAATTACACCCACCCTAGTCCGTATAAATGTTTACTTTTGTAGTTTTGTGTACTTTTTTTATGCAATTATTAATTTATAATTGCCTTTTGATTGCATTTGGGTCTTGCTAATGGCGCATGCTAATCTGAATTCCATATAAGCTGCAGACCTGCAGTCTTTGAACCATTTGTTTATCTTTCTAATTAGCGGGTCTGTTTCCACTTTATTGCATTATACAGAAGCCTTCTGCAACTGCTTCTGGTTCGAGCATTTGAGCTTGCGCTGAGTGCGTGTTTAATACACATGGACCTTATTCTGGTGGGTATACAAACCTTTTATTTGTGTCAAATCCATAATCCATGATATAACGTTTATCCTTTTTTGTCACATGCATTTAGCTGAAAAATAACCTTTACTTTACGTGATGTTGATTTTTTAGATCCGTTTACCTAAGAAAAAACTTTATACTTATCAATTTATCATTGGTCATATGTTAGCTCTCTTTTCCTTTTATGAAATCGATCAAGTATTGATGTAAATATGTTAATTTTCTCAATCTTTTTCCTTTTCCAGGATGAAGATGTACTAGTTTTTGGATTTGCATTTATCCCTGTTGTTATACAATTGTTAAGTTATACATACTCGACTTAGTTCTTAGCCGCGGAAATGGGATGTTTAGCAATTGGTTCTTAGCCGCGAAATGGGGTGTTTAGCAATTAGCTATTGGCTGTTAGATATTAGATGTTAGCTGTTTGCTGCTTTTTCTTTGCTGATTTGACCGACTGTTTTTATTGGCGGTTTTATGTTGGTTGTTTGATTATTGGCTGTTTATAAAAGTGCTTGGTAGATTAGTTGTTAGTGTTGATTGTTTTAGTGCAAAAGAATGCTTATGCCAAAAGCCGACAAACTAGTAAAACTAGCTTTTGACTTTCGGCTGAAAAGCTGGCTTTTAGCGACTAAAAAAAGCACCTCTTTTGGCTGTTTGACCACATAAAACCCCAAAAGTTAAAAGCCAATGGAAAAGCCACCCAAAAGCCATTTGCCAAACACCTCTATTCAATGTCTACTTGACAAGTTGTTAAAAGAGTAGCCTATTTGTTACCTTATAACAATGAGAGATAGTGTCTGTCTTTGGCCGCACTTGGGTTTTCTTTTTGCTCAATGCTTTTTGTTTCCTAGGAAGTGGAGCATTAGAAATCATAGCTGGTGAATGTCTGCTGCTACTGCTGCTGGTGGGACTGTCAAAAGAGAAGACTAGCATATATTTAAAGAAGAGAAGTCCCGTTTGAGCAGCTGTACTTTCAAAATTTAGTTTTAGGATGTTGAAGTCACCTAGTCTTTTTGTATTTGCAATGAACTATGTCTAGTCTAGTAGACTTACATTCATTTTTAGGTTCTAATTAGTTTTGTTAAAAGTATTGCTCAAAACAGTACCCAATTTATGTGTCATTTACCCCCCCAAAGAGTAAAAGAGAAGAATTAATGGAAAGAAGAAAAGAGTTAAGAGACTCATATTGAGAATTTTGACGCTTAAATAGAAAGCCAAGGTCCACATATTAGACTTTGATTTTCTGTGGTCAGGAATCCTTTTTATTCAGTTTATGGGATTGACATTGAGTGGGATATATAGGTTGGGAAATTCCTTAACATGTCACTTTTGGATTTATTGCAAAATTGAAGGCCCTTAAGTTTTGGACTTCTGATCAAGCCCTATGTTGTATCTGTTTCTTATGCTGTTGAAAGTTTATTTTAACAGAAAAAAAGATAAATATTGCATTCACTGGATAATGTTTCCTGCAATTAGTGTCTGTAATTCATATGCACTTTGTTTGTATTCTTATAGTGCAGCTTAAAATGTAATTTCTGGCAAGTTTGTAGATGAATCTTAATGACTAGAAGAACTTCTGATAGTTTTCAGTTCAATGATGAAACTGGCGTTTTCAACTTTTTTTTAAATCAGCTTCCTTGGTTCAAAGTGGCTGGACCAGAGACATTGAAAATTTCTTTAGCTGGCTGTCTTCCCTAACATTTTCTGGTGGTGGGTGGAATGATGTTGCAACTGGTGAAGGCCTTTCCGAGGCTTTGATGGTCTGGATTTTGATAATTTTAGTACTTTCAGTTCAATTTCACTGCAATTTCACCGTTGATGTTGTCATTCTCTGTGCTTAATCTTAACATTAACGTAGATGCTTTTTGTCTAGTTTATATTATTTGCATCAGTAGTTTGTTTGTTCTAATGTTATGTTGCAAAGGAAGCCAGATGTATGTATTTTGTCATGTTTGTGATTCATAACAAATCTTTTAATGGTTGGAGATTGCTGTGAAGTTTGCTCTAATTAATGCTATACTTTGCCGATATCAACGCCGAAAGTTGGCATCCGGTATGACTTGTACAGAACAATCCTGTAGGATTTTGCAATTTGCTAGCTACTCCCTCCATTTCTAATTATAGAGCATTTTAACCAAAATTTGTTGCTACAAGATATGAGCATTCTACATGCAATATTAATTGCCGCTTTACAATATTAAGGTAACATATGGATTATGGGTTATTTCATAAGATCAATACAATATCTATAGTAGTTTCTTGTTACCGACTCTTACATTCTTAAGATGCGTAGAAGTAAGCATCCCTATATATATAGACGGAGGAGTAGCTGATAAAAGATCTCGAACCTTCAAAGCTTTTCTTTTGCCATGTAATGTGAATGCGTTCACTTATTATGTTCCTATTGAGAATATAGACTGGCTTTAAAGCTCTGGCTTCTGCTAATTTTGCAAAAAGTTTGATCGCTGCTGAAACGTACTCCTAAGAAGAGATTCTTTATTTTGAATCTATATAATTTGTGTAAAAATACATAAGGATTACTAGTGCATTCATTTTTTTTTCTGGTGGAGGCTGACATGTCTTTGCTTGATTAGTTGGCCTTTGTCCTCATACTAGGTTTCCTGTTCTCAAATTTTTGATATTGAGAGGTGGGGGAAAGGGTCTAATCTTCCTCGTTGACTTTGTCATTGCAATTATGAGATTTGATTAGGCTTCATGATTTTTACCATCTCTATGACACAAGCAATCTGCTTCCTTTTCTTTTTCCTTTTTGACATTGTCCCTTCTACTTTTCATCAACCTAATATGAAGTATCTCTCTTATATAAAGACACACGTTGCTTATTTGCATAATGCTGACTTTGTTTGGTTGTATTGTAGATGTTTGCCATCCCCTCAAAATGGATTTTGCGCTCAACAGAATTTGGATGGAAAAAGACATTGCATTCTTGTTTCTGCTAGTAATCCGTATCCTTTGCCAACACCAGTTTATCGACCAGCAATTGAAAATCTCGAGCAGGGTGAAAATGGTGAAGCTCAATCTGAGAATCTTTTATATGATGCTGAGACTGTGTCCAAGTGGTTTGGTCTGGTACAGGAGCGAAGCTGCTTTTCTTTGCATATATAATTATCGTGTTTTCATTTTCCTTTTGGCATATAGCAGCCTGACCCTGATTTTTACATGCAGTGTTCGGTTTCTTTGTCTGTCATTTGTCCCAAACCTCTTCCGAAGCTAAAAGCAATATATATAACGCAGTAAGCAAATTCTCCAGCTTATGCAGAGTGAAGAGATTGCTGTCCTTGTTTAAGTTTTGCATTTGAATAGTTATTCTTTAAACCTGACTTTATGTTGGCCATTTTATTGTGGTATATACTCTTTATATAGATTTATAATTGGCACAGAAAGTAGCAGTTTTCCGGATGTATAGATACTATGATCTAGCCAAAAGTCATGTGTTCATCACCGCTTAATATGTCATCACAGCTTGTGAAGAATTCCTTAAAAGAAAGATTAGGAATTTATGAGTAAGTTTGGTATAATTTTGAAGTAAAGATTGTTCAGTTATGCCATGGGGGATCTTCACTTGAAGGAGACAGCATTAGACTAGGTTGCTTTAAATATTGAAATTGATGGGTAGCTAAGCTTCAAAGTCGGAATAACTTGTGTAAAGAGGATATTTACCTTGTTTTCTTATGTGAGATATTTACCTGGTAATTTGCTTACTATTACGATGGATGAGGTCTTTTAGTGTTAGAATCACATTTAAGTATGTTCATGTTTGCTTTATGGCTGTGGCTTTATTATATCTGTCATGTATAGATGTGATGGACCTGGAATTAGCGAATGTGATGTCTTTTATATTTGACATCTTTTCTTCT